>CM037861.1:68747439-69347439 GCA_021292105.1 Anadara kagoshimensis | reverse complement strand
GACTTTTTATTAAAGACTTTTTGTGAGTAAGATTTTAAAGTCCAAAAATTCCTAACAGAAAATCTTTGGTTTGAGCAGTTAAAACAACATAACGAAATGCATCTTTTTTATTTGAGTTTTGTTAGTTCCGAATATGCAATGTTCCCGAAAGAGATATAGCTTATCCGAAGTAAGAAACGTGTTGAAACAAAAAGGATATGCAAAATATGTTTCTGATGCAATGGAAATTTGGAAATATTTGTTTGCCGCATCAAAATAGCTGTGAACTGTCGGAATTTTTGCACAAAATAATGGATAGATACATATACTTGAGGGTTTGTAGCCAATTGTTATTTCAGGAATGAATGCATATTTTAAGTAGTAGAAAAATTTAAGTTTAAATGTATAATACATGTTAAATGACCTTCTTAAAAGGTCTTGACTTCAGTATATGGAATTGATTTTGAAAACCCATTTTTTATATTTATTATATATATTTAAGAGAGGTATCTTCAATACTGTATCTCTCTTCATGGATACTTGGTGTCATGCTTTATCAGGGATATTCTTACAATGAACGAAACAGCTGGTTTGCGTTCGAAATTGTTTACAATTCTTTGTGAACGTGCACATTTTTCATCATGGTTATTTTGTTTCATAACGATATCATAGAACGGCGAAGTTATTTACATGGGACAAGTGAGCTTAGTCTCCGGATTTGCAGAAAACGATGGTACAGGGTAAATACAGTACATTTGACATTTATTAGTTTTGTCTACATAAGTATCTGCTGCTAAGGCATGTGTAATTTCAGAAGTTGACAATTTGTCAATATATTCATTTAATCAATTAAATCTTGAAATCATACTATTTTGCACACATATCTGCTCAATTTCAATTACAGCAAATATCTTTCATTGCTTTCCTGCATAAATATTCTCGCACATGTGTAATACATTATTGATAATCACAATGAAAGAATATTCTTAGATTCTTGAATTATTATCTGTCATTACATGACTGTTTTGAATTTTGTGAATTTAAAAACTACCAATGAAGCCACTTTAGCAGTTTGCCTCGTATGGTGATTGAATAATCTTCTGAAAGGGATTTTTAATGTTAATTATGTGTACACGATTTCTAAGCTACCAATTTCGCAATGTTTTTATTTATATATTTTAGGTGTAGAAACAAGAAATAAGTATGGATCAAGATATAAAAATGTTTACTTTTTATGATATATTAAATGTTCCAGACAGTTTACACTGAGTGTTTAAAATTTTAATATTGACAAAATTAATTGAAGTTGTTACATGTCAAATTTCAACTTTATGTGTTATATTGGGTGTATTGTTTATATTTTAACATGATGAATAGAATGCTTAAGTGTTTTGCCATAGCAAGCTTACTTTGAATGTAAAATTAAGCTTTGAAATTCGAAGTACAAAATGTGATCGAAAAAGATAAATTGGGTATCTGCAATCTCAATTGGTTCCACTGAATTGGATGGATAGAGTGCCAAAAACCACCGACATATAAATTTTGATGTTAATTAATTGTTGGTACGATTCCAATTACAAATATATTATGAAGTCTTAACTCTACAAAGTCATTTTAAAATGTAACATACTAGTTTTTTTCAACTTTCTGTGATTCTGATATTGTTAATTTTTTATACTTTGAAATGAATTTTACTTATTAAATTTCTTTGTATAAATTATTTTTACTTATTACATAATAAATACGCTATAATAGAAATTGTTCCCATTGTGGGAACTTTATACAACGACGCAGGCTACTTACTAAAACATTAATGACGCCGGAATATTACAAGCCTATGCTTATCAAGACCCTCAACAAATTTGTTATATAGTAATATTTTTGATAAGCATGATGGTTAAAAAAACTCACTAGATATAATTGACGTAATATATAGCCATGTTCCTTTTATTCTAAGGTTTAGTTATACACGTGGTGGCTTTTCCGGAGCAGCCGACCTCAATTCCTCGGTAGAAACCACCGTGTTTAACTTAATTTGCCATTTTTTAAAGTTCTCACTTTACCTTGGAATTGTGACTGGGACATGGATTGATATATTTGATTTTATGATTATTCTTTCTGTATCTATATGTTAACAGAAAACCATTTTGGTTTCATAATTTCAAAATTCCAAGCACTACTAATGGGGAATGGAACGACCGTCTAGTGCTGTAAAATTAAAACTGGTAAAATATGTTATGAACAAGTGTTGTTCAAGAATAAGCTGTTAGAAATTTTCGATTGTGGGAATTTAACATCACTTTTCTTGGCCAGAAGCTTACAAATTGGTACTAAGTTAACGAATAAATAGTAAGAGCGATAACGACTAAAATACACATGATAATAACCAAACGAATGCATGGAGTATTAACAAAATAATCAAATAGAGAAAAAACTCTTCTTGAAAGCAGTTCACACGCGTTTAACATAATTTGTCAGTTTTCATAGTTTTGACTTTGTTTTTGAATTGGGATTTAGACATGGATCGGTATGTTTTATTGTTCGACTTTGTATGGCACTATGGATATGTACATTATACTTTTTGATGTGATTCAAGTATTTGGTACTTTTATAGAAGCAATCGTTTCAAAACATGTTTAAAAGCCTCTTTATATGCCTATGCAGAGCCAATCGTCATTAAAGACAGTTAAATCGCAAACACATTCTTTTGTCTGCATCATGTCCTTAAAATCAATCGTCAAAGTTCTCAATTACTTGAAACTTGACTGTCATATTTGCGTGGTCATTCTTTTTGAAAAATCATAAACATATCATTGTACCATGTCTAAGGACATACGTGACTAAAGTAACGCATTTCAAATAAAAATGTTTGATTATAATATTGCTGATGACACCATTAGTCAGTGGATTTATATCTCTTGATGTACCGGTTTAAAAAAATGTCATAATCAAAATAAATAACACATCAATCCACGCCCAAAGCACACTCACAAAGCCTGTAAAGAGAGGCGTAAGGACGTCATTTGGTACAACCACGGAAATATTTCGTAATAGAAATACTCGGATCATTAGCAGTCAATGACGTTGGTAAAACAGGATCTATATTCCAAATGGATGTTTTTACGGACATAAGTCTAAA
The DNA here is from genome assembly GCA_021292105.1 of Anadara kagoshimensis. Classification (NCBI taxonomy): domain Eukaryota; kingdom Metazoa; phylum Mollusca; class Bivalvia; order Arcoida; family Arcidae; genus Anadara; species Anadara kagoshimensis. The sequence goes on along the minus strand of CM037861.1, from coordinate 69,344,321 downwards.
TTGATTAGGTTTTAGAGCTACTTAATCATTGTAATGTTTAGTTCATTTTAGGCTTATTCAGTTCTTAGTTTACTCACTAATAAGATAAATAGTGAACAAATTGATCTAAAAAGGTCTGACGCTAAAATCTATATTCTGCAATAGGAATTTGATGGGTTATTCTGACACGACTTGTTATGAGGTATATTTTTAATCAATATTATATCCTGTATGCTTGACCACATTTCCCCTTAACATTTCCCTTATTTATGATGATAAATTGCTTCTGAGTTAGCTTAATATACTACTGTTGGCAAAATGCGAACATTTGATGTTAGCTATCTGACGGTTGTTTTCTTATAGAATCAGAGTCATCAAGTGAATGTGGAATTGGACGTTTTGACAATCAACTGTTATTGCCTTCCAGAAAAATTAACACACTACATCGGTTCTTTTCACCTTATGTTAAATGACTGCGATTTCCACAAAGCAATGATTCTTAATGTAGACTTTTTTTCTTAACGTAGTCGTTGGTGTCAGTTTGATGAATGGAATTCAATACCGTTTTGATGCTTTGTGAGAAGAAGACTAAATGAAGATTTTAATCTTGAGAAATTATTATTTAAACAAACGCTGCCATAGAGTTTGTTGTATTATCTTGAGATGTCGTGTATGTCTAACCTTTTGCTAGGTTTTAGATACAAAACATTACAAAATAGAATTTTTTAGTTAATTAGATAATTTGTAAATACATTTATTGTATTGCCATTTTAACACATCATATATAGTTTTTTTAAAATCCCAAGATGCTGGATACTGAATATTATAGATTACTTTTATTTTGCAAGGGATTTACAATCTCGTATTTTTGGGAATTTTGTGATTTCAACTTCAATATAACATCATTGGTATCATGAATGAGCCCTATTGTGTTGAATTGTATAAGGAAGCAAATGTTAGTTTTATATCTATTTTAGCTTTTTAATCTTCAACATCATTATAAACGCCAATAAAAGAAAAACCAGAGATATCACTCCTAAAGCCACGATATTCTGCCATTTGTCCCATGCTGTGTCAAATGGAATACCTTGACTTTTTAAATAAGCATTTCCACTCGGAGCACTGAAAATAAAGAAACTACATTTATATAGGGGCATGCATGTTTCATAATATAAATGTTAATATTGGTTTCTTGGTCTGAGCAACAATACTATATTTGCTCTATTATTTTTATCAATTGATTCAGTCAAATTGAAATACAAACATCTATGTCAAAATCATAATCCCAAAGCAAGTAAATGCACCTGAACTTCAACCAGGGAAATAAGGTCAGCACCTAATGATAGGCACCTCCTATTTAGCTAGCTACATTCGTCTTATGTGAAATAAAAAAGGAAATGAAATGAACATTAAGGTATGGAATATAAAATTTATCAACATGGATTGGTATATATGCTTGTTTTTTATTATAATTGTCGATCAAATTTTTAAATATCGGTTCCATCGTCAGTACCGTGTTTATGACATAATTCTTTGTATAATTGTACATAGTAGAATTCGTATAACATTATTAAAAGCTAGATTGGTATCATCAAAAAATAAGAGAGATGTAATATCAAGAATACTATGAAAATAACTATGCATTGGCTGAAATTCACATAACATTTTTTTAAATTGTGACACATGGAAATACTTGTACTATTCTGAACAATATGTAAGCCAAAAACAGTAATACCAAGTACATATGTTTAAACAATTTCACAGTAAAAAGGTTAAAAGTGAAAATTGCGTTAAATTGCGTTAATTGCAAAATTTACCATTGTACTCCAGATGAGTTGTAAAATTTAAAATTCTTCATTTCATTTATTACCAGTGCCTAAAATAAAAACTATATATATATATATATATATATATATATATATATATATATATATATATATATATATATATATAAACTAATATACAAACGATGAGCTGGTCACCCCAATAGAAACGCAATTGTCAATACTTTGGAAGTGTCGTTAGTAACTATGTATATATAAATGGGTGAAGATAAAATTGTATAAATTTTGCAAAAAACATATGGTATTTAATTCTAAAGAATATTTTTGAACAAAGATTATTAAGAAAAGAACTGCACTATAAGACAAAACAGCAAGATATGACCCACATGTAATTGTTACATTCCGGTGTGTTTTCTGGTTAATCACTCATCCCAGACTGACATCTCGATTTTAGTGAAAAGATTACCATAACCATACTCAAATTCCTTGTTAACACAGCATTGGTGTAAGGGGTCAGAGCCCCTACAAACAACTTAATATCACAACTAAGTTATAGCGTAAACTAATTCAACAATTTAAGTAAGCCTTGCATGTAACTGCATATAACTCTTTTCTATTTCAAAAATGTTAATTTTCTTTTTAGTCACGGTCGACATAGGGCGGGTCAAACAATATTCAGCACTGTAACACTAATATTCAGTAGTATCAATGATGAGTAAAGTGATCAGAATAAACCTTTTTACAAGTTTTTGATGCCAATACCAACAAAATTGAAAAAAAATCTACTGAATGTTAGAACATGGGATCACAGCAACAGTGTCTCTTACTCTCTAGGTTTTAAAACTATTTATCAGTTTCGAGTAAAAACTGTTTAAATTCGCTTGACAGTGCCTGTGGTAGTCTTTAACCGTTCCATAATTTATCGTATTGATAACGGTAATACACTATTGCACCCCACGTGCATTTTATGTGTCATAGAGACTTTTCTAATACAATTGTTAGAACACTTACTTTCAAACCATATCTGAAGATACTTAACCATTTAATCCACTCCAGCCAATCTGGTATCGAATCAGTGTTGACGAATACGCCACCGAACACCTACAAAAATTAACAAGATTAAAATGCAATATACATTAATCTACATTAAGAAAAATGCGTAACTCTCTCCTGTCTACTAGTATTGGGATTTAGATTTATAAGTGCCAATTCTAATTAAGATGATTAAATTTGATGTTATTGTAGGTTTTCGGTGTAATAAATAGCGTTTTAAATATAATCCTTTACATTACGATCTAATATTCATTCGCATGGAGAAAAATAATCGCGATTTTCACGGTTACTTATTATCGCGAATATATCTTTTTAACTAAAATTATTATTCTTATTTCTCTTGGTGCACTTTCTCTACAGTCAGAACCGTGAAAATTCTTACCGCGAAATAGTTTAGAAGGTCAAAACTGGGAAGGTTTCTTACCGCTAACGTTTCCTATACATTTATCAAAATACTACAATATAAACGGGCTAATGATTTTCGAAATAAGAAAGTTGGTAAAATAACATGATGATATGTAATGTTGCTGAAACGCTTAAAGACGCCATCCTGTGTGCAAAAAAAATGTGAAAAAAACTTCTTTTAACTGCCGGCTCGTCTTTTCCTAATCGTTATATGACAACCTTCTGATCGTCGTTTTATTATTGAGCCTTTTAAATAAATTTTTTTTAGCGGGTGCAAATTCTTAATAGTCATTGCAAACTGGGGAACCTCCTCAAAAATCCTTGTATTCAACCATGTGAACCCTATTTTGTCTCGTATACGACGCTTGTAATCATCTCCTGGTCGATAGTTTGACAGTCGCAAGCGCTAATTATTGGGGCATTTGATATCAAGGACAAAATGCCAAGTTTGTAAAATGCACAGATACGTACCAGCATGACCACAAAAATCGTAGCAACACATAGATATGTAACTGCAAATACACCAATAACGGAACTGAAGAAATATGCCACACCAGCTCCAGCCATCGAGACCATAAATATAGTTAATAAAAAGAAGAAAAACTTTTCCACGTCTTTTTCAAAACCTGAAAAAGTATATATTTTTTATCAAGCTACATTAATGTATCTAAAATTCTTGTTTCAAATTTCATTTTTTATGTAATATGCTTTGATATTTGTCAAGTATATGTATGTAAATTGCTTTATTTTTAACTATATATATAGATTAAAATATAACATTGGCACTTTTTACAAACAGTTTTGTACTACGTTTCAATAATTAGGTTGTACTAATAGTGTCCACTTGTGTACCATGCAATAGCCACTAACGTTGCCCAATTCTTTCTACCAATGAAAGAAACTTTCCAGACAGATTAATTACCCTTTTCATGAAAAATCTAATAAAACATATTACTTTGAAATAATATCTATATGCACTTAAATTATACGACTTTGCAATCTTAGATAATTGGAAGTTATAACAGTTTCAGTATGTCTTCTTGGCCAATTTTTAATCTCACTAGGGGCATGTGCTTTTACAGATATAATGCTGTCCTACCAGTGTGTTTGTAATTGTTAATGCATTTTGAATTCCATACCTATCATAAAGTATGCTATGACAGTAAATATAACATCTGGTACTAGTCTGTTTGGTATGACATCGCAAATTATAAATGCAAAGAAATATGAAGAGACTCTATACATCCCACTTGATGACTCGTGCCTGTGAAATGAAACATAAAAATGAATTAAACAAATAAAGTAAGTGAAAAATGATTTAGCTAAATGTTGTCCGTCTTCAAACAATAGTTACGATAAGAACGCTGGAAACATATATCTTTTCTGGAATTTTATTTCAAAAAATAAAATCGAAATAAAGCAATTGGTAAAGGGAAAACGTGCAAAATACAACGGCCAATGTAAGGAAGTACACGAAACAATAAATCTTTATTCCGTTTCTACAAGATAAGAAAAGTCAAAAACATATTGTGTGAAATAATTAGATTTTTTTTAATATTTGGTTGAACACGAAGTTTTATAACATAGTAATGTTGTGAGACTATATTACCCTAATATGACAATAAGTATTCCGCAAATGTTTATAAATGAAAGAAATAAGTATTATTTTCAAACATTGAATTCTAAAAGAACATAATTCTTTTATTCTTTGAATATATCAGTATTATTTTTGTAGACAAGACAGATACACAATAAAAACAGGAAAATTAACATCATGAATATCTTTATGCTATCTGAAAATGTCACACGGAGAATATAAAATGTAAAAAAACCCAAATCATGTTAAAACCACCAAAATGAAACATACATTCTAAAAAGATGCATACGAGTATCGTTTCCTTAGCGAGTTATTGTTGAACTTTGTAGATAGTAAGTGGAGTGGTATTATGGTATTCACATCTTAATTAAGATTGTTTCACCGACAAGTCAATTCTGGGATGGTGGAAGAAATTTGGAGAAAGACAGGACGATCAGAAACCGAACTGAAAAATTTCTCTCACAAGGATCTGTCGAAGTTATATTTTAAACCTAGTGGATGAGAGAAGCTTTAATCAATAAGTGGACATTTTGAGACTATTTTGAATTTCATAAAAAAAACTTTCACTTCATGTAATATGATATACTACTTACGGACATGGATTAGTATGTTTGTTTTTGATATACTACTTACATGAATATAGTACGTTCGCTTATAAACAGTTCTATCGCTGACAAATTCGTAAATGTTAGAAACATCAAAATGAAACACAAACCCCCAACTCTGAAAAAAAATTATACGCTATAAGCAAATGCTTCAATGATTTTAGTGTCAATATATGAGGGTTTATTTAGTATTAAAGTAGTCTTAAAATATATGCATATTTAGATAGAAGTCACTTTATTTTTGTTTTAAAAAGATTTTATGTCTCCGTGATTTGTATATGCATTCAATAATTTTGTTTTAACGAAACTGCTTTTCATCAGGGCATGAAATCTTTGAAACGCATCTCATGATATTTTCATTACCTAATTATTAACACGTAAAATTATTGAATTAATATATATCAAAATAAAGAATTAAAAAGTGACCTTTTTACCTATTTTGAAGTCCTGATTTACAATCTGATTCTATTTGCCAATACACGGCACCAAGTAGACATGCAAATATAACCATAACAAAAACCTGAAAAAAAATTAAAACTAAGATAATACATATAATACTTTGGTATAATATGTCATTTCTACAACCTGTGATCAAAAGTTTTCATTTTCTTCCAAAATATATAGATATGTTGTGGCCCAGTGACATACAGGTCACGGTGCTTTCGGTAATGATTAGAATACCTATGTCATCCAAAAACCAAGTGATAGTAAGACAATGTTAGTTTACTCACTACATTATTGTGGTTTTCCCCATCGTCACATAAAGGTTTTCGCATAAGGGAAGCAATATTGATTGAGGCGCAAACTCAATTTGATGTCAATTTTAAAACAGAAAAACTGAAAATACCACTTACCGTAATATACATCATTTATTGCTCTTTTAGGCCTCGCCCTCTGGAAATATGACTTGTTGCGGGTGAACAAATGTTCAATCTCCCTCACTCAAAGACAATAAATTGTTTATTTTACCGAAAGATAACCATGATTATAAGAAAGACAGAAAGAAAGAAAAAAATATTTTTAAAAAGACAGCCTGGAAGGTTAAAACACCAGTCCTTCATTGGTTTTTCTCCTATCGGAACTCATCCGAGGCAAACGCTAGAACGTCATGACCGATTGTCCATCGATACCGTCATATCATTGTGACGTCATTGTGTGTTCCGAAGAGGTTCAGGGGGATACACGATGTTTTCTCCATACCTGATCACATGATCCAACGATCCAATATAATTAAAGATCGTATCGTATTTTTGTAATGAGGTATAATAATCTGTCTACAAGCAATGGAAATAGGACTATTTGTGTATATAAGAATAATGTAGAGCGATAATGTTTATATTTTTCATTAATTTCATTTTTTATCATATTTAATAAAAAACAAACATACTTATCTATTTCCAATTCACATTCCAGAAGCAAAATAAAACTGACAAGTATTCTCAAAATTCCAGTATCTAAGACGTACAACGGAGCTAATTATATTTTAATCGCAAAAACTATTACAAATCAAAAACAAACATAGTAATCAGTAGGATAGCCAACCCGGCCAGCGCATTGATTCATCAAACAAAATTTCACGCGCAGACAAAGTGAAAAAATTGTCAAAAATTTGAATTCACTCGAGGCGGTAAAATTACATAATATTTATTTCACTGCGAGTTTTTAATACTATTTGTAGTATTTTATCGTTTTTGGAGTACAAAAGTAAGTCATTAACGACGATTTTTGTCAAAGTCGGTGAGAATTTAACAATTTAAATCGTGATTGAATGTAAGGCACCGGCGAAAAATTGAAAATTGAAACTTTAAAAAATATCACTCTGTGCACGCAGTTCATTATGCACCAAAGATGTTTTTACATGAACGGAAAGAACTTTTTCTCGCGGTTATTTTGATGTATAATTTGTCAAATAATTTTCTTTACACAAAAAAACGTACCAGTTTTAAATGTCGAAAAATTGATGACATTGCCGGATTCTCTATCATGGGCCGCCCCCTTTCCGGCTAATTTGACACAGAAAAAATGTTAAGACAGCTTCCTTATTGTATGCAATGTATAAATTTGATAATCGAGAGACGCTGTGGAGATATTTTTGTTGAAATAAAGTAAGTTTTTCCTTAAAAATATTGTATTTTCTCTCCATTTCTTGTCTAATCTGCCGATTTTTTGGGACTACTTCCAGTCGGACATAATTGATTAGCATTCGTCCCGCTTCGATCACAATTTTAGCATGCAGAAAATGTCATCGTGTATTTCGGACAAAATAGTCAAGTTTTTTTGCCTTATTTGTCATGTATGATTGATCTGCATGGCTGTCGAATACATTAGATACGCATGTGTTCTAATTTTACCCATATGGACTCGGGATATGTACCACTACAGTGTACAGTGCAACCTGCTCATGTAGGGCTAGTTAGGGATTCAGAATTACTGAAAAATTACCAACTGATTTTGCTTTGCTGGCAAAATATAAACATGACCCGTCTGTCATATCAGTACATATCATTGGATAAATCAGCTAACATAATTAAAGAGGGTTAGACTGGAGTTTTCTTTATGAAATATTCCCCACAAAATGAGGAAACCTCTCCCATATTAGTTTAGCCAGAGTCAACACAACACTGGTCTATATTATTTAAATTTTAGTTTCTGCTCTGATGCCAATAACCCCGGCATTATTATTTTAGTACAATTTAGACATGAAAAGTTGATTATTTTGCTCATTAAAAGTTTTAAATCAACTTGACATAACACAAATAACATTTAAAATAGACTATGTGGAAGCAGGAAATAGGAAAAGTTAATACCAATCATGTGGATTTCATTTGACTTGGTTAAAAATTTAAGTCCATATTATAATGATTAAATACAGATCTGTAAAATATTTAGGAATTTCAGTAATTTCTGTAAAATTGTAAAATTCTGATAAATAAATATCACCTTCTTTCAGGAAAATTCATGGAAACTGGTCTGATAATAACATTAAGAAATAAGTTGATGCAAATGCAGTGAAATCCATGACACAATGTATCCAAATGGCCATCATTAGTTTTAAAGAATTCAAAATAATTGTAACACACTAGGCCTATACAAGATTTATTGATTTATCAGTTAAATTTAGAATTGATTGGTTGGTATACACACTCCATTCAAGATTATTTCACTTATAATCAGGTAAATGAGATTAAGGAAGAAACTAGGTACAGGGATGAAGATAAGCAGGGGCCCAGTAGCCAATGGCTTCTAAAATCCAGTCTGGGTCCCTTAATGTTTACACATTAAGCTATTTATTACTGTTACAAATTCTTTAATGAAGTGAGCTGGGCCCCTAACTCAAAATAGTTAGGCTTCATCCCTGAGGTAAAACACACCCCTCAACAAGAGAACTGGCAAACTTTCTGACAGTAAGTTTTTAACCTATGCTGTTACCTGTATGCTACACTTCAGACATGGGTGCATGAAAAAGCATTTCATGTGGTGAAGAAAAGAGGTATTCAGTATCAAGAGAAGCATTCGATTCATAAATGTGTAATGGTATATAATTTCCAGTATGTTAAGGATATTGATATGTGTTGATTTTTCAATTCTATATAAAATCTAACATTCATTAATGTCTGATGATATTTAATTCCTAGTGCATTAAAGATATTGTTATGTTTTAATTTTACATGAAATGAGACATTCAACACTATTACAATTTACAAGGTTGGTTTAGTCACACATAATGCATTTTTCTTTGAAAAATGTTCCACTATGTGTAAACAGTAATAACCATGATTGAGCATACTAGGATATTTTCAGATGGGTTCATTTCTAATAAAATTCCTTTAATAACAATAACATCAATAAGTTTACATACATCTAATGTTTGATGTGACTTGTAAGTCTTTTAGGCTGGATGTAAAAGCTTTTGTTAATGAAGTATGTAATAGTTTTATATATTGTAGCTTTTATATATGACAATGTTATAAAATATTTTGAACTTGCATTTAACATCTAATTTCAAATGGTGCCATTTGGCAAAATGAAGGATCAAGAACCCCTTTCTAGAATGAACACTGCAATATTATCATGTACAGATATATACATAGTTTTTATTTATTTGTAAATGATTCATCTATTTATCACAGCCAGAACAACTAGAAAGTATCTGTCCCCCATAAAGATCACCTGTTTGTGTAGTTTCTAAATTAAATTTGATAATTTAGACACATTTTAGTCCTTTAAAATGCTATTATGGCCCACTTGTCATTCATTTAACAAACAACAGTATGACAAAATGTCTAACTATCTGCCTGTTTATAAAAGTTTTTAACTTTTTTAGTAATTCAATACCTTTTATATTTAATTGTTAATTTTGTTCATATCAAAATATTTGTTTTATTTATTTTTACAAAAAATATCTGAGGTTACTTTCATGGTATCAATACCACATCCATTTCATGTTAGTACCTTGAGGAAAGACAAAATGCAACTTATTTTGATCTCTTTTTATTTATTTACTCTATTTATCATCACTAACCTGTTCAACATATTGTGTCCCAGCTTTAACTTATTTCACTGAACAATTTCTGATTGATTGATTTATTGATTGATTTATTTATTTATTTAAACTGCTGACATATTGTGTACCAGTTCTAATTTAATTTTCTGTAAAATGTCTGATTTTATTTACTTATTTATCAAGTCATTTATTTATTTATTTATTTATTATCATCTCTAACCTGCTAGACATTTTGTATTCTAGCTCCAACCTAATTATCTGTACAACTTCTGATTTATTTATTTATTTATTTAATGTAGGCCCTATTTGTTTATTCCTGTTGGGGTCCTAAATGAAAAAAGATTATCTCCATCAACAAACACATGTCCTACCAAACATCCAGATGAGGATGCCTCTTGCAAAAAAATAATAAAAATCGATAAATACAGTACAGACCTGTCCAAAGTTTAGCACCCAGCTAACGAATTAGTGCCGAATTGACAGCCCATATTGGTCCCTCGCTTGGTGTTTATATCGACAGCAGTTACCTTCTATCTCTCGGCAGCTTTTCGACCGCTACCTTTCCATACCTTAGGCACTCGGCAGTCGAGCTTTGACTTCTTTTTGTTAGCTTAGTGTTAAACTTTCGACAGGTCTGTACTGTACATTGCGTGTACTGTGTATACAGTAGACAGTTGACCTATATATTTGACACGGGGAACGTTGTTTACGTCATTACGTTGGAACAATGTTTATCAAGGTCGCGGCCATATTTGTTTTCATTGACAACAAGGCGTACTGAAATCATGCTGTTGGATTTTTGCGATTTTCGCATATTTAACCCTCATGCACCAGGTACGATAATTTACTGGCGTATACTACAATAATTTTCTGACATTGTATTAAAATTTCTAGGAAAACTATTCTTTACACAAAAAACGTACCAGTTTCAAAATTGGAGAAGAAATTTCTGTTGATGTTCAAGAGAAATCGGTTATTGTCGGGATATCAGTAATTTTAAGTAAACGTGGCGTTTTATCTCGGACTTTTTGATAATGAAGAAAGTTTAGTTAATTCCTCATAAGATTGCACCATATTCGCAGCTAGAAATGTTAATTTTATGGTATAAAATCGATTCTGAAAATGACGAATTTTTTCCGGGTTCAGACACTTGCCAAAAAGTAATCCCTTTTTATTTACCGCGGAAGGTCTCAAAATTTAAAACCAACGCACAATTTGGACTTGGCTATCCTACTGAATCTATGTTATACCGATATTTAATTATTTACCTGTAAAATAAACCCCATCGGGCTGCGTAATTTGTTCTTAAGAGTTCTGACAGCGATGATGACAAACTAAAAATAGAAAAGATGAAAATTGAGATCCAAATCTCACTATTTTGGGATTGAAATATTGCAAAATTGAAATAACTCGAGTCTTAATCGAAGTTATAGTTTCCATTTACACCGATAATTTTGTTTATGTAATATCAATTCTAAATTGAAATTATGGGAATTTTATATCGCAATTTTCATCTAGCTTATTTCTCTTGCAAAGGCCACTAATATTGATAATTTTAATTATCAAACAGTTATCCAACAATTTAGCACGTTTAATAGATACAAAGTCCAATATTCTCAAATACAAACTTAACAAAACAACCCATTGTTACTACAGACACCTTTCCACTCAAGAGTAATCCATAAATTATCTGACAGAAATATTAAGTTATTTAAGCATTACTTTTGGTTTGAGATCAGTTCATAAATACAAACCTGGCGACAAAACCCAGTTGTATAAGCGGTACTTGTTGGTTTGAGTATATCTGTTTCTTCCCTTGTCTTCTTTTCATAATCAGACATAACGTTTTTCAATGTATTTTGTAATCTATAGATATCAATGAGATTATATGCTGTTTAAAATCCATTAAGTTGCCAAAATGAGCACCATAGGAAATATAGCCCAAATTATGTTCACATAAATGTTCTTGAAGGTTGAAAATTTAAATATTAATTATATGCATATAACTGTATCTTTATCTTATTTGACTTATTTAAGACTATGTTTTAAAATATTTGTATAAATTATATAAATATCGACAATCCTACTAGAGTAGTGGACTGGTATAATATTGTAACTTAAAATGAGAATTAAAGTAAATATATTTTTGATAAAAACTTTAAAATAGTGCATGCATATTTTTGCATTTGTTTTAAGAATAAACATTAATATATAATATACTTTGATCAAACGTATATAGTCAACTCTCAACGTATTAAAAGCATAATTATTGTAAGAGGGACGAATTTTTTAATGATAATTTGGTTTTCTAAACGAAAACGTATATGTTTCAAGTATTTGCATAGTACTTACTTTGAACATATTGGAGATTTTTTATACCCGTCTATTAATTTAGTGTGTACCAAGTCATCTATAAGAGAAATATCCATATTATTTTGTAATCATTCGGTTTAGATAGAAATACTTTTCAATCGAATAGATAATCCCTATACAAAAATGACAAGTATATGTGGGTAAATCATTATAATTTTAATGTCAGCAATCACAGCCAAAAAATTAAGAAAGGGAAAAAAATTAGAGAGCCTTTCAACGACGCTCAATCTTCTTTGTGTTCTTGAAAATAATTAAAGCATCCATTAAATTTCAATGTAGAAGACATGATGTAATTAAGTAGGGTATATTTAGCTAAACGAAAAGATCCGTGTTTTATCCAGATAATCCCGTTCCCTATACCATCCAAAACTGTCTGAGATGATATTAGTGAACAAATCTTGACTCCTGCGTTCAAAACACGACACTCTACTAATAATAATAAACAAACATACTAATCCATGTACGAATCAAACTCCAGAAGCAAAGTAAAAACTTTGGAACCGACACGTGAACTTCCACCAGCGATGCCGGGTGTCTCAAAACAGTTACTGAATCGGAGTTTGGATTTACTTATGTGTAAGAAGTAAAAAACTCTACATTAAATATTCTTTCTTTTTTACCAAAACTTATTCATGACATTTTCACTACCTACACGAAAAATTTGGACTCGTTTCCATGTGACATTTTGTATATTTTGATATGGCTCCCTTCTTGCAAGAACAACATCCGTAACAATTGTCAACATGCTGGTTTTTCCTTAAACGACTATACATGAATTTGCTAATGCTGATTCATTGTAATAATTTTGTCATACTGTTTTCTACTGTCATGTTTTATACTCACAAACTCTATCTACCTCTGAAAAATAAAGAAAAATTGAATTGAAAATACCTCATCCAAACACCAAAAACAAACATACAAATCCATGTCTAAATCATAATCAGAAAACCAAGTAAACTAGAAAAACTGCGAGCCACAAGTTCACAAAAATACCTTTCGCTCCAACAAATCCATCGGATCAAATTTTTAAATAGGAGGTGCACATCTACATTATATCACAAAGATTGTGTGAAAGTTTCATGAAAATTCATTCATGAAGGGTTTAAGAGAAGTTGCGGATAAGAGATAGGTACCCTAAGGTGTAACGGAAGGACGGAAGGACGGACGAACACCCCTATCACTATATACCCCCCATTTTTTCAGCGGGGGGTATAATATCTAACTGTATTGACCGATTGAAAGGAATTCAGTTAAGGGATGTCACAGTAAAAACTCCAAAAACCATCAGTTCTATAATGCAGTTTAAATTGCAATATCAAGGACCTTTGATGATGATTTAACATATAAATACATATTTATTTGAAAAGGAAGAACGTACCTTCGTGTTCAAGTCTTTCTGCAATCTCTGATAGCATATCTACAAAACATGTATGCAATGTTATGTATGTGCAACTGAAATAATATAAAACTTACTGCAAGAAATAGTGTCATATGTATATCTATTTAACAGAAATATATTTAATTCCAATGTCATTTTTTATCCGACCGAATGATTACATTTGTTTATAATTTTTCTTTTAGTAGTAAAGTTATTATATGTATGTAAGTATGGAATATTAAACGAACTTCAAAGCAAATTAAAGACAGAAAACCCAGCAGAATAAAGAGAACATTAGATCTTACCACATTTATTGGCATTGTTGTCGTAAAATGTACTTATATCTCCGTTAATTATGTCCAGGAAGAAGTCTGGAGGGTTGTTGTGCTCCTGTATGTCGTATCCTGTAAGATGTAAAATTTGTTTTTGCGTTTCTTTAAAAATGAATTCAAGAGCTTAAATCTTAGCAGTGGCAATTTACACATATCACTTGTTTATTGAACCGAATATTAACAGTTACAATCATATGAAAAAATCCCGTAGCTTGTATTGTTGGACACTTAAGCAAAAGGTGCATATCTTTCCAGAGTTATAGACCTGACTTCACTGGCAAAAATTCAAGTGATAAACTTAATTTGTCAAACATTTTCAAAATTTTTACTTTGCTTTTGAGATTGTGATTTTAACATGGATCAGCGGGGTTTTTTGTCAATAAGGGACATGCACTTTTAAAAAAAGATTAATCACATTGGTTTTCATAAATATTTAAAAACTACACGAAATGAACACGTTCGTCATAGGAAGTTGTGAATTCAAGATTTTATAAAATACTTTTAACGAGTGCACTTAAATACCGCATCAGTAGTTAATAGATTAGTATACTGTTATGGATGACGGCAGTTTTTTTTCTTAACAAAACATTTCCATGTAATAAAACCACATCAAACAAGAATTAAATTAATCATCTGTTGTTTGCATTCACTTAAAACATTTCAACATACCTGTTACATTAAGATTGATGACCGTGGAATGAATAAAGCACATTGCACACATCTATCACATTTACAACACCTTAATTGGTTAAGATGTATCTATGTGATATTTGGTGGACTGATCAATAACACGCGTGTTTAATTTGTTATATAAGACTAAGATTACATTCTTGGTCATTTATATTTTTTTTTAATTTCTTGATTTGAAAAAAGATCTGGTTATAGATGAGACTTTAAGTCAAGCTGGTTATAAAAATAAAGACAAAAATATCACCAATAAAAATAGCATTAGAAATTTTATTTTTATGTTTTAATGTGTTTTTTTTGGTTTTTTAAATTCCAAGATCAATGTAAAATGTTTTTGTAAGTGGGTCATACCATTTGGTCGTAAAATAAAAGTGAAAGAAACATTCTAATAACCGTGCTTATCAGAACGCGTTACAACAATATATATATCAAAACCAGATTTCACTTACGAGGGAGTTTTTAAGATAAATTCCATTTAACACAGGATACTGTGGTTTAAGCTGTGTTATAAAAGATAAAAAAAAAAATTTATAGGTATTAAACGTTTTCTGAACACCACCGTATAATTCACTGCTTACAAGACAGAACCCATTAAAGAAGAATAATTCACTGGCTATATGACATACAGTTGGTGTCTTGAATTAATCGAAGAATAAATCGTGAAAGACATTTATGGATGGTACATTAAAGAGGATCTAAAATTATAGCGCTAATAAGCGAACACCGGAATACTTATACTACAAAGTAGGCATTTGAACAATCATTGGTCTTTATATATCTTGTTATTTCATAATTCGCAGTTCGCACTGTCATGATATCGGTGGTTGTTACTCCTACTATTGTAAATGGCTATTAACTGAAACATTTTTTGTATTCACGTTTAGGTGAGTCTTTAGTTTAATCAATGTAAAAATACAGACATCTCAATATCCTTATGATTATTACCGTATAAGCTCTGGCCCTGGTTTCACAATCATTCCTTAGCTAAGATTTTCCTTAACTTAAATCTTGCAAAATTTTAAATCTTTTTAATTTTGTTAATTTTTAAGATATTGAGGAATTTAAGGTGTCATTTTTAAGATGACTTCTAGATTAAAACATCTGCATTTAGTATTGACACAAATAATCAGGAGTAGTTCCAAAATTAGATAACAAAAATTTGCTAAATTTAAGTTAAGGAAAATCTTAGCTAAGGAATGATTGTGAAACTGGGGCCTAGTCTATAAGGATATATTCAACAATTTGTGCTTGACAACTTTCGCCTAGATTATAGAATAAGGGATGTTACTAAAACTGCATACAAAGTAAAAATCATGGAAAATTACAAAAAGGTTGCATACCTATGTTGTGAAAATGATCTAAAGCATTTACAGCAGGACCATGATAAACAGTCTCTCCGTGTGAAAGTAGAACCAAATGATCAAACAGTCGGTAAATAGAAAACCGTGGTTTATGTATTGAAAACACAATGGTTGTGCCTTTTAAAGATAACCTAAAATAAATAAAAAAAATTAAACAGAACAACAGTGTTTCAAACAGGTTCATTTGAAAAAAAACATTAATATATATATATATATATATATATATATATATATATATATATATATATATATATATATTTCCATTGTATGACTAGTATATTACGATCAAACAAAATGGTCGTGGCTTTTAAGGCTAAACTAAATCGAATAATTTTTTAACAAGATAATTTATTTTATACAGATGCATGATCTGAAGACTGAAAACATGTATTTTAAACATATGTCTAGCATGCTTTATATCTGTTCAAATTCCATTAAGGTCTTTTAAATATATAAAAAGTTCTTAAATAGTTTCAGGAATATACTTATACTAAATAACATTCCTGACAGAGAGTCCTTTTAATCCGACTTTGTAGAGCTGATTTATTTCCTTTTGATATTCCACAAGCCGTATAACTGTTCGCTGTACATCTATTTTCCATTTAAACGACACTTAAGTTGATAACTATATTAGTAATGACATTTACCCTTTTAGTAGTAACATAACAGTACTAGCCGAGTTTGCATCTAATCCAGTGGTTGGTTCATCAAGAAGCAATACTTTCGGAGACATTATCAACTCCATACCAATACATGTCCTTTTCCTTTCTCCTCTAGATACACCGGGTATAACTTCATTTCCAACCTAAATGAAATTCATATTCTTTATGAAAAATAATTTTAATTGTGATTGAGAATAAAAAAAGCTTGAAAAAATTGTGATATATTGATGGATGGAAAAAGTAGAGGGACTTGACAAAAGAGACCACGAATGACATAGAACATAATTAAGATTCTTAATATGGAACTTATTTAGTAATTTGTAACTTTTTTCACAGGACTTAATATTTTGTTTTTTTAAATTTTCTGTCATTCTGAATAAAAATTTCAAAAACCTTTTGTAATATTAAAACATTTTATCATTTTTTCTTTAAAAAATAATATGTAAGTGGTCATAAAAGACATGGAAGGAGTTCATGATAAAAAACACTGAAAGAAATGGATGAAAGTTAGAGAGACATGACAGTCAGGATACGCACTTGAAAAAGTGATATGACAACTGAGATCGTCTTTGAGTGATTAAAAAGGCAGAATTCATTGGGTATAGCTTATGCAAAACTGAATATGAAAAACACTTTTGGTTTAAGAAAGACGGGGAAAGTATATGCACCTTACTTTAAGTGACTATCATTTTACAAGATCACATTTTGTTACTTTGTTAACTAAATCTAGCGCCATATTGTCTAAGATCAAGTGCCTTTTGTCTTGTCTTGCTTGCTTCTTTTATTTATTTGTTCTTTCTTGTTCTTGTCGATACTTTGCTTGAGAAATTTTGATTGAGCATAGACAGATATTTTTATGGCATTAACTATTGTCATGTACGTGTTCGTCTGTTACAAATAACTTTACTCTTCCTGTTTTTTAAATTTAATTATTGAATTAGGTACCAAAGTTAACACAGTATACAATGTATCCAATACCTTTGTATCTGCGCAGTGATGTAGACCGAGTTCCTGTATAACATTTTCTACTATTTTTCTTCTCTCGTCACTCTCTACTGAAGACGGTAACTTCAACGCTGCAGAAAATTCCAAATGTTCTCTAACTGTTAATGTACCCATTACTACGTCATTCTACCGAAACATATAAAATAGTGTCATTTCTATGTACATGTTAAACTAGATTAAATAACATGTGCATTGCACTTTAAGTTTACATAATATATGTGTTGCATAATAAAATTAAACTGTCAAGACATTTAGCGCAGAATAACAATTCTCTTATATACAATGAATTAAGAGCTTGTCGTTTGATAAAATATACAGTATATCTTATGATTGTTATAAACGCCACGCATTTCACGCGTTTTAGTTCCAAGAACGTTTTCACCCAAGAAGTCATTTTCCGCAATGAAAACATTATCTTATGAGTATAATAATTATCAAACACCGACATCACCAACATATATGTCTATATACAGTCAAACCTGTCTGTAAAGGCCGCCCAAAAGGAACGAGTAAAAGTGGCCTTGATGGGCAGGTGACCCTCATATAAAGGTTAAAAAAAACAAGAGTAAAGAACAATTGGGATAAAATTCTGCTGCTCTTTAAAATCAGTGATCCTTGTATAGAGGTGGTATTTAAGGCAGGTTTGACTATATTATTACATTTGATTGCGATATTCATCAATTGATTTATTATCCAAAAATCAAATTGCATTGGTGAATAAATTGCTTAAAGATTTTATCACATCATTTCAAGAACCATGTTATGATTGTTAATTAGATAGAACAACATATAATGAGTTGGATATTATTTTCTACAGCTTACTTGTACAACGTATCCAATCATGGATTTGAAATTTTCAGGAGGAGGCAATCCATCTAATAGTAATTTACCACTTAAATCGTCTGAGTCTTTTCTGCCAGCTAAGATGTCGAGGAACCTACATTAAAACACAAAGTGTGAAATATTTAAAAACGCAAATGGTAATTTATTTTGAATCAAGTTACAATCATGATCCAACAGAATAACATGACAAAAATGTTTTTTTTCTAATATTAATGTTGTATTGTTAAACAACTCTTTATAGTTTAAAAACTGATAAAATGTATTTTAACTTTTGCGGGTTAATTTGTAAAACTTAAATAATTCTTAAACTTTTGTAAAAAATGTAAAGTTGAGAAGATATTTCTGACCAGAAATGCTATATTATTAGCAGTTTAATATGAACGTCTATGTTCTTCTGTCCTTGTTATGTTATCTCAAACAAATAACTGACCAAACACAAAACAATAGCAATTAGACTTAGTATAGCATAATCTATAAGTTTACATTCTCTGAAGGTTAATGGGCGTCGGAACCGATTGAAAAAAACTACTACTATTACTACTACTACTACTAATTGTATAAATCAATTGAAAATTTAAAAAAGATCCTAAAGTAACGATAGAGTTTTGCCGTCGGGCAACAAATATTATTTAGACAGACTAAGTTAGCATCCTTTCAATGTTAAGATAGGCTAAAGCTAGATTGTCTTAAACAAACCAATATCAACATAATACAGAAAATACATTCTTGAAATGGGACATTACGAGGTTTTATATAAAAGTAATTGAATGAAGCGCTTAAAGCAAACAAGCTATAATTATTCCTGGCTTTTGGGAATTCAGACATCTAGCCGAGACAACTCTAAATAAATTAAGGCACATGTAGGCGT
Source organism: Anadara kagoshimensis (assembly GCA_021292105.1). Lineage (NCBI taxonomy): Eukaryota > Metazoa > Mollusca > Bivalvia > Arcoida > Arcidae > Anadara > Anadara kagoshimensis. The sequence continues at coordinate 69,324,885 of CM037861.1, read as the reverse complement.
GCAATTTTGTATGGTACTCACGATGATTTTCCACTTCCACTTGGTCCCATTATAGCATTCAATCCTGATGGAAACATACAACTGAAATGTGTAAATGTTACATGTATGAAAATCATCAGACATTATGATAATTAGATTACCAAACAGTGGTGAATCCTTTCAACATATACGTGTATATCAAATTGTTTGATTTGTGAATAGTTGTTTTGGTTGCAAACAAATAAATAAAACTGCGATGTTATGTGCACTTTAACACACAAGTGTCATCCTGGGTAGTAATATATTAATTTTAATGTTCGTGTGAAGCCACCGTTGATGATTCTTTGTTATTTCTGTTTTTTGGTTTTGTTGCAACATTTGTCTTTGTCAATAACTTGCCTGTCAGCTACAATGTCGATTTTTTACAATTTAATTCTAGTTAAAAATTACAAATGTGCTGTTTTATGGTACATGTATAGCTCACATTTTCTTTTTTAATATTGTAGAAAAATTGAATGCAAATAAACTGGTTTTATGCTATTATCTCCTATCAAAAAGCATGAATAAAACGCAATTGCAGGAAGGAACGCAATACCGTATAGCAATGTTTGTAGTTAAATGCATGTTACATGTGATTGTAGCTTGTATCATAATATCGCCAGCTGACAGATTTCACAGACAAACAGTGGAAAACTTAATACCAATAATATCTATTAAATTTGCGTACAGTTTAATAGTCATAACATGTGTCACATTTAGAAAAAAATCAAGTATACATTCTTTCCGTCTCTGCTATCTTAGGAAGTATTTTATAATTGTAACAGAATTTTTAGTGACGTCCTGCAAGTTTGTTTTGACTTGATTGCAGTGTTGTTAAACTGATATTTTTAGTGATGCAATCCATATCCTATGATATGTAATGCATATTGTCAGCTACTACATATTAGTGCACACTTATTCTAGCGACTTCAATGCGTAGAAGAAATAAGTACAATTTGGTGTTAGCGCACAAGCTATTTCGTTTACAATTTGTACAATCTTATATTATTGAAAAGGCTAAACCATATAAACACTCAACAAATTGAGTAGGCGCTAAAATTTACAGTATAACTGAAAAGATCTGAATGAGTAAAAAGTTAAGATGTCGCATACATCAATAAGTAAACAAAAAACCCGTTTTACATTCTTTTTATAAACTTTAATTGATATCATGACAGATATTTTGACATAATTATATTTAAAATAAAACAAATACATCATGGATTCATGCTTCGTTAACGGCGTGTATCTCCAATTTAACATTAAGATATATTAGTTATGTTTTACAAAAAATTGTTGGTTTTAATTCTTGGAAATAACAAGCATTGTTATCCAGTAGGTATAAGCAACAGGTATTTTAAATCGGAAATGTATGGTTTTAATAGCCCTTTTTAAAAATGTTAACAATGTTTTAAAATAGCAAAGGGAAAAATCTCGTTTGCCTCAGTGTCAACGTCGGGAAACATTAAATATCTACGGAAACCAATAAAGTGACCATTCCAGTTAATTAAAAAATAGTTGTTGATCAAGTGTGTACAACTATAGCCTTTTGTTGAGGCCAATTCAGAGATAAAGGCATAAATAATTAGCAAGATCTTTTACCTCGATAAACTATTAAAAGATATTCAAATTCAATGTTCTTATTATTTGTAGTTTGTTGTTGTTGATATGCGATATTATTAGTCATTGTATGTTTGATGGTTGCTGTTAAAATATACTGCTCACAACAGCAAAATTCACTTAAAACATGAAATCGCTGCTGAACTAAGAATGCTAGTGCCTCTCCACAACAGCAAAATTCACTTAAAACATGAAATCGCTGCTGAACTAAGAATGCTAGTGCCACTCTCTCTCTCTCTCGCTCTCTCTTCTTAATGCAATTTGTGTTTTATTTTTCCAACTTGCGAGAACCGCCATTAAATTAGAAAAAAATCTGAAAATTCGTCATTCAAATAAGACAAAAATTATTTGGTAATTAATTCTTTACATTTTTTCATCGGAAGCTCTATCTTGTCAAAATGGCAATCATTTTATACAGATAATGTGGCAAGTAATACGGCTATTGTCGAATAAATATGTACCTTAAATGTGAATTCAATCTTCAATTTTAGCGCTTGTGTTGTGGGGTAGATTGGGTTATCAGAGATTGTGATTCAAACAACAACGATATTAAATTACAACAATATATTTATGTTTCCGTAGGAAATAATAATTACATGATCATTATAAAAGGGCTTATTTTAATATAATGAAATGAATTATAAATAATAATCAAAAAAGAATACCGGTTCAGTATTTTGTAGGTTCTGGATGGTCAAGATTGCTAAGCGAAATATATATCGTTTTATTATTATTGGTAAATGTTCGGTAGGTTATAAGCAATTATTGTGCTATAAGGATAAAGAAAATAATCAGTTAAACTTACTCTATTCCCTTTAAGATGTCTTTCATTCTACTTCTTCCAAAACACATGTTTGACCGCACATCAACAGTATATCTGATGTCATGAGCTGTAATGGTTGATCCTGAATTACTTTGGCTATTCTCTGTAAACATTTCGTCCACGCGGATATGCCTGTCTTGCCTGATTCTTATACTGTCATTGTTGACCATTTGATTGTTCGTAGTGACTGTATGATTTTCAGCATTGTCCATGTGTCTTATATCATTCACCATCTGACTGTCTGTGTTGACCACGTGACTGTCTGGTGTACCTATGTCTCTACCCCCGTGGTTGACTATCTGACTACATGTGTTGACCACGTGACTTACTGGTTTGACCAAGTCTATATCCCCGTTGTTGACCATCTGATTCACTGGATTTGCCAGACAAATACCTGGTTTAGCTACGTAGCCTCTGTCACTGTCTTCATAAAGAAAACCATCACATTCATCTTGTCTTACCGACGGAAACGTTGAAGCATTAAATCTCTCCAAATGTTCATTGCTGCTCAAAGCTTTATTTCTTTGAAGTTGTGGTGAAAATTGCGATGAAGTATACCAAATGTTCTTTCCATTGTAGTATCTGATTAAATTGCTTCCATCATTGGAGGGAGGATATATTCCCGAATACATGATGTGTTTATATAGAATTACACTTAACTAATGACTAAGGCAATATAAAACGGTAGAAAATATACAGGTAAAACTGAAACACATATATAACGGGAGTGTATATGTTCAATGATCCTAACGTAATTTAGTTCCGTTGTTAACCACAGCTTGATATGCTACGTGTGAAGGTGGAAATGTGTGTGTGTTTGTGTGTATTTCCATAAATTTAAAATAATTTATATAATATAAAGCCTGTTTGTGTTTGATCTAGCAGAACCATTTCGCATACAGTTAAAAGTTATGTCCTGTTTATGGTGTATTCCATACACCTATCAGTAGTTCAGTTTTGTGTGTATCTTTTTCCCCATCATTGTAAAAGTACATTTGTTGCATGCTGCATGTGTTTGTGATTCTGTAGGAGTGTATCGTCCCTTAATACTCAGATCATAAGAAAGCAACTAGACGCCCCTATTCCTAAGTTGTTAAATTTAACAGTATTGTAAAATTATACCTGTATTGATTCGTATCTAGGTGCTGCTTAGTTTGGTGTTTTTTATCACGCTTACTTTGCTAATTACTACCTTTGACCGCCCACGCAAGAGGATTGACAGGTTTAGGTTTATCAATATAAGTATCAAGATAATGGTCAGATACAATTGCTAGAAGTTTACTTTAGTTGGTTTATTTGCTTCAACTTTTTATTCAACGAGAACAGTTTTTGCTGATCTTTCTACAAGTACAATATTGGCATCATTGTACTTATTATCCTAAATTGGTCCATTTATTTTAGAACTAGTGGCCCTTATGCATGCACAAATGCACTTTCAAATGTTTTATGTGATCATGAAAGACTCTATATATTTAAACAAAAGCAGATCGAAGGTAATAAACTGTATATCGTTTTTACGGAAATTGCCAATAAAATAAATTTAAGGTCAGAAAAAATTTCAGACAATATGCGAAAAATACAGGTTTGACCCAAAAAAACGATACACAATAAAATGGCTCATTTGATAAACCTACATGATGACGTGGTGATATAACTGATGTTCGAAACTGACTACTCTCTGAAAACATTATTTACGGCTTAAAATTACTATAGCACTAATGTCATGTAACCAACAAAATGAAGAAAAATCTGTAATTATTGGAAATACCAGACTGAATATTTTTAAATTATTAAACAGATATTATTTTCAGAAATAAAAGCATGCTGGTACTCATACATCATCCAGTCTTAAACCTGCCTGGAAATATGTCGGAAATCTGCACGACGTTTTCATCTGTCACAAGTTTCATACAATATCCGTTTACTTAAAATAAATCGATAATTATATTTCATCATATTCCAGTTTGTCCATTTTTTTTTACTATTTTAGAGAATTTGCAAGGCATATTAAATAATAATTATTTTTAATTGATTTTATAAATCTGTGCTTCCATTGCTAAATATATAAGTCAATGAGTTACATGGTTTCTGTAATAAGTACCGGTATTTTATTTCATGCGAGCAGTTTAGGTCCATCAAACGTTTATCAAAAAGTGTTCTATTTTATTTTTTGTATCTTTTATGTGTAAATTGATGACACGGTTAAAGAATATTATTTCCCTGCACTTTTCAAATAATTACTTAAATAACATAAACCTGTTCATATTGATTTGGGGTTTATTTGTTTGAGGAATGACGCTAACATTATTATCCTCGCACTCAAACAATTTCAGCCATTGTCTGAAATGTTTCTATTGTATCCTTTTCTTTTTTCAAAGTTAAATATGACGTTTCAATGTGTAACCGCAAGGCATAGTGCGCACCGTGTTATGGCAAATCTTCAAAACTTCCTCTTCCTCGAAAACAAAAACATATTGTTAAGTATAGAATTGTACTTTCGACATATTTATACCCCCTCAAACGTCCGTCCATCCGTCCTTGAACCAAGGTCGCGGGGAAACATTAAATGTTGGACCCGGGGGTATTTGGCTCGCAAGACACAGTTTTAGTTTTGTTCTAAATATCTATGCTTATTTTATTATACGTTTTATTACATTAAAATAACTGTGTGTGCTACGAACTAATTAAGGAATCTTTATGGCACACCTAACCCTAACATATAACAGTATGATCTGTATTGCTGATCTTAGTTTAAAGAGCGATAACTCCTATATTTTTTCTTCCGTCTATTAATATTGCTATCGACGCATTTTTCTGTTTCTGTGATTTTAATGTTATAAATGTTTGAGAAAATACCGTAAAAGGCATATTTTATAACACATTTTGAGACATATTCGCTATTTGAATTTCTTGCCCTTTCACCAAATCAGTACCCGTAACTGTCAATCTAAAAATAACTATAAATGACCCATTTAACTTGGGATAACCAATACAAATAAATTGAACTTAAACTTAAGTTATTTTACTTCCTGTTATATATGTGATCATTTCAGTGAACTGTGGTTGACATGGGGTAAACCTATCTATTTAACTGCGTAAACAGAACGATTTTATTGGGGATTTCTGGTAACAAGGATGTACGCAGCTAAATATCAGCATGTTATGCCACTTTAATCAAACAGTAAGAGACTTATTTTCGAGAGACAGAGAAGTGTTACAATGGACATGACCAAGAGTTTTGTGTTTTTGTGCTCGATTTTTGTCACTTTAACACAATCAACACCTTTAGACGATTATGTAAACAAACCGGATGATCATTATATATATGAAGTTATAGGCCGTTACCATGGCCCAGCATATACCAATTACATCATCAATATGACGTCACAGAAATGGAAGTCAGGTTAGTTTATTAAACATCATGTAAAAGAACAAATCAACTTAATGCTTTAAGTCCCTTATCATATTGTTATAGCACGACATTGTGTTACTTTTGAACTATTGTAAAAATTATGAAAAAAGTACATTTCAAAAAATAACACGTACATTGTAATAATTTAATAATTAAAAGTAAAACGTGTTTTAGAATGTTATGAACAACTTTTTTTATAGAACAGAACCACAGCTAATAATGTACAACAAATACAAAACCATTTACCGTTCATCTACTGGGATTGCTATAAAAAAATTCGTACACGGAAAGCTGAGAAATGGACTTCTGGAAACAATTTTACACAATTATAATTCTATTTCCGGAAAACATTGCAACTTCACGATTTGAAGTTTTTTTTGTCTGAACTATTGGCTTCTAGTTTATATCGTTTGATGTATTTGTGAACTGTGTTGCTCCGACTATAGACAAATGATTACCATTTAACTAAAGCCCGCAGCACACGAGCGATAAAAAATCGCTCGTCGCTGTTGCGAGCGACAGAAATCTGGTCGCCGTGTGTGCGGAACAAGTGACGATTTCTCGGCGATGTGGGTCCATGGAGGCCGACATCTTGGATAATGACGATCACATGATAAAAAAAACGTGACGAAAAGCTGTCATCTGATTGGCTGAACATTTAAGTTGGTAAAATTTTGTCGCCGATCGCAGTGCACAGCACACACGCCGATTTTCCTGCAACTCTGCGATTTTCATCGCTCAATATCAAACCTGCTTGATATTGGGCGACGAGTTGCCAGCGATGTAAAATCGTGTCGCCGGCCACCGCACACTGGGCGATTTTGTGGCGATTTTCCCGGCGACGGCGACGAGCGATTTTTTATCGCTCGTGTGCGCTAGGCTTAAGAATATAATTAACTGTCTAAAGCATTTTATACAATTTTCTAGATGCAGTCTCGGACCGTTCGGTTTGGTGGCATTACTTAACAATTACTGTGCCCCATAAAATAACTCATAATGATTCAGCATTCCTATTCATAGACGGCGACTCAAATACGGACAGGTAATTAATAAAATGTCACACATACCAATACATGTCCAAACTTTGATTACTGCTTTGTGATTCTTGTTTCTATAGCTTTTGCCAAGTACGTGTTTTTCAACAACAAATTGCTGTGCAAATCAGTGGGGTTGCCAGTGTACCATGTGATCCCACATAATTTGTGTTAAAAAAACTCCCTGGCCGCAAATCCGGGAATTTGTAAACTGTAAACCTTTCTATTATTTTCTAAATTTTTGTATTTTTTTTTAAACGTTCGTAACAAATGTTAAAGTGTGTTGGTCGCGTTGCACGCTCACGAATCCCTTTGTTCAATGCAATGACCTTAATGTCTGCAAAACTGCACATGTTCAGTAGGTAGCTGAAGATTTCTGCATATTACGACGTAAATAATGATGATAACCACTTCAGTAGTTCAGTTGGTTGTGTGCTCGCCCCGTAAGTGGGAGGTCGTGGGTTCGAACCGCGACCGTGTTTGACCCAAGACTGGGCAGTGACTGTTCTTTCGCCAAACATTTGGCATTACGAAGTGAAAATCACAGTTCTTTCGGATGAGAACTTAAAATAAACGAGGGCCCATGTTACGGTAGGCTTCGCATGATAAAGAGCTCTGCTGTATAATACCATCAGCGCAACACACAGGCAAAATGTGTGCACATTCGCCTATGGCTGGCGACGTCTCGAAATAAGTTAAATGTTCTTGACTGGAATGTTAAACATCATTACTCAACTCAACTCCATGTAAATGATGCGAGTTCACTCGTCATTTCTCAAAATTGCATTGATGTTTTAAATCGACAGTCAAATTGCTATGGAAGAACATCTCTAGTTTCACAATCATTCATTAACTCAGATTTTCCTTAACTTTAATCTGGTAAACAATGGCATATTTTATGGCATAATTATATTTTAGGTTTCGAAAAATAAAAATAAAGCTGTAATAAGTTTCGACTAAATTCTCAAAATGACACCTTATAAGTTGGAATATCCTGAATATTAATAAAATTATTCAGATTTAAAATTTGCTATATTTAAGTTAAGGAAAAACTCAGTGAGGAAATTATTGTAAAACTGGGAATAGTTTCCTTTAATTATCTAGTGCAAAAATTTGAACATGATATCGATACAAAATGTAGTGTCACTCACGACTTAGCAGCGGGTATTCAGTTTTGATAAGATACATTAATTGTGTATCTATTAAAATAATGTTATTATAAATGTCATACTTCCTCATATTGATATCCATGTATGATTAATACATCCGTCCTTTTTCTGATTTGCGTGGAGTTGTTTAGAGACCAAGGTAAATATATATTAAACGCGCAAAACGAACGTGGGTATATGGTGCTTAAATAGATGTCGCTTCCAACAGATAAATTATATATGAAAATATATTGGTAGTTAATTCATGAGTTAAACATAGATTTATCTTCCCCAGAAATCCGAATTTTGCCTCATCTATCTGGACTTGATAAATCTTTATCTCAACCTCATCAAAAGCCTTGCAATATGTGCGGTTGGTTTTGGTCAAGTCGAAATGGAGGTATTCAGGGAACTTTGGTGAAACATTTTCGTAGCCAGTAGAAATAATAATAATTTGAAACAAAAAATAACGATGTATCATCTCTAAAAGATTAATAAAACGCCGAGAAGTCGACTTAACTACCACATTTAATCACATTTAACAAATTGCAGATAGAAACGTATGAATTCAATCTTGTAATTTCGAACATGAAACAATTAATATGCTGTAAAATGAAAAAATGCTTTACTTTTTTACTTTTATGTTTTAGTCCGCCATTGCATGGAGACAAATTTGTGACTGTAACGACGCTTCTTAGTGTTAGTATGGAGGCCATTACAGCTGACCTGAAAATGGTACCCAATCAACCAATTACATATAAGGTAACAAAGCACAAAGGACAAATGGTTTGCACGTATGTACAATATAACAAATAAAGCGGTCAAATGACCAAAATGCAACATTTACTTGCTAACTCAAGATAGAGTACACGGAATCGTCAAGATTGATTAATTTTATAGTTCAAATATTTGGTACAAACAATAAAAAAAGTTTGTAGATTGATCATGATCCACTACTTGTTCGCATGTTCGATAAAGAATATTTAATTCATGTTGGGGGTTTGGTAGACATGATATTTCTAATAGTAAACATTTAACAGTAAAATTTCTTTTTTACTTAAATTAACTAATAAGTTCATGAAGTTGGTAGAATAGTTTATTTCCTTCTCCTGTAACACGGAAACGTTATATTACAGGATGATCCGTCAAAGAGACGTAGGAAAGAAGATGCTGCTGTAGCTTGGACATGGAAAACATTCTTGGAAAATACAACGGATCCGGAAATAATTTTAGAATTACCTATGACAAAGGTAACGGATGATAAAAGTAAACAAAAGAGATATGCTGCTTAAAATTAAAATTGAAAATGGTCAGATTCAAAGAATCAAATCTATATAGGAGGTCTTGATTGCTGAGTGGTATAAAGCTCGTGTTTACCAAGGATTACTGTTCGGGTTAGATTCTAGTCTAACAAAGTCTGTAAGTTCGCTTACCTAAGGTCGGAGGTTCTGGTCACTCTGGTTTCCTCCACCATTCATGAACTAAATGCTTCGGTATTTGTTAGACAATCTCGATTTGGGAACCTGTACTCTACTCAGCGAATGGATCTTATATTTGACCCGTTGCTGTCCTTGTCACATACTAGTAAATGTTTTAGTTAGCAAAAAAAAAAAAAAAAAAAAAAAAAAAAAAAAAAAAAAATAAATAAATAAATAAATAAAATAAAACTATGATGTAATGTTAATTGTTGAAACAGATAGGCTTTTTTATTTGCTTTATTAAATCATCGACTATAGCCATACGACAAATTAGAACACATGTACAAGTAAAGACGATGGTGTGTCTTCTTCTCCATAATAATATAAATGTGTCAGATCCAAGGTTCCTGACGATAAAGTAATCTTGTTGTTCTGATCTTAATTGCTAAATGATTTTAACATATTATTGAAGGGAAAAAATGTTCATCACAAAAAACGGAGTAGTGATAAATATCGTGAAAATTAATAAAACAACTCAATAAGTAATAGTTGTAACCGATTAAATAATTTCCTTGCAGGCCGCTGTACGAGCCATGGATACAGTTGCAGAAGTAGCAAAATCAGTTCTTGGTAACTTTGTGAATAGATTTTTTGTCAGCGGAGCTTCAAAGGTATTTGAAAATAAAACTTTTAACTTATGACGTGTATATAAAAAAAAATTCAGTTGTGTTGTGGACACGGACCCGATTGACCGATTCTTAAGGATTTTCAGTTTGAGCAAGTTACATTTTCAACTTGAGAGTTTATTTTTGCATCACCTTTTCTTTCTTTTTTTTTTGTTATAATAAGCATTTGTGTTTGATGTGATTTCACGATAAACACAAACGCTTTGATATTGCATGTGGAAATTTGTGTATGATATAAGCTAAAACTAAGCCTAAAAGATACTGACATTCAAACTGAAATGCGAGGGTGGGGTTGGTTATTGTACTCTTCTTCGACGATGATGCCCATGTATTATACATTTTGTTGAACCCGTCCAATTTTTATATTTAGCGAGGATGGACTACATGGTTAACTGCGGCTGTAGACAAGAGAGTGTTTGCAATGGCACCAATAGTTATGAATCTCTTAAATATGCAAAAGGTTGGTATATTTAACGCACTGTATAAACTGTAGATTTCAAGGACAGTATACAACATTAAGTATAGACACTTTTTCTTGATGATTAACTTAAAATTTTGTCATAAAACCAACCCCTGGTTACGAGAAGTTCAATAAGGAGACTCTCAACTAAGTCTCAAGGCCTAGCACGATTATTTACAGAACACGCTAATGGAAGTTCTTTACTTTAAAATGAAAAAGGTAATTGCAACCGCTGAACTGTACCGAGGACGCTTGAATCTAGAGTGTTTTAAACGGTAAATATTTCATAAAGTGAAATGTTTTGAATTTCAGAAACTGAGATGCGGTTGGTATGACTTTACTTAAACCGCATCACTGGGTATCACTTTGTCATTATATACAGTACTTGATAAGTCAGGAATGTACTAGCCAGTAGTTTTATATATACTGTGAAATCATTAATTTTCGTTGGGGATCAATTTTCGTGGTTTTAGTGGACAGTCTGAACCACGAATTTACGACCACCACGAAACATTAACCTCAAGTAAAAAGACAAGATATATGATAACTAATGGACATGCATATATGTACCATATTTTTTGCTCTAGCGTACCTCACACATAAACACAAACTTTTCACAAGGTATAGATGGGTGGATGTTTGATTTAATTATGAAAATTATTTAAGTACATATATTATGTTTAATAAATTCTTCATTATTTTTTTTAAAATGTTTGTTTTCAATTAGGAACTGGTCGGGACGATAGGGACCTGGGGACAGACAGGTTTCTAACCGTAACTTTCATCATCAATTATGACCCGTCTCATTTAAATTCCAATCCGATTACATATTAATTGAATAAACATTTTAACAATCTCTATAAACCTGTTTTATATTATTATTACTAAGTCAGCTGTTTGATTTCTAAAAATACGAAACTTCATTCGAATCGGTAAGAGCTGCCATTGTTACTCTCGTAAACAGCTGATTAGGTCATCAGAGGTCAATAATTAGAATTTTTATAAAGTTGCCGATATCACAGAAAAAACATTCAGTTTTGCGTAAAGGGATTATAAAACACATTATAATTGATGTTCTATGCATAAACTTTTAAATCTAAATTAATTACCGCTTATTTGTACAACGTATCAGGTAGATCTACTCGGGCCAGGTGTCACATCGCTTGTGTAGTTAATTGATACTGATATAATGATTACAGGTAATTAGCGCCTACCCGAGACTTAGTCATTAATCCGCGTCTCTGTCACGATTTATTGCTTTCTTATTTCAACAAACAACTTTTTCTATAGGTGCCGATAAACAAACAAAGCATGACTTCCTACCCGTTATCAAGGCTCAAAGGACAAACTAAATTTTTGACATAACAGTAAAACCACGAATTTACGTCCCAACGAAATGTTATTTTTTACCGATTCCACGAAAATTGGACCCAACGAAAATTAATGATTTCACAGTAGTTTGTAGTGACGTCTCGTTGGTGTGCTGTGTATTGTCAAAATATGTTTGTTAACTTGGAATTCTTTTTATTCTTTATTTATTTTACCACGGCCGATGTAATGAATTTTGAACATAACAAAAACCTAATGCACTCAAAAACCACGAATCAATAAATGGAACCAAACTAGACGGTTCAGACACTTGTTGTTACTATTAATTATAAAACTTTGACTTTGGGCGAGAGCTAGTTTTTATGATAAAAATGGTATCCAACGATATGGTTATAGTGATATTTCACATACTAATACCCTAATCATAGCATTTATTTTGCAATCTTTGATATTTAAAAGCATGGATAAAACTGATTAAAAACAACGAATCATGACAGCGTTCAAGCACAAATATTTCACAGAAATGTATTTCCATTACTTTTAGAATTTACATCACCACTATCGATCACTTGGTGGATGGACATTTGCTTTTAAAGACTACTATACCGCAGATATCACGAGAAACCTCGACAGTGCAGAGTTTCAAAAGTTAGCAAATGTGATAGACCCCTTAGGTAAGTAAACAACTAATGATGTGTATTTTTTAAATGCATTGGAAATTATTAAATCGTCTAGTCTTTATTTGCGATGTTTGATGTTTACTTAACAAGATATTTAATTAACTCAACCATGCTTAATAATCTTAAATCTTAATTGTTTACCCATTTTTTCTACCGCCAGCATTTTATTCTACATCTTACTCGAAGACTATATTACAGATGTTTATGAAACTTCACACAAACAATCTTTGGGTGGAGTATATTTGTCATTGGCTATTTGTATTTAAAAAAGCACATGGTTGGGAAAACATGGAATTTTCATTGGGTTTCGTTTTGACATGCTGTTGAAATGTTACCTATAACTTGTTCATACTGCCATCACCTTACATTTGTTTGATCATATCGTTTATATTCTTATTTTCTGTTTTATTACTTTGAATTATCCAAGAACAAACATTTTACAATCCAGTTAAGGTTATCTTCATGACTTGAGTATAAAAACAACATATCAAACATCTTACAATCTTACAATAACAATGATCGAACGAAACAACCAATGTAATACAATATAAAAATATAATATATAGAGTCCATTGATAAAAAATTCTTACATTGGACAGACACAATCGATTGCTTGAATCTGTTTTTACTATATTTCACTAATTTCGAGACATTACCAGTTATAGATAGTAGATTTTTACCTTTGCTCAGGGCAATTGTAAACGTCGTAATAGAAATCGCGACATTATATTCAAGAATAAAATGTTATTAAAGTTCATCAAAATTTGTGTAGGCTTGCTTTTAATTTATTTTCAAAAATTAAAACATCGTTTACCTGTATAAATTATATCTATATTATGTTATTGATAACCATTCGGAGCACCCGGTCTGGCCTCCCTGGTTGAAGTACACTTGTTCAACTAAATAAATCAAAGTTTTTGCTTCGCGTTTTGGATTGTGATTTGAACATGCTTATGTATGTTTGATTTTGATTTAATATCTTACATTTTCATGATTTATGAAATGGCAATTCTTTGCAGTGTATAAAGACCGTTACAAGGATATACCAAAAGTAGTGATCAGTACTACTGGTGATGAATTCTTTTTACTTGACGATTCAGATTTTTATTTTTCAAAATTGCAACAAAATACATATTTAAGGTAGGTATGAGATGTTTTGGTTATTGAATGGACATACTAGTTGTAATTATTTTCACTTTGACAAGATTCTAGGAATTTGATGGGTCAATCTCGCCTGAACGGGTAATACGATGCTTATATTAGCGCACACACATCCATTATATGAACACCAACATATTTATCACATCATGTTGCGTCACTTTACAATTGAACAAAGTACGACATCGTTTATTTTCTGAATTGAATATGCTGACAATTTTTATTTACCAATATCATTATACAAAATCAACTTTATATGTGTTTCCTGAATATGTATATAAAAGTGCCTTCTCTATATGCCGAGGGACTCGGTGGTGGAGTGGTTTAAACCACTGACAGTACGTATCACAACGCCTCTTGCCACATCGGCTTGGATTGTATCAAGTTAGATCCTATTGTGGTAAAGTTAAACAGTCCACTTACCAAAAGGTCGATGTTTTTCTGGCCTTCTCGTTTCTCCCAAGATTTAAAAAATGACCTTCATGATACAAGTGAAAGAAACTTGACCAAGGCCAAAACACCATTATGTCTTTCCACGCTTTATCATCATTCGTTTGTTTACTTTGTGGTCTTAGACGAGGTTTACTGGTTGTATTTGAACCGTTTGCTGTCTGTGTTTCCAAAACGGCTTGAAATCCTATTTGTTATAGCAAAATGTTTTGTCTCATTTTACCTTTTCACACTTTATGCTTGTTTTAAGTCATTTTCTCGTCTCTCTATATGCTTTATGGTTATAGTATCTATAAGTAAAGTTTAATATACATTTCAGAATCTTGCCAAATGCAGAGCATTCTTGTATTGGACATATAATAAGTTTGATGTCAACATTGAGATCCTTCTTTTTAACCACTGTAATGGTAAGTCCTCCTATAAAGTATAAATTTGGTTTGCCATAAGAGAGTATAATTGCAAACGAAAAACCATTTTACTGATATTAAATTAAAAAATGAACAGAATTATATTAGATACCACTGAATGGAAAAATTATAGACGCAAAGGGCGCTATAAAAGAAATCGTGTCCTCTGATGCTTGATGTACTTTTATTGTATCATATTTTACAAATGGTGGTTCAATTAAAGACGCATGCTGATATATATATATATATATATATATATATATATATATATTATATATATATATATATATATATATCTTTATGATTATTATTGATCAACCATTTTCAGTAGATGCTGACCCACCCAGAAATTCAAGTCATTCAAACTTGACTGTCTGCCGATTTTAATATTGGTTTTTTTGATGAACTGTAATTTACCTATAATAACTGCATATTGCGATTCGTATCAAAACCATTTACATGTTGTCAGTTTTTAAAATTTCGTGTTGCTTTTCAAGTTGTGGGTTTGTCATTGAGCAGTAGGTTTTTGTTTGATTAGATTGTTTGGAAAAGTAAGGGAATCATAAGATTTCTTATTTCTTTTACAGAACTCACCAATACCAAAGCTGCAATGGACCCGATCTGCAGTAAGTTTGTTATTATTGTCTATTCCAAAAAAAGAGCTGGACATTTTACTTTATCTAGTAAATGACCCATTTTGCATTCCACAATCGGTGAAGAAACTATATCTAACCTATATCTTTACTTACTTTGCTTACTTTGCAAATTAAGATTGATTGAACGAATCTGATTTTACATTTGCATTGCGCTCAATATGCAGAGAGGGGATTTAGCTTATCAAGCCTACCGCACATATCAAGACACGTGACATTCAAACATAGTACTCGAGCAGAATAAAAAGTATCCTTCATAAAAATAATACCTTTAAACATTTTAAGTATAAGAGTTCCTTCATTATAAATGCATGTTCATAAGATAAATATGGCGACCTTTTTTGTAAAAAAATAATAATTGTTCAATGATTTTATTTAAAGACTAAAAACGGAGGTCGAATTACACTTAAAACCGATACGACACCTACCTCAGTAACAGCGTTTTATGCAAGGACATTGGATGGCAAAAGGTAATTAACTCTTGATTTCCCTACATGTACACAACGGCGGTACAAGTTGTCTCCCATAGATCATATAATAGACATTATCAATATTGTCAGCTTTTAGTCATTTAGTCATCGTAACACAAAAGACAAACACATTAAACAAATTTTTAACACAAGAGGCCACTGATTGTTTATGCAGTAAATGTGTGCATGAAGACCATACGTGTGACATTAGAAGTCTTTATATAGAGTGTTTGGTCGAAATGTGAAGAAAAAGTACTTTAAGCACTTGCTTTTACAAACAGGTTGTTAAACATATATAAGTGTTATCAATACATGCTTTACTGTAAGTTATATAGAAATTACAGGCCATAATGTTTCAGTTTTAGCTTTTGCGTACAATATAGACATAGAAAATTCAACAGTACGCTAACGAGTAGGAGTCAAAGTTCAGCTGCGGAGTCGCTGAATAGCTAGTAATTCAAAATCTATCAAGTGTGGGATATATACAGCAGCTGTCGGAAAGTTGTCGAGGTTTAGGAGTCAAGATGAGCTGCCGATTTGGCACAAATTCATTAGATTAGCGTTAATCTATCGACTGGTTTTTGATGTATATTAACACATGGCAACATTTTTTGCAGAAAAGACTTTCGACTGTTCGTTGCTGCTAGTCAAAACTCTACCAAGGACAAATTTAATCCAGTGTTTTGGCATAAAAAAGAAGTTTCAAAATTAGTAAGTTGTTTAACTAGTGGTAATTAATATTTTTGTCGGATTTTCCTGATATCAATTGACGTTGCTATCCTATACACTATAATAATGAAGTAAGAGGGATTAAAATATATAAAAGTTATAATAAAGGCTCTGAAAATGTTTTATAGCCGTCATCACAATATTGTTAATAAGTATAATGCCTCTATATCCAAAAACAATTATTGCGTATATGTCCTTTTCATTTTCAATTTTGATTTCATATATTGCGAGTCAGGAGGTGTTTATCCTTCCGGAGCAACTGGAATCGCTTCCCTGGTGAAATTTTACGTGTTTAATTCGCCAGTGTACACTTTGCTTTTGGGATGGCGATTTGACCATGGAGGTACGTTTGTGTTTGATTATGGCAACTTTGCTTTACTTGTTCCGTTTGAAAAAAATATCTGACTGTGTGAAAACATAGGGATTCGAGTAAGATTAAATAATCAATATTTCTCCACACCTATTTTAGCTTTTGTTTGCCAATAAAGCATAATAATAAAGAACTTATTCTTATTTCCTATATACATGTGCCCTTAAGTCGAAAATATCATTTACTTTTAGGGAAATAGCACATTTACAGCAGAATTTGTGAATCCTTCTTATGGATGGCTTGCATTTTTCATCCAGGTATGATTGCCTTTCAATCCATTTTTACATTTAAATAATAAATAATCATTATTTTAAATATATATTGCTGGCGTTATAGTATTGTAAATGTTAAAATTAGTAATAACTTTGGCACGAAAATGTTATTTGGAACGTGTATGAATAATCCATATACAGTAGTATTTAATTAGTTTAAATAATAAATAATGCAGTAATTTTAAAGCCTGTAAAACAGATAATAAATAAATAGGCATTAAAACAAACATCAGTTAGTTTACAAAATAATATTTAATCGAGGCTGATACCTACTTATATAATATTTGAAATTTTCTGTTTGCGCAGTCCATGGTTTTATTTTTTAACTATATGTTATGTTTTATACCTAATGTATTAATGCAACTTGTCTGCTTCAGGTGTCTTTTAAAGGCATTAAAGATACAGTTTTAGAACTAACAACTGAGACGCAAATAATACCGGAGACATATCCCTACCAGGACTGTCATGGAACAGATTGTTTTGGGATACTGGTTTGAGGTGCAACTATTAATGTTTTATGAACAGATAATTGTCTTAGAAAACAGGGTTAAAATGTTTAAATTTCTAGCAACTATCATTAGTGCCATATCACAAGGAACAGAGTGTTTTGGGATATTAATTTGAGTCGTGACAATGCATGTTTATGAACGGATGGTTCAAATAAATATGTTATGCTGTCCACGTTTTATGAACTATCATAAATGACACTGGTGTTAAATACCAATGAAGTATGTTATTTTTCATATCAATACATCTGTACCTCATAGAGTTTTTTTCTATTTGTTGGTTATAATGCATTTTCGGAACTGAAATGAAATAAGTTCCTGGACATTTTGTTTATCTTTATTATTAAAAGATAGAATCATTTTATTTTTCTTTACAATCACTTAATGCTTTCTCAAATTTTAGAAAATTATATTAATTTTCATTTTATCATTTGTTCTATTATTTGTTATATTTGAATAGAATTGTGTTCTACGTACTACACACAATTGTATCACTACTGAGTTGGGTCACTGTGTATCATTACAATAAATGCTTAACAAAAACTGGGGGACAATCCCGAGTCAACAATGTCACATGATGCATAAAGGGGTGTGTCTTTTTTTGGTGTTCCGATTTAAAGTAGTTGCAAGAATTTGAACTTTTTCTACCTTGGCATTCTGTTATTTTAAGCATTTGTAAGAACAAGAATTGTCCAGTCCAGCTTCGTTGAGTTAAAGTTCATGTGAGGTCCCTAGTGATTGAGACTTCTTGTCGCAAAGCTTAATTCACAGAGATTCTTCGATCTGTAGTAGTCGTGATTTACCTTCCAGTCCAGATTCAGTTACCTGTATGAAGTGGACAGCTTTTGAATGGTGGAGGAAACCATCGTTAATCTGTAAGCGTACTGACACTTTCTCATACTACGATATGCGAATTTGAATTGCAAGATTTATTAGCGGCGGTTGTCTCTCTTTTATAGTGACGACGCAGTCAAATTTAATTATGTTGTGTCAAGCAGCAATGTAAAATTATGTTCAGGATTTCAGCTTGTTTAAAATTTATTTATATCTCAAAAGTATGAAATCAATATTTACACCCTAATTTTCTGAATGTGGTTCACTTCATTCTGTCCAGTATAAGGTTACCATTTTGTTTCTCGGAATGTTTGCAGGCTTGTCTACAGTTCATTTTAGGTAAACCTTCAAGGCATGTTTAATAAGTACCCCAAAAGCGTTTTGTTATAATATTGTCGATGTTTTGTATCCATTTTTATCCTGGATATATCTGACTTTCCATAGTTCTATGTTCCTTTCATTCTCAATTTTGATTCCACACGCCGCGATGGTTGTGGCTAGCTAACTAGGAGATACTTACCCATTCTGAGTCCCCAGGCCTCAATTCACTGCTTGAAGTTTACATGTTTAACTTAGCTTGCTAGTTTTCAAATTTTTCACTTTGCTTTTTGGATTTTTTATTGGACATGGATTGAATTGTTTTTGAGTGATTACAATACTGTTATTGCTATAGAATGCATTTAGGTACAATAAATTAAATGAACCAATCAACCTTGGAATTGTTTACTATTCCGTTTTTTGTGCTGACATATCAATTTTTTTTTCAGAATGGAAATGAACTTTAATGAAAACAAACTTGATTTTAGTTTTATCTACGTTTAGAACTTTTTAATTTAATACCCTAAATGAATAGAATTTCAATGAAAACTTGATTTGAGTTTGTCTACATTTAGTACTTTTATATTTTATACCCTTAATCAATATTATTTCAGAAAACATATTTTTCTCTTTTAATGTTGTCTAAAACATTTTCCAATAACTATTCATAATATCGTCTTAATATGCCAATAATAAAGAAAATGTTTTTGATGTTAAATGTCAAGGAATCATATCCATAGGGGTTTATATGACAGTGCTCTTTAGATATAGACTTTTATTAACCATTATAGGTTACAGTCTTACAGACCTGACGGAAGTTTAATACTGGACTAATGAAAAGGAGAGTCGAAGTTGTGTCACCAACCGAATTGCCAAAAGATTGATCCATACGAAGTTCCAAAAATACTACCGAGACATAACAGCTGCAGAAAAAGCTGTCGCAATATAGCTTACGAAGGAGGACCGAAATCAACTGTCAATTCGGTGCTAATTCGATACTTTAATGTTAAAATTTCCGACAGACCTTTATTGATTGAAATTAAAAAGTCTAATAGAATCATTTGAAACGATGAAAGGTTTCTGTGAATGTGGTAAGAGTTAAACTATTATAAATAAAACTTGACAAAAAGCACTATATGACCGTCCTATTGTCATGAAATTCTACAAGCAGAAATAGGTCATAAAAAGTGATAGCTCAACAGTTTACTATAAACAAAGCTATAAATTTCGATATTTAGAATGAAACATAATAATTAGTAATTGGTAATATATAATTAGCAGTGCACTTAGAATTACAATGCAATAAAAACACAGTAAATAAATAAATAAATCTTTTGTGACCGATGATTATAAAAGTGTTGACAAAATATATATAGTATAATGTTAGCAATATTGTTCGTCTTTTATACTTAGAGACAATCCTTAACTAAAATTTTATATTATCGTTTAGTTACTCATAAAATAACCAAAATATGTGGGTTTAAAAAAAAAAAAAAAAAAAAAAAAAACAGAAATACTAACAGGGAAAAATACATGAAATACTTGTTAATCATCACATTAATTTCTGTGTGCAGAGAAAAAAATCAACAAATTTGCAAATAGAAAGTGTGATAAAAGTGATTTGTATTTTGATTATTGTCCTTAATTGGACTTTTTAATATATGCATATGGGGTCAACAGGAGAACATACTACAGCTTATTTTTAGTTAAAAATGTAAAATTTTCTCTATGTAGGAAAATATTAGAAAAAGAAAAAGAAAACTAAAAATATTTTACATGCGCTTTTTCGAAACAAATTATGCATTTTAGGTTTCAAAAATTTAAAAAAATATAAAAGTTATTATGAAAACTATTATCTCTAAACATTAAAATGAACGATAGTACGGTGTTTAGTAAAGAAAAAAAACCCTCTGATCACAATGTTCTTGAAAGTGTAAATTCTGTGCAATTACCAGTTGTTCGTCTAAGGCCCAAAGGAACTCTGGTTATTAAGCTATAATTTGTTCTGTTGATGATGTGGCTATCTTTGTGAATCATGACATATATACATGTAGATCCTATATATCCAAGGTTATTTAACTCCCACGATATATAAATCGAATTACAGTTATGTGTGGTCCCTGTTATGGGATTACTCTTAATAACTTTGATGCTTGAACATTCTAACTCCGATTAAAAGTACAACAATAATAAGTTATTGAACATTAACGGGCATAGAATCAATCGTTATGGTTTTGTATCAAAAATAAAGAGTATACGTGACTTGAGTCATATCTTAATAGACTATAGGTCGTTAACAGTCTGATGTTTACAAAAAGTATATGTTAATATTAGGATGGTTGCGGCAAATAAAGCGTGAGGAGGCGTGAATACAAACCTGTGGTAACTTGCTGTTAAGTGGATATAAATAGTGTTTAGCAAGTAGAGTATGTTCATGTTGTTTTCATATATATATATATATATATATATATATATATATATTATATATATATATATATATATATAAAGAAAAAGTTAGTTTCTCAGTGTCCGGTAGAATATAAAAAATAAATAAGTACAACACGATTTTGTAAAGCATTAGCGCTTTGATTTCATCTTCAGATGCTTCACATAGTAACATTCATAACATAGTAACAAAGTAACTAGTGATGACGTCATTTAGACAATAGGACAATAAAACAATACGATGACGTCATTATTAAGGGAGGTAATTATGTTAGACTGTTTAGTATTGGCTTTAGAGTTCTAATGAAATATTTTTCTTTTTCTTTTCTTTCAATTGCATTGTCTGTAAATAATTTATAAAAGGGGAATATAAAAGGGGAATATAAAATTTTTTTATATTCCCCTTTTATAAATTATTTACAGACAATGCAATTGAAAGAAAAGAAAAAGAAAAATATTTCATTAGAACTCTAAAGCCAATACTAAACAGTCTAACATAATTACCTCCCTTAATAATGACGTCATCGTATGTTTTATTGTCCTATTGTCTAAATGACGTCATCACTAGTTACTTTGTTACTATGTTATGAATGTTACTATGTGAAGCATCTGAAGATGAAATCAAAGCGCTAATGCTTTACAAAATCGTGTTGTACTTATTTATTTTATTATATATATATATATATATATATATATATATATATATATATATAAATTTAATTTAAGTTTTTTAATTAATATGCAACTAGATATATTACTTTGTTATAGAAAATCTCATATCTGAAATCATTTTTGAGAAATATTTGAAATTTATATATATTATATATTTTAATTGACATTTAATTGACGTATTTTTAGAAAGAAAATAAATCGTAGAAAACCTCAACCGTAAATTGTGCAGTTTTCAACTGTAAATTGTCCAGTTTTTAAAAACCTTGTATTTCTTTAACAAATTTTGGCCTTTTGTACCAGATTTATCTTTTCCTCATTATTTGTAAACTTAAGTAAGCTTTAGTTAAGCCCTAACAGCAAACTGTTTTGCCGCGGACGTCTTAAATGTCAATTAAACGTCATATTATATATTTATATATATATGTGTATATATAAATTAATTTCAAATATTTTTCAAAAAAAATAAAATACCTAGTGGCAGATTAATTAAAAAACAGGTTTTTATATATGAAAACAACATGAACATGAACGCTATTTATATTCTCTTTAACGTTATTACTTGTATATACAGTTTAGAATTTTCAGTCCATTTGAAACATCTTAAATTGTTACAAAGCATTGTACAAAGTATCAGCAGTGGTATGGTATGTGGTTATTGCTGAAAATATGTGCAACGCACAAAAACATCTACAAACGAAGGAAATTAATTCTCCGAATTCACTTGCTACTTGTTGAATCAAATCAAATTAACATATACATAATAGCGAACTTCGCCAACAAATGAAACTTTCTTTTTCAAAAGATGAAGAATCATATGTGTTATATATGTTTATAATGAATAAATATTTTGCTGACATTACACTGCGTTATGCTTACCATTTTATTGGAAAATAGCAAATGCGTGATTATCACCTGTATACATGTAATGAATCCATATTTCAATTAAAACATGTCAAAGATTATGATTTTAACTCTTTTTTCGACCTAATTTAGATAATATATATTATCGTCAAAATATGGAATCGTGATATAAAAACCAAGTGAATTTCCCTTCAATTTCAAACACATAGAGTATTATAACTGCCTCATTATTTATCACTGTATGTACATATTTTCTCCGTCTATATTTCTATATATAGAGAAAATAAATTACCTGTATATTTTATACATGTACCTTGATACGTGTATGTAATTTTTATATATTTTTCTGTTAGATTTATGTAATCAACTTACATATTATGAAGATATCGTTGTCGGTAATAATAACAGCTGTTTAACCGACATTTTCAGCTGTAACGTTAGTTTGTATTTATATTGCTATTAATTAAGTACCTGTTTGTACGTACAAAAGGTAAATACTTGACACTGGGTTTCTGATGTTTAATTTGCAGACCTTTGAATAAATATTAACAATTCGTCTTTTACTAATTTTAATTTCTCATTTTATATGGAAAGACTGCACATTGAAGTTACCATAAACATATAAGCACCCGGCCTCACTTCCCTGGTGGAAGTTCACGTGTCTAACCTAACTTGTCAGTTCCAAAGTTTTTATTTTGCTTCAGGATTGTGATTCGGAAATGGATTAGTATGTTTGTTTTTGATTGTCATTTCTAGCCAAAACTATACTGTATATATTTGACGTTGTCCTATAGTTCATTGTTCTTTTCATTCTCAATTTTGATTTCAAATATGGCGGATGTAGCTGGTTAGGAAGGAGGTACTTACACTTCCGGAACACACCGTCTTACTTCTCTGGTGGAAGATTAACTCGATTTGTCAGTTTAATTTTGCTTTTTGGATTGTGATTTGAATGTAGACTGGTATGTTTGATTTTAACGATTACCATATGTTGTTGCTATCATTTCGTTCTATAACGGAACACAAGAAAAAAGGGATTACTACTGAGTAGTGAAAATGCCATTCTATAAAACTGTGATTCATTGTCATCATTTGTTCAGTCTTAAAGGGTTTTACAAACAATCGATGGAAATTTCGATACAGTAAAAACAAAAAAAATAGATGGAATAGATTTAAATACTTTATATTGTGAAAATAAGAGAGTTGGTGAAATCATCAATGGATTTTATAATGAGATTTTGCCCTATAATATATTTGGTAAATGACTCACTCCTTATTTTCCTGATAAAAAATTTAACGTTTTTGTGTAGGAAGAAATGCTGTTTTTATTCATGTACCGTGAACATAAAACGAAACTATTTATGTGTAGGATTACGAGAAATTAGAGATAAAATAGATATTAGGAAAAATTAAAACATATAATTATAATCACGTAAGTCCCTCTAAAACAAAACATTCCACTACTGTTATCATCGTAAATTAGCATCATTTTGTCATCGCAAAAGAGGAAATCCTTGAAAATTCACTAATAATTTTATGTAATTATTTTTAGAATTATAATCAATTCAAAAACAAACATACAAATCCATTTCCGAATCGCAATCCAGAAGCAAAGTAAAAACTTTGGAACTGACAAGTTAGGTTAGACACGTGAACTTCCACCAGGGAAGTGAGGCCGGGTACTCCGGAAGGGTAAGCACCTCCTGTTTAGCTAGCTACACCCTCCACGTGTGTAATCAAAATTGTGTGAAAGGAACATGAAACTATGAGACGTCAAATATATCCAAGGCAATCCTGGACACAGAGACATCAAACTTATCAACAATACTGTGATGACGGCCATAAAACTTTTTGAGGGCCTTGATAAGCCTAGGCTTGCAATATCCCTGAGTCAACAATTCATTTGCAAGCAGCCTACCTCGTTGTACAAAGTCCCCGTAGTGGGAACAAGCTCTACCATAGCGTATTAATTGGGAAACAAATACACCATAAGCAGGAGAAGCAGGTATATTGCTGCATAAAAAAGAAAAGTTGACAATAGAAAAATTGAAGTCATCACGTTTGTCATAAAGTTTCAAATGTAGCCTTTCCTGTGCGTCATAATTCAGGTATAAGTCTAAATATGAAGCAGAACTTGAGGAATCAGTGGTGTCTTTTATTTCAAGCTCACTAGGATAGATGACATTTACATAGTCTCCAAATTTAGGATTGTTAAGAGACAGAACGTCATCTATATATCTGTATGTTGAGTTGAATGATTTGGCGACAGTTTTCTCTCCAGGTTTAACAAGGTTCTGCATAAATTCTGCTTCGTAAGAATAAAGAAACAAATCAGCAAGCAATGGTGCACAGTTTGTACACATTGGTATACAGATTGTTTGCTAAAAAAATATATTACCAAACACAACAAATATGTTATCTATCAAAAACTCCAACATTTTGTTGATGGTATCTTCAGTATATTTTTGTTTGGAATCCGTATGGTGCTTGACAAAATAACCAGAATCCCTGTTCAGCACCAGATATTTGTATCTTGGCTTACCGTTTTTGTAGAAGAAAGACAAGTAAATAATTTCTTTAAGACGTTCTTTCAATTTAGAATGAGGGATTGTGGTGTATAGTGTAGAAAAATCAAATGTTTTTATACTTTTTACATGAGATAAAGTATTAGAAGCAAGATGTTCAAGTAATTCTTTAGAATTTTTGAGAATCCACATTTGGTTGATTCCAGATGTAGAATATACTTTTTCTGAATAAGACTGAAGACCATCTTTGACGATTGTCAAAATTTGTGTTAGAGTTACCGATAATGATTTAGTAGTACATTTAGATGAGCCTGCTATATATCTTTCCTTGTATGGATTTTTATGGAGTTTAGGAATCCAATACAAGTAAGGAAGATCAAGATCTTCCTCTTTAAGATTGATACCGAAAGACTCGAGAACCCCCCTATGGTTGGAAAGAATTTCATCTTTGGTAAAATTAGTTCTAGTATATGCAGGGTTATTTGATATACTATCTAAACCAAGCTCCTGAATAAGACATTCAAGGTAGAATCTCTTACAAACGAGAATAATGTTGTTGGAAGCCTTATCAGCTAGGACAACAACATATTTGTTGTGTATGCCAATTATACACTCGTAATTATAAAAGACTTTGCATCAAGATAAAGTGATAAAAGACCTAAAGCCTGTAAAACAACGTAATTAAAAACCAATACTGTCATTTGATACTTTTGATTTTTTATGGAATAATACAATTAAAAGTAGCAATTGTCATGTGCTACTTTTGAATGTATTATTTCATAAAAATGCAAAAGTAGCACATGACATGCTAATGTTGCTAAAGGTTTTGAGGTTGTATGTTTCAAGCTATTAAAGACTTAACTTTGTTATTCTGTCACGTGATTATTTTTGGACTGACATATTGCTATAGTAGGTGATAAGTGTTTCTTATGCCGGTGTTCAAATTTGTGAAGAACCTGTGTCTCTTTTTGTTAAATATCATTCAAAGGATTCATTCATTTTACCAAGATGCATTTATTACTAAACCGGTTTTAATTTTGCAACTCTAGACGACCGTTTTGGAACAAAATTCCTCAGCATTAGTGTTCGGACTAAAACTCTGGAAATCCAAATATTTAAAGATTTTTGAAATGCGAAAATACATAGGGACTAGAAATTTATTTTCCAAACCAACCAGAGGCAATAACTTCAACGATCAAGCATAAATAAGTTTTTTTGAGAAATTAAAAAAAATTACGAAGCAGATAGTTTTGATTAGCACCGTTTATCTGATAATACTGTGTATAGTCTCTTGGGATAACTATATCGTCCTCCAGCATAGACCAACTGAGTGGTGTAATGATTTCTAAACCCGTTTTTTTGCAGCACTAGACGGTCGTTTTGGAGTCTTAACACTGATGCATCATCCACTAATAAGTGCTGAATATTGCAAGGTCCTTGAAGAAGGCACAACTATTTCATAAAATACTGATCTACTACAACAAACAATAAACACATTACCATAAGCCTCTACACCTCCAGTTAAATTATAGATGATCGAATAGTGCATAAATTTAAAAGCTTCAATGCACAAAAGTTCATTTCATAACATGCAACTAGACGTAATTCGATGAAAAAACAAAAAATCCTAAAGCTATTTTTCAATTTTAACCTTGAGGAATTGAAACAGTATACTTGTTTATATATATATCCATATTTAAAAATAAACTGATTCGTCGGAGTTATTGACAAACAATAATCTTAAATCTTATCCGGTAATCGTAAACAGGATCAGGTTTATATTTATACAAAGTATACCAGGAATTAGAACCGGAACCGTCTCGTGATAATATTATAAATATAAATCCGGTTATATCAATTAGGTAATAGATCCGTTATCCACGAAATTCAACCTAAATAGCCAGATCCTTCCCTTATATATAAGAAGATCTATTGTTTACAAGTGGTTAGTATTTAATAAAAACAATTAACATATACTTATATATCGTTATACACTACCGGTAATCTCCTTCTACTATTGTGTGTGAAATGTACTTTCGTCATCCAAAATCAATCCTCAAAATTTTATCTGGATTGTTTCATTAGTAGTACAAATGATGTTAGGGTTGAATGCAAAGTACAGGCCTGTCAAATATTTAGCAATAAGATCACAGCCAAGTGCCAAATCGACAGCTCATCTCGACCCGACAGTTTTCTGGCAGCTGCTATGTACAGTACACAAAGTTGAACATCAGAAGAGGAGTCGAAAGTCGCTCGACTGTTAAATGACCAAGCGACAGGTCCCAAAACTGTCAGGGGACATATAGCTGCTCCTAAAAAGCTATCGTGATACAGCTAACAAGACACCAAGGTCTACTGATTTGACCCTTATTCGTTAGCAAAATTGTTAAATTGTTGACAGGCCCGTACGGTTTCTCTCGAGTAGCTGACCAAAACCCAATAAACTCCACAGACAATTCCTTTCGTACATTTTTGACACGTATGTACTTTATCTAATGCGATTTCGTGTACTAAAATGTATTTATCCTGACGCAATAGATGTCCTTTCACAAATGCTTGCAAGCATTAACACTATGCCATCAACGCCCTCCTACAAAATTTATATTATACAAATAATATCACGACTATATTATTTTTTGCCTGCAAGGAAATCGAAAACAAGACGGAATGTGGGTGTCAAGTAGATAGGATCAGTTTACAAATTTAACTTTTATACACTAATTTGGATTAAAAATGGTATCAATTGTAGTATTTGACCTTTTTGTAACATTATCCTTGCGTCGTTGTAGTATTTGACCTTTTTGTAACATTATCCTTGCGTCGTTGTAGTATTTGACCTTTTTGTAACATTATCCTTGCGTCGTTGTAGTATTTGACCTTTTTGTAACATTATCCTTGCGTCGTTGTAGTATTTGACCATTTTGTAACATTATCCTTGCGTCGTTGTCTTAACCCGTTACTCGCAAACGCGCTATGAATAATTCACTGTATACTTCTAGGTTTCACTGGTACCTGAAAATAATACACATTTAAATATTTGTAAAATTATTTACTAGATTTTAACATGTTTATGTAATTACATTCCTACAGTTGCATTTCTGAATGGTTATTATTTAACAATTGAACTGTTTTGTAATGGCGTCCATAGTCACCTTCGCACGACAAACTGAATAATGCGTGATAGCGTATTATGATCGGTTTGTCGTGCAAAGGTCTGGGATTCATATTGACTATGAACGCCATTTCATAAATATTTTCATGAAAAATATATTTTTTTATAATGTTTCAAATCATTTTTGAGGGTTAATTTGCGTTCAATTCTTGGATTATATTTTTCGCGTTTTGGGCACGAAAATGAACGTGCAAGAAGTGTTTACTGTGTGAGACGTATACTACGTGTCGTAGTTGTGTATTATGTCACCAAAAACGTCATTGATTCAGTACATATCAACTGGACGGACGCAAGGCATGTCCGATGATCCTAAAAAAATTGTAACATGCATTACAGGATACTGTCTAATTCGGTGAGGAAAACTTTCGATTTACACACGGGAACTTCTGATAGACTTTGTGAACAACTTGATCATCAAACACAAAGGCATTCGATACCCAAAGAAATAAACCATCTGGGAACATTGGGGCTGCCATTTTGTTTACCAGGTTATAGTTCCCCGGGAATGAGTATTGCCGATTCAAACGCAGTGATGTGGTCGTTTGGCATTTATAGTACTTTGAATGCCAAAAGTCTCTAACTGGAAGATATAGGAAATACTCAAAGCTAAAGAAAATATTTAACAGTAATTAAGTCTTCGTTTTCCATTTCTAATTGCGAGTATTTGTATTAAAATATAAAGATATTATTGCCGTCAGGTATGTTCAATTGAAAACTGACATGCAAATTTCTGTCGTAACTTAAGATTCCTGATTTTGAAGGATCGTGTATTGTGTTACCTATAATGTAATACTCGGTTAGAAAAATAAGGAAACATGTATGTGGTCTATGTTACGTAATATTAGCTGTATTGTGAAATTAAGGTTAAAAAGTGACACTTAACATAATAGATTTAATGACATTACCTGAAAGTCTATGCCGATAAACATATCTATTTCTATACTACTTGTCGTGTTTGATTTAGGTTTCTGGAGCATTACAAAGTAACCATTTGTTTTACAAGATCTATAAATTGATTACATACTTTTGAAAAAATAAACGTGACAAAAGTTATATGTTTATGGTGGGTGTCAAAACAGATATCGCGACTTCAGAAATACTTATCAATTTGTCTTACTGATCATAAGTCAGCATTAATTTTATGAAGAAATGGTTAATTTAGGCATTTATATACAATTAATTAATAATTTACAATTGTTATAAATGAATTTAACAATATATTACAACATCTATTGGCCGACTGGGTCGACCAGGAGCTCAAGTTAACAGTGGGCTCATTTCAGTATGCGTTTGTGCTGTTTCTTCTGTATTTTCATTTTGTTTGGGCTGGTTTCGTGGCTCTAACTGTTGACAAATATGAAGATAGATCTTTTATATAAAAAAACAACCAGACATAATAATCTATACCCGAATTACAATGGGGTTCGCCGCTGTACCACGTGATACCTTCTAACGTGTGTGCAAAACGCTTGTTTCCAATAGACATGGAATCGCACAATATGACGTTTTCCCGTAAAAACGACGTTATTCCGGGAAATTGTGACGTTGACGTTTTCCAAAATGTTCCGCACAAACGTTAAGAGGTATTTACCACGTGGTACAGCGGCGAACCCCATTTAGAAGCAAAGTATAAACTTTGGAACGAACAAGTTTCGTTGGGCACGTAAACTTTCACCAGGGAAGTGAGTTCGGGTGTCCGGAAGGGAAAACAAATCCTGTTTAGCTAGCTACACCCGCCACGCGTGTAATCAAAATTGTGTGAAAGAACATTAGTGGATAATGTATAATCAGCTTACACAACCAGGAATTTTTAAACATCACATGTTAATTATTGTAATATCATGACCAAGCGATATTGCATGCCCAGGCTTATCAAGCTCTCCAAAAGTTTTATTACCGTCATCACAATATTGTTGGTAAGTATGATGTCTCTGTATTCAATATTATCCTGGATATATTTGACGTCTCATTGTTCTTTGCTTTATCCATTCTCAATTTCGACTTTAAACGTGTTGTTTGTAGCTAGCTAAACAGGAGATGCTTACCCTCCGGGGCACCCGGCCTCACATCCCGGGTGGTCGTTCGCGTGTTTAACCTAAGTTGTCAGTCTCAAATTTTTTTACTTAACTTTGGGATTGTGATTTGAACATGGATCGGCATGTTTGTTTTAAATTATAAACACATTATAAATTATGATGAGTTAAGGCAAAAAAAAAGTGTAAAGTGTTAAGCATTTGATTCACATGTTTATCTTTTTCATAAGATAATACAGAGTAACGCTCACAAAGAAATCATCAATTACGTAACCGCCACCGTGAAATTCTTTGAAGAGGAAACATATTTATAACTTTTCCCCAACCAATCAATTAACTTATTTGCTAATTATTCGTAACACCAATTTCTTCAGACAGGTTCCGGGATTACACATGCATAACATGTCAATTTAGATAATGTTTATTTTTGTTGATTTACAAGTGCTTGTTGCAATCGAAATATAAAAAGTAGTTTGCTCAAGGTACATGTACATTAATTTTGGCGTTCGGTAATAGTTAATTACTAATAATGACTCAATCAAATCAAAATGGACCAAATCGTCGCAGTAATTTTGTTTGATATGTTGGTCCGGTAGAATAGTATGTTAAAATTATAATAGATTGGCACAAATAATAATAATAAAAAATAAAGTATAAGGATATAATTTATGTGAACTTGAATTCTATTGATGCCTTCTTGTTAGTAATGAACAATAACGTGATTATCACTAAATACGTTTTAATTTTGCAGCATGACCGTTTCGGAATCAATATTCAACATTAGTCGGCTCAGACCAGATTTGTGAAAGATCTAAATATTTTTTAAGATATTGATAAGGAAAATAATAGATAGACGATTAAGCATACCTCAGTTTCTTGAAGAATTTTAAAATTTAAGAAACGTATAATTTTGATGAGCAATGTTTATCTGACAATGCAATATATATTGTCTTATGGGTTAAGATGATTTTGCCGTCCTAGATGTCCATTTCGGTTTCGGAATAAAATTCCTTATTAGTAGTGCTTTGGCCAAAAAAAATCCAAATAGTTTTAAGATGTTGAAATGAGAAAATAGACGAAAACGGGAACTATTGGTGTTCTAGGATTCCGTACATTCTAGATATACGGCAACGCGGTCAGCAGTCAGAGTACTCGCCGTATGCAACTCAGTATAATACCAGATCATGTTAACATATATAATACATTCTTTTATTTTTCTTCCGTAATGGATGCTTTATATATATATATATATAATTATTTCACATATATTAAACATAAAAATAATCATACCACAATTAGACACAATGTACGTAGTCATATTAAAATAAATTTAAGCAAAACATAATGTTGCAAATACATTTTGTACAACTTTTCAAGATGTAATGACACTGTCTGTAAAATAATGCATTCGTAACAGACTTGAATATCTAATTACGCTGACTGGCTGACTTATTTGTTATTATTTGTACGTACATAGAAAAATCCAAAATATAACTTGCTGTATTTTTGTAGCGTATATATTTATCATACCGATATTTAAAAACGTAAATCAAGTAAATGCCAGACAAGCATAAACACTAGTTAGTTTCATCTTAACTTTCATAAAAAAATATCTTAACCGGAGTTAATATATCACACAAAGGGCAAGATCTAGAGCAATTTGAGAATTTTTGTATTTGATCAAAATAATAAGAACTCTAATCACTATTTGCCGTTTTATATTACAATTATCAAAACACTTACGTAAGAAGAAATGCATGCATGTTGTATTGTATAATAAATTTAAAAATGTAAACATTATTTAGAGCTATGATTTCATTTTTTGCATCCTTTAAGTCCCTTAATCATACAAGAAACATGACCATAGTTAGTTATCATGTTAACTAGGAAGTACTGGTGGTCGGAATTCGGACATTCAAGGAACGACATGATGCATCCAATAAACTAATCGACGAAGCGCGGATCTGTAACTTGCACTTTACAAATTAAATCAGAAATCCGTGTTTTTTAAGTATAGATAGCATACCGGATCCAAGTAAAAGTGTTTTCGTTTTTCCAATGGATCCTGTTCCTAACGGCAAATGATACGAGGCGAATATCAGTTTCAGCATTATAGGTTAATAATAAGGAAGTCGTTAAGAATATCTATTGAGAAAAATTAAAATCATTGTAAAAACGAGTTGATTGAAAAAAAAAACTTATTGTACTTGCAGTGCATAGTATTAACACATTGTAAGTGTGGTAACTAACAAAGGAATGAACAACGAGTTATATAACAATAGTTTCCTATAATGTACATGAAAAAAACCAGCTATAAATAGAACAACAACAGCAACAACAACAATATCTCCCTTTAGTTATTAACTAACATCTAATTATGAACTGTTACACTAGATTGGACAGTTATGTTGTAATTTTGAATTTTGAAAGATAAAGCAATACTTTAGCGTTCAAAGTATTGCCTTAAGTAGATTTGATGAAATACATTTAGGTTCTTCAACTTTTTATATGTCAACATCTTTAAATATTTGGGATTTCCACAAGTTTGGTCCGAGCGCTACTCATGAGGAATTTTCGAAACAACCGTCTAGTTTTATAAATGTTTGTAAAAGTTACCGCAAATAGCAAAATAATGACCAAGACAGAAGCCTCAATCGATATTACACCATATTTTTCATCTGAAAGTTCATGACTATCAAACTATTAAAAGCAATCCTAATAACAAACCTATTGCATTATTTTCAATCATCTTACATATAAGCTGATGATTTGACTATAGTCGTGATAACATTAATTCCCAATCGAATACGACGAGGAAGGACATTTCCCGATAATTCCCAATCGAATATGACGAGGAAGGGCATTTCCCGATAATTCCAAATCGTATACGACGAGGAAGGGCATTTCCCGATTATTCCCAATAGTATACGACGAGGAAGGG
Source organism: Anadara kagoshimensis (assembly GCA_021292105.1). Taxonomy (NCBI): domain Eukaryota; kingdom Metazoa; phylum Mollusca; class Bivalvia; order Arcoida; family Arcidae; genus Anadara; species Anadara kagoshimensis. Next base: position 69,291,441 of record CM037861.1, on the reverse strand, counting down.
CATTTCCCGATTATTCCCAATCGAATACGATGATGGAGAAAGGGATTTCCCGTAATCAATTTTTCTGAACGTGATACTCATCGGTCTTTCCGCAGAATATGGGATGGTGTTTTTTGTCGTTTTCGCGGACAGATTAATCAGTCATAACACGTCTATTTATAATTTACAGAAACAGCATGTTTTTTAAAATAAAATTATAAATAGATAATTTGGTTTTGGTATATATTTGGTATAAATTTATAAATACGTATTACTTTCGGCCGAATAAAGTCTAAACATATCATGTACAAGAAGAAATGCTTATTATTTCGAATTGCTAAGCATGCGTATATTATATCAATCGTAATAAAATAGTTAAGTTCCAATTGAATAGTCAAATTATTGCGCAGTTTTAACACTTGGCGTCATGTTCATTTTGTTAGCTTTTAATCATCGCCACGATTCATTAATCACGGAAACAGCTTATAGAATAAACTCATGTTTCGGAGATATCGATGCAAACAATCAATATAATAACAAATTGCGCCGTAGAAATTATCGCAAGCTCCACGTATCTAAACAGCTTAGAAGTTGTTCATCCGGTCCGTTCCCCCTCGTTTATCAAAAGTTGAATGTTGTGCGAGCATTTGAGTGATATTACCACAAAAAAAGACCCAATAGTTTCTTTGAAGCTCAACCGGCTGAGACAATTAAAAGCTATAACATTTGGTTTTTCTTTATTTGCTATTTGTAGTAACGAAAGAGTTTTCAACACGTAATTTGGTAAATAGTAGAAGATTTTTAAAGAACCGAGAAAATATATCGCCTTATTTGCATATTCTGCTAATAACGACCGACCGTAAAATGTGAAAAAACGGTTCCATGGCCATAGCGCTTATATGGGCAAATGTCCAATATTTCATGCAAGCTTTACATTCAATAAAATTAGAAAGAATATCTTGATTTTCAGGAAATGCAAAGGTATTTTCAAATTGATAAATTAATTGTCTTAAGAATGCTACGTGTCAATATACCAAAGTATAGCTTCAGTACATTGAAAAATAACGAAATTTGAAAAACTATATAGATAAAAACTAGGTCACATCATCTGTGGCAATAATAAATAAAAAATACTTGAACCTTTAGATTACGGATTCTTCGTATATTTAAGTAGTATATATAGATACTCAATGTATTGCGTAGTTCTATACCTTGACTGGAAACTGAATTTGTAAGTTTTAAATCATAGCCTACAAACCATGACTCACGAATAACAGCTTTTAGTAACTAAATAAATGTGTCTCATATATAAACGTAATCAATATAAAAATTGTGTTATCGTAGAAGTTATTACTAGCTTTCAAGTATCTACACAGCAATGAAGTCCCCCTTTTATTACGTTTATCAATTTCTAAATAGTGTTGATGTAATAACCTTTCTTGTCTTCAAAATTTTGGTGGAAAAAGAAAACAATGTAATGCGTTTCGCAGTTTTAAGTAAGGATTGAGATTGTTTCCATTACGGGAACTTTATACAACGAAGCAAGCAAGCTGCTTAAAAATAAATTGTTGATCCAGCCTAGGCTCATCAATGCCCTCAAAAGGTTTAATGACAGTAATAACAATATTATTGATAAGTATTATAACAATTAAGGGATAACTGTGACGCGTCGCAAATAAAACTAATTTGCGACAGTATAACCACCGATATAAGTCTGCAAATCGAAAATTACAAGACAGTTATCCCTATTCTAATTAAAAAAATACTTTCAAGGGAAAAGCAATGATTTTCTGAAAATGATACTATAAATAAGTCGGGGTTTTCCAAATCCATTTGAAATGTTTGTGACAGATTACACAGATCATCTCCCACACTAATTGGACATCTCTGACTTTTATATCTTATTCTATGAAAAAATAAAGGGCATTCCTGATGATACACGATCACTTACGGACACTGAATTGATGACGCCATAATCATATTACGTAAGAATTTCAACAAAATTTAATGACGTCATATTCCGAAGGCACGGCTGGTGGCATGAAAACTAAATATTTGATGCAAATATTTGCTTACAAATTGCCCTTTTGCGTGTAAGTAAAAGAATCCTACACCACAGGAAAATATTGATCTTCGTTTGAGATATCTTTGTAAGTTTTCATTCATCCAACAAGATGGTTCGGTCCAGAATATGCACGTGCAAGTACCTGGAAAATTTGAAGCAGTATCTTTAAGAAATAAGCCCTCGTGATATATTCTTACGCATGTGAACTCTGGCCCGTGGATTATTCGACGATATACCACGGGTAAATGTTGATCATTTCAATTCTAACATGACTTAGATAAAAAGAATTGAAATAAATATTGCGAATTCTTTCTTCGGGAGTACATTTTAATATCTATTTGCATAAAGGTCCATTCGAACAATTCGGCTGTTGATATAACCTTCATTGAAGTAAATGATTTTATGAATGAAAATTACGTCACAACCATTGTTCGCGACACATAGCATGACGTTATAAAATAGCAAGGGAGTACGTCATTAAAACGGAACAGCGATGAGTAAATCGTTTGTTATACCGCGGATGGCTCTCTACTTGTTTCATATGAAGGGAAACGCAGGTCATGTTAGAATGTGATTTTACTGTGATTTTTTTGCGACAGTATATTGGTTATTTTACTGTTGCAAATTTTTGACGTCAGCCAATGAAAATGAGCGTTACAAACAGAATGAATTAGAATACTGAATATATTCACGTCTAATAGGTTCATGTTCCTTCCATTCAAAATTTCGGTTACGAACGTAACAGATGTCGTTAGCTAAGCAGGAAGTGTTTTACCTTTCGGAGCTCATGGTCTTATGTCCCTGGTGGAAATTTACGTGTTTAACGTAGCCAGTTTCAAAGTTTTTACTTTCCATTAGGATTGTGTTTTAGACATGTTTGTGATTTTAAGTAAAGGAATAGCAACAAATGAGGCATTTTGTCAGATTTAGACAAGTATTTTTAAGCTTCTAAATATTTTATTCATTTATATGAAAGTTCATGAAACTTAAAGTAATTGAATACATTAATTATAAAGACTAACATAAACAGACAAACAAGAAACCGAAACAGCCCAACTGGTTATATAATTACATTCAGACAACGGAAGGTTAAAACATCCAGTTTATCACTTTTTGCTATTTATAGTGACATCGGAAATCTTGTATGTCGCAGGAAGGTGATGTATGCAAACATTTATCTAATATCCCACGCGAAATTTGCTATTGGTTTAAATTGACACGGTAGTTTAGAGGATTTACAATGATTCAGCAAACTAAAGTACATTTTCCATAATCCGTTAAAAACGACCAGGCCAGTAGTTTACATATTACTAGACTTGATTTAATTTTGCAGCAGTAGACGGTCGTTTCGGAAAGAATTCCTTATCTTTGTTTCAGATTTAAAGATGTATAGTTTGCAATAATTATAAATAATCGGTATTTCAGATGTTTTACCTGGAGAGAGCCCAATATTTTTCTATTCATTTTTGTTTGAAACATATTAGCAGTCATGGGAACAAATGCTGACGTCATATTTAGACAGACAGCCATACGTCATGATGACGTATGGTCTGTGACGTTCTCAGCTTGCTTGAAAATGTACTTCTTCATATTATTATAAAATAATGCAGTGTTATGAATGCATGTGTCATTGTAATTGTAATTAAAGACATATTTCGAAAATTCAATCCAATGAGAATGGTATTTCTTGTTAAATAAACTCATCGTTAATACAATGATGTTTCAATTTGCATTGATTACACAAAAGGGGTAATGTGTGTATCGTATATAATGTGTGGTGTTGGTTTATGTTTGGAATTGGAAATGTTGTTCTATTCATGCATTTAAGATGTTTTAGTTCATTATATGCACGTGTGTGCAAAATTCAACTGTAAATTATGCATGTATTGTAATAGACAACACGTGCAAGTTTTGAATGCATTACATATATGTTAAATGGTATCCGATGTGAAATTGCAGGAATGTAAGTTTGAATCGTGCGATGTATTAATTCACAGATGTTATGGAAACCATTGATAAACAGTGTTATCTGGTTTGAGATTTAAAACAGTATTGTGTATCATATTTCAGAACAATAAGCAACGGATAAGTTGTTACTTTGCTGTTGTTATTTAGACACACCCATGGCATATTGATATATGTACTTTAAAATTGTTAACCTATTTTGAAACAAAATGGCGTTTCAAATTGTCCCGTGTTAGAAATGATTTAACCCAAAACAAACAATCCAATCCTATAAAAATATTATTGGAAAATTGTCTGTCACATTGTTACTCATATGCTTGATTCTCACATTTGGTAAAAAATAAAAATCTTGATCTTGGTAACATAATGTATTATTAACAAAAGTGAAACGTGACTAATTGCATGCAAACAAGGGCAATATGAATATACCTCGAATTTCATAACGAGTTATTAATGAAACTGCGTCCTATAAGAAATTGCAAAAATAGTTATCGCAGTCGATTTCTTTGCGTGTTATTGCTTGGATCAATGATAAAAATTACACGTTTTAACAATAATTGTTTATTTCTCTTTGTGTGGTATGGCGATAGTTCAAATTCAAAAGGAATTCCGAAGGTTGTGATTGAAAGACATTCATCAATCCAAAGAACGTGTTGAGATGTATGGTGATATTGCATTCATAAAAGTCAAAATATTTACCCAATTATTACAGAGCCCTTTCTCTACCATTATATCCTGTATATAATGACCATATACTTACTACCGTACTCCTTAAATGTTTATAATCTGTACTATCAAACAGTGAATAACAATGTACATATCAAGCACAAAGATATCGATCAATGTTCAAATGATATGCCTAAAAGCAAAGTTTAACTTTGACAATTGCAAATTAAGTTAAACTCCTACCAGGTTGGTGAGACAGGATGTCCCGGAAGTATAAGCACGTCATGTCTTTATTTCTACACCCGCTACGTGAGAAATCAAAATTAAATAATGAAAGGAACATTGAAAAAAGAACACCAAATATATTCATTTATTATACCTCATTAGAAAAATACGAAACTATCTGTAAGTCGATTTATGTCTTTCGATCATGTGATCAGGTTAGAGAAAACATCGTGATTCCTCTGAAAACATCATATCCCACCCCTTTGGAACACACAATGACGTCAGAATGATATGATGTCATCGATGAAAAATCGGTCACGACCTTCTAGCGTTTACCTCCGATGAGTTCCGATAGGAGGAAAAGCAATGAATCGGAGAACGACTGATGTTTTCAAGTTGTCTTTTTAAAACTATTTTTCTTTCTTTCTGTCTTTCTTAATACCGTGGTTATCTTTCGGTATAATAAACAATTTATTGCCTTTGTTTGAGGGAGATATGAACATTTGGTCACCCTTCTTAACAAGTAACATTAATATGACTTGTTGCGGGTTAACAAGTTTTTAAATCTCCTTCACTCAAAGACAATAAATGTATAATATTCAGGGTCATTATGCTTACAGAGACAATATTGTGGTGAAAACCACAATATACGAGCATGTTACTAGCTTCATAGGTAACCTTTTTGTTGTGTTATAATTGAGTATAACTCCGTATTATGAACTATAATTGAATTATAAAACTGTATATGACAATAAAATGATGAAAGACTCCACTAATCTATTATGGACCTCTCTCGAGGGAACTGTTCTCCTATAGTGTTGTCTGGAGAGGTATAGTGACCGAGCCGATAGGCGAGGTTACTATACCTCTCCAGACAACACTATAGGAGAACTGTTCCCGAGGGAAAGGTCCATAATAGATTTAGTACATCACATGTCTGCGTTCTCAAAGTTGGAGCAAGAACTATTTTTCAGATGAATTATTTACTTTATTAAACATTATGAATAATCAACAATAAACAATCATCGAACTTTTGGAATAAATTTCATTTACCTTGGGTCGGACATTTGTATAAAAATCACAAAATATTGTTGATTTGATCGATGTTCATAGATCCAAACTCGTCATCAATTTTCCTGGCTCTCACAAATTCATTTAAAATATTAACCGAATACTTTGTGGCCTCCTTTGTTTTTTGCTCGTAAACATCTGAATTTAATTTACATTCGTAAATCGCGCGTCGTCGGATGCCATTTTGTATCTGACGACAACAATAAACAGCGCCACCTGGACAAAGGGAAGTAACTCGCTTTTGCTTTGCGGGGGGTCACGCGAGGGACTATACTTGGATGTCGGGGGACTATACCTAGGTATAGTCCCGCTGTTATGCGTTGTCAAGGGCAGATGATTTCTACATGAAATAGAATTCATGTAGTTATCCAATGGTTATTCAACAAATTAACATGTGATGTACTAATGGAGTTTATATGGCTATTGATGATGATTGACGACCAATTAACACCAATGAAGTACATCTTTCCATTGTAAATTCTGTCTCCTTACAATAGAAAAGACATTTCTGGATTTTTCACAACGACAATAGTTGCATATAAATAAGTGATCAAACAAGATTGTTTAGGCAAATGCTTGATTAGACAGGACCTCAACCTAATGTTATCAGCGTGGATGTCAGTACTGCTAAGGCAGAGATAGAGGTGGAAGTATAGTCCCATGTCAAAGAAAACCTTAGGTGTATTGAATATTTGATGTTGATCGACTGGATAAACATGTCTAATCAAACCGAAGATGGAAAACTATTTGGTTTTCATTTTAAAATTGGTAACCGCCCATCAAACATGTTTCAGAACCTGCTTTCTCAGAGCTTTTATGCAAGTTGCTATTTTAGCAAGTTATAAATGAAATGGGAAAGTGTTCACCATACGTATACCAACTGCAAAAACAATGTGCTTGATCAAAATACAAATAGCCAGTGGCATATCTAATCCACCAATAGATTATCCCTGTTAAGTTTTATAAAGATTATTTTTGTAAACACTACATGCCCCACTTCCTTTGAAAAACATTTTAATACACATCATCATTGCTGTTTGCTACAATGTCCATTTAGTAAAAAAATATAAAAGTAGCAATAAAAGACAGTAGACATAAAAGTACCAACTTTGTATTGACAAAACGAATGCAACTGAATGACAAAAATACATTATTTTTTTGTTATAAGTTAACACAAATAATGATATATATCTATAACCTTAATGTGTTCTGACCATAAGAGCATGTCAGTTCACAATTCTATAAATATATTGTATATACATTGAAACCATGTTATAGAAGGTTACTGCCTATATTGAAGGGTTTCGTGACACGGATGTAACACAAATCTGTTTATTTACTTGTCTTGATATTATAGAATTCGTCTCGACTGTCTTCAATAAGTCATACCATATCAGGAAACTCCCCAGACATTATTCGTGAGGGTATGAACTAAACGCATTTATATGCGATTAATATCCTGAATCAAGTCAATATAAAATCAAGAAATATGTTTTTGTCAGAAATCACCTTCTCTGTTCTGTTTTTCAATAACAAATCGCTCTATCGCTTTTTTTATCACGTATATCTTTCCTATATTGTATTAAATGTTTTCTTATGTTTAATAATTGGAAAAAAGCATTATTGGATGTAAGAAAACACGTACTATTTATCAAATTGCTTAACATTATTATTGGTATGATTGGAAATGTTAAGAAAACATATTTTCTTTATTTCTTTATATTTTGTGTTCAATCTAAAATGTTATTAAAAACTATCATCAGCATTGGGTTTCTCTAAAATGTTTTATCTAAGCGTTCATTTTACAATTTTTATACCCAATCAATAGTTTCGTTCTTGCATGCATAATCTTTTCCAAAATATTACCTGAGGGTTATGAGGAAAATTAAGATGTAAAGTTAATCCTGGTGGTGGATGGGCGGCTTGCATCATTTACATGCATTGACAAATTGTCGATGTTTATTTCAACCACCTTTCCGTGAATTTTACTTTCACGATAACACATGAAAAAATGTACAGTTCAGAAAAATGAAAAAGAATGATTTGAAAATGCTTAATTGACCAGAAAAAATACATTTGTAAAACATTTTATTGTAAACAGAATAGCTTACTATCTCCAGGTGAATTAAAAATGTCCATTTCGTAATTATGAAAACTTTAATAAGAACTCAAGTACACCCCACAAAAAAGGCTAGATGCCTTATAAATGATAGTATCTAAATTGTAATATTTAAGGAATAACTGTGATATTATTTTTTTTATTGGTGTATAAAAGAAAAAACGATTTGCACACTGGATAATGCGCGTAACGCATTATTCAAAAGTGTGCAAATCGTTTTTTCTTTTATACACCAATAAAAAAAATAATATCACAGTTATTCCTTATAATTTAATTTAGACATTCGTTAATTATTCAAGAAATTAAAAAGAAAAAAGAAAAACAATCGTGATCTCATTCATAGTGAGGTGTATTGCAGATGTAAACAATGAAGAAGTTCCGGTTAAATCCGCCACAACGGGGCAAGTGGGCGGAGCTAATCTAATTTTTTTTTATTTAAGGAATAACTGTGATATTATTTTTTTTATTGGTGTATAAAAGAAAAAACGATTTGCACACTGAATAATGCGCGTAGCGCATTATTTAAAAGTGTGCAAATCGTTTTTTCATTTATACACCAATAAAAAAAATAATATCACAGTTATTCCTTATAATTTAATTTAGACATTTTTTAATTATTCAAGAAATTAAAAAAAACAACCCAAAAATCTGAAACAAATAATATCTACATCGATAGTCATCATGAGGCGGATGCATATGACCCGATTGTTTTTAAATAATCAACCAAAACGGGGCAAATGGGCGGAGCTAATCTAGATTTTTTTTATTGAGGTATAAAGAAAAAAAAATGGTCACGTGGTCTCCATTGCTTTGTATTGTGTTCTGTTGCATAAACAAATTTTAATTAAATTATTGAGGTATAAAGAAAAAAAATTGGTCACGTGGTCTCCATTGTTTTGTATTGTGTTCTGTTGTATAAACAAATTTTAATTAAATTATGCAAAAATGACGCTTTAATAATTTAATAAACCAACATAACAACGTTAAACAGAATTTGACGTGCCACGAATGAAATGAATTATTACTATGGTTTCGCAAACAGTCCTGTTGTAAATGATGTTGTCCGATATGCAAGAATGTTGAGCTTCTCCACTAGTTGATGGTCTGAGCATTATATGTCATAAGATCTAGATGCACCTGTTCAACCCCTGTTCCGAGAATCTGGGAACATATCAGTTTTTAATAATACTTTAGCAAAACAGTCAATTGTACTTGTCGTATTATAATTATCACATGCTAGCTGTGCCAAAAAATGATCAATGGAATTTGTTATGATTTCATTTGTTGACATGATGTATATTCTCACATAGCTAACATGTGTTAATAGTAAAGTTTACTTTCTGCAAATTTTGTGACACGTGCATGATATGTTTGTTTCATATCCGTATTTAAAATTCAGTACCATGCAGTATTATCTAATTTCTGTTTATTAAAACATTCTTAAAGTTAGTGCACTTAGATTAGCTAAAGAGTGATTTAAGACGTGTCAGAATTCCGGACATTCACGAAAAATTTGAAATCCAGTAACGCGGATCTGTTAATTACCACATGTCATATTGTAATTTAAAAGTTAGTTTTTATTTTATTATCCCAGAAACCAGTCCGGATGTAATATGCCGGAAGATAAGTTCCCTTTTTTGGTCTGAACTCTACTAGTATTGATAAGGAATTCCATTCCGAAACGACCGTCTAGTGCTACAAAATTAAATCTTGTTAAGTAATGATTCATATTAAATGATGCCAGTTGCAGATATCCGTTTCAGGCGAAAGACTATTGTATGTGTAATTGTTCTGTTAAAAGCGATACTAAGTAATGTTGAGTGACAAAATCATACAAACTACTCTCTCTTATATGACACAAGAATGAGAAATATGTACATAAATTATCCAATTCATTCAGTTAAATGTATCTTTTTATATATCTTGAAACAAGCTTAAATGATTTAAATTTTTCTTAGTCTGTGCAGTGAAAAGAATGAGAGCATCAAGTACATCCGTGCAGTTTTTAAACTTCCGATGCAAACATACTAATGGTAGAACCATATTAAAGTGTTTCACTTTACGCTTTAAGTCATTTAAGTTCATTAAGTGAACATAATTTTAATCACTATTGGAAGTCATTTAGAAAGATTCAAAAGAAACAAAAAGCATAATATAGTTTCTGTTATATAACTCTGTTATGCTCAATTAAACACTGTGCAGAATAACATGTACATGACCTACGATTCGCCAAACAAATGCCGCTATTTGAATAACATTACATTTGTGAAATGGCTTAATGAGGTGATTCTTCATTTCTTTTTTTAAAATCAAACAATGAAACTTGGATGATGTATATGCACCAAATATATTCTATACACGTTTGTGATAAACGATTTATTGCCAGGGGATAAATCATTTTAGCAAAAACATGAAGCTACAAATTAATAGAGATTATTGTTCTTATCTGCCAACATTCATTGCTTTTATCAAATTCTTACTAAACACATACATATTTGTGAAACATTGGTATTCGTATTTTTATATCGATATTGCTTTTTTCAGTACCTTTTTTTATTTAAATGGTAATTGAAATTCTTTAATTACTGAAATATTTAAAACTTAATATATATGAAATAAGAATATTAAGCAGCAGACTTTTTACTTTTTATTTGCAGTGATGTTATATACCAGTTTTTGCATTGTATCATTCAATACATTCAAAGTGGTTTGTACATTCAGTAAGTAAGCTAGCCGTCATCACAATACTGTAGGGTCTTTGAAGCTGACAAATTAAGTTAAACGCGTGAACTCCCGCCAGGAAAGTCGGGCCAGGTGCTCCGGATAGGTAAGCAACTTCAGCATAGCTAGCTAACTTATTAGATGGTTTCACCCAGCCTCTTATTCATACTTTCATTCGTCCTAATTTTACTCTTCCTTTCAGGTGATAACGAAGTTATATGGTTCATGTGCACGAGCAGCTATACGTCACAACAGGTTGTGATTGCATACCGTTTCTTCTAAAATGAGTTCTGTCTTGCAAGCAGTACTTATTTATTATATGGCAGTGTTCGGAATACAATTCTTTAAACCTCATTTTATCTTTTACAATACTGTTTAAACTGCAGTGCTAGGGATATCTGAAGGACAATTGCACTATATTGAAGACTGCCTTATGGCTGACTAGTGGAGAAGATACGAGTTTCAAGTTATCGAGGTACTAGTTAGCTTTTTTTTTAAACTTTGTTTTTCCTTCATGTTAAATACGTAAAAAAATACTGTGTAACTCTTTACTGTTGTTTTTAATTATATGATATGTCAACTATAATTAATCCAACAAAACACAAAAATAATTATGTAAAACTGTGACCTCGTAGACCCCAGTTTCGTGACAAAATTAAAATAACCCGTTTTAACACTTAGTAAAGTTGAAAGTTGAAAAATGCACAAAAATATAGAAACAAAAAGGAAATATGCATAGAAAATTAAATTCTTCTAAATCAATCATTGACATAAAACAACAGTTTTTAAACACAAGGAATGACACATATATCTCCAACCAAATGTATTATAATGGATCAAGTTTATGTTAAACTAAGCATGTTTAGTGTCAAATCGTCAATTAAAATGTAAAGCCTGAAAAGTAATTTCATATTTTTTGTAAAAAAAAACACACGTGTTTTGAATCTAGGCATGGTAATGGATGTTTAATTGCAAGTTACATAATTGTGCACATTATGTTTTTGAAGATACGGTGATACGTGACGTTTTCCTAATTTACATTACAGAATGTCTTCTTACTGTGTAAGTAATACTATCGTTAAGACAATAAACACTATAAGGTCACACTTAAGTGATATAATACCTCATTTAACATATTTTGCTTACGTAAAGTAAATCAGACGTATTGTTTACCAGTGTACTTAAATGACATTGAGAATGAAAGTGGGTCACTGGTATCAAGTGTTGTTTTGCAAATTCGTCATTTTGTTTGATGTAAAATAAAATAAATCGTTTTGTCGCCGACAGCAATAAAACCGAGAACAGGAAATAACAAACAAATGCAACATGAAAAATCAAGCCAAGATCATCATATAATAAACATATTTGAATTATGTCTCACAATCTGAGTCAAACACTTGTAGCGTTTTGATTTTGTTAAATTATCGTTTACATTTTTAGGATAACAGTTGATGACAGTCATCACAGTAATGTTTTAAACATGATGTCCAAAATTGTCGTGGATATATATGTGACGTCCCATAGTTCCATGTTCCGTTCATTCAATTTTGATAATATACTAGCTAAACAGGAGGAACTCCCCCTTCGGACACCCCACCTGACTTTACTAGCTAAACAGGAGGAACTCCCCCTTCGGACACCCCACCTGACTTTACTAGCTAAACAGGAGGAACTTCCCCTTCCGGACACCCCACCTGACTTTGCTGGTAGAAGTTCACGTGTTTTACCTTATTCGTCAGTTTCAAAGTATTAGCTTTGCTTTTACATGGTTTTGTATGTTCGTTTTTGCTTTAGACCTTGGAACGTATATGCATACACAATGTAAACGCTAAGTGACTGTTTCACATTCCGTAAATGGCTATCCCTTTCAGAATATTGTATAATATATTACAATTAAATTTATAAAAAATAAATTAATTTATTATATTGAAGTAATTTGGTCAAATTTTCGTCTGCTATTAATTTGTCTTAATCATAAGGGGCTCGTCACGTATGATTTCATTCATTGTTAAGCGGCATTCACGCATATAAATCGTGCACGTTCCTCGTGGTCAACTCACCTGAAGGCAATCCCTCCCATAATCCCACCCATTACATTGTATAGATCAAATTTCTGCTGTTTCTTATTCTATATTTCAGCTTTTCTCACATGACGTCATGGATTTGGAATGGATAGAGTTTAAACCGTTCATGGTAAAAGTATTTTGTGGATGGACAACATTATAGCATCAGCGGAATTTACCATTTACGTGTTGTGCTCACTGGTTGCCCAGTTGATGTATCCAGAAGATGCATATGTTGGTGGCCCTCCATATCTCTTCTTAGTGACAATTCTTAAATGTCGACGATTTTAATTGATCAGTTGCATAATATTAGTTTAATTGTCATTATCTGTTGTTTAATCCTATTATATTTAATAAATCTATGACAAAAAAGTGCCAAATAAAAAAAAATACTATATTGTTGTTTTTATTTGCTTTCAAGGCTAAAATTTAGCCTTGAAAGCAAATAAAAACAACAATATAGTATTTTTTTTTATTTGGCACTTTTTTGTCATAGATTTATTAAATATAATAGGATTATTAGCCGCTAAATATATAATAAATATTTAAAAGCAATTATAGGATTCGGTGTTCTTGTTGCAACATTCTGTTATTGAAGTTATTTAAAGCCATGTCAAAATATGTATCATTCAGCGTTCCTGTAATAAAAATGTAGCATTCGGTGTTCCTGTGGCAACTTTCTGTAAGTGAATCTCGCTATTAGGGTAATAGGTATTTTTAAAACATGATTTATTTGTATATTTGATTTATTGTCTTTGTTAAATGAAAGTATTATAGAATTTAATTAAAATTTCCCCGACATTGTTAATTAATTTATATATTAATTATAAAGTACTCAGTAAGTATTAAGTTCCGGAATCCCGTGCATTCACGGAAAATTTACAATCGCCCAATAGATAACAATGCAATGTCAGTACATTGACTAATTGGTATTGTATTTAAACAATGGATGTCCATGTAACGAGCGTATTTCCCGGATGTAAAAAGGATATCGTATATTCTAAAGTTTAAATGAAATATAATAACATAATTTGATTTAGAGTAATGTAAAACAATATCGTTAGGATTAATTGACAGTATATACCGATCTATGTTTTCTATGGTGTAATGCAAATATTAAAAGCAAAGTAAACCTTTTACAACTGAACAATTAATCAAGTCACGGCTTCTCTGAAAGGATAAGAATCACCTGTCTAGCTGGCTACCTGTACAATGTGAAATCAAAATTAAGAAACATATCTTTAAATATAGTATGCATAAACACCAAATATTGCATTTGAAAGAAATTTAATTTTTTAAACACAAATCTAAATAGTTTGTCATTTTAATAACTTTAACAAAATAATCCTTAAGACAATCTTGGAATATTCTTTTCATTAAAGCGAACAGAATATATAATATTTTAACGGAATAAAGACGTAATATATTGCCGTTTTCACTTATTTTTTTACATAAATGCAACAAAATTTTAATAATGTTTATTTATTTCGACAAAATCAAACACAAACATACCAGTAGCGAATAAGATTTGAAACTGACAAGTTAGGTCAAACGCGTGAACAATTTCACCAAGGAAGTGAGGTCGGGTGCTCCGGAAGGGTAAACACCTCCTGTTTAGCTAGCTACACCCGCCACCAATCATAATTTAGTGAAAGAAACATGAAACTATGGGAGGTCAAACATATCCAGGGACAAAATATCATGAACACAAAGACATCAGACTTATCAACAATACTGTGATGATGGCCATAAAACTTTTTGAGTGCCCTGATAAGCCTATGCTTGCAATATCTCTGGGTCAACAATTTAGTTGAATTTCATATATACCAGGCAGGCGACAAAAGAGATCAATAATGCAATATGATATCATGACACATATTTCGTTTATGCATCTGAAATCGTTATTTGGAATATCGTTACAGTTGTTAACAGCTTAACTAGCAATATGAAGTGTATATGCATAACAATATCTGTTATATATTCTTTTTCTACATAGGTGGTATTTCGTCAGAGGGCAAATAGTTTAAGGATAATAAAATGCGTTGACATAAACTAATAAAATATCAATTAATTCTTCTATTTCTGAATCCATTATTTTTAATAATAAAGGCCACTAGTTGGTGTCTACCAAATGTTTTAAGAGTCTATTTGATTGTTTTACAAGGAAATGTACATTGAAAAACAAAAACTATTGATGGTAAATGTAACACCAATGCTGAAACTAATTCTAGTTGAATAATCTGTAGACTAACCGCTATGACAAATAAAATTTTCTGTATAACAAAAACAATTTATTCGTCAGTGCAACTATTGCAATGCCTCCTTGAATTATTAACCCCTTGTCTATCTTACCCACTATGGGTCATGATCACTGGACCCCTAAGGATTTTTGACTTTCATACATTTTTTTAAACATGAAAACGGTTATTAAAAGATTGTATCGACAATATCGTGCGCAACATTTTAGATTTTTTAAGAAAGTTAATTATAAACTCCTATGAATCATTCAGTAAAGTATATCGAATAATAGAAAGTATGCCATTTCGTTAATTAATTTGTGATGTATAATTATTGGCATATAAGCGTTGATTTTTTTTAAAAATGCCTAGAATAGCTGATTTCATTTTTAAACTAGGAATTTGAAAATAAATGGAAGTAGTTGATTGTTCTGAAATAGCTTTGATATAATTTTATATATTCTAAAAACTCATGGATAATACACGTCTATAGGCTTATCAAGGCCCTCTAAAAGTTTTGTGGTAGTCAGCATAGTATTGTGGATAAGTTTGATTTTTCTGTGTCCAGGATTGCCCTGGATATATAAGACGTCCCATAGTCCCATGTTCCTTTAACACAATTTTTATGACACACATGGCGGGAGTAGCTAGCTAAATAGGAGGTGCTTATCCTTCCAGAGCACCCGGCCTCACTTCCCTGGTGGAAGTTCACGTGTCTAACCTAACTTGTTTTACCTTGCTCATGGATTGTGATTCGGAGTTTGTTTTGATAATAATATAATATGTCATAAAATCACTTTAAATTCCTATTTGTTTGTGGAAAAGGGATTAACCTTAATCATATTAATAATATTTATATAAACTTTGTGTACTAGTTATTTGTTATGGTAATCAACACCATTTGTTTATTTTTTGGGAGATATTTGCGATCTGATTCATCAGATAATGTAAAAGGATGGTTTACCTGCTTTTAGTGAAAAGTGTGCAACTATTTTCTAGTTGGACATACAGCGATTTAGGTTCAATTGACTAATAGATTTTAAGCTGAATCAGAAACTTAAATCCGATTCGAGAAAGTCTGAAAACGACGACTAAATTTTAAACTTGAAGATGGTAGACTATAACATTAATTGTACTGAAACCTGTTGCAATATTACTTTATCCGAATTTTTTCCCAATCTTGTACTTAGAAATACTAAAAGGATACTACTACATGTAATCATGTTCAACATTTGATAAAAGATATTTTATCACCTTTAAACGTTTTTTAAACGTGTAATGATAAAAAACCTAATTAAAGTTCTGAAGCTATACTCAATGCACGACAATATGAATGTGTAGAATGAGCATTTCATAAAACATTTCAATTTTGTTACAGTTATAAAATTCTTGTAAATCATTGAAAAATATTCGCAATAAATGCATATTTATCTGGTGTAAATCACCCCTTATACCTACCGAAGATTGAGATGAAGCTCGATGTTACAACCTGTTTATCTGAATGCATCTTGATACAAATTATAGAATTGCCATGTGGTGCAATCGACCTTATAATTAATCGGTTGTTGATATAACAAGAATGAGACGGCATATCTTATTGCATTATATAATATATAGGAAGTGAGTCATTTTCGATTGTCCTGTGGTGTATGGTATATTGGTCTT
Organism: Anadara kagoshimensis; assembly: GCA_021292105.1. NCBI lineage: Eukaryota > Metazoa > Mollusca > Bivalvia > Arcoida > Arcidae > Anadara > Anadara kagoshimensis. The sequence goes on along the minus strand of CM037861.1, from coordinate 69,274,665 downwards.
AACATAAATTGAAATATTGATAAATAAAATAAAGTGCAGATGACCCTCAATTTTATGTAGTTCACTATACAAATCGAGATATATGTGCAGCGGGTTGCTAATAAAATAAAGAATCACTCATTGCATATTTAACTTATCTTGTATTTACTTGTTACTGCCACTGTTATTCAATTTATACCCATAGACTTTCAAGATAAGATAGATGTTTAAGCTTATCTTTATCTGTAGTAAAAACAATGAATTACACAAACAAATAAACTCGTCAATGTTTGTTCTTCGGTCGAACAATCTATAATTCATTTGATGTGTATGACAATATGTCTCTTAATTAAAAACAAATACCCAAAACACAATCCCAACGTAAAGTAAAAACTGGGAATTTTAATTAAACACTTGAACTTCCAAAAGGGGAGTGAGGTCAGGTGCTCTGGAAGGAAGCTAGTTACCCACCAATTGTGTAATCAAATTTTGAAAAAATTAAAGGAACATGGAACTATCGGGTGTCAAAAATATCAAGGGCAGTTTTCGTGTTTGGTAAAGTGAAGGTTAATTTTAGTATTTATGATTCACTTGTTGTAAAATAAATGGGAGGCTAGTTATATTAAGACATTGTTAGTAGTAATAACATTTCCTGGTAAACCGGATTTGTGCAACGCAATAGAAATTTCAAAATGTTATCGAGTCGTACGTAGCCACAAGGTTTTCATCATAAAAAATTCAATGTTGTTCTTAAACTATTTTCCAAATAAAAATATTTTCTTAATGTAAACCGAATAGCTCGTAATTAATAGCATACGACGACATTCGTATTTATTAAGCAAATAAAACATAAAGCTATTTGGATTATTTTTCAGTCTGTATTTGCTTAATGCGTCTGATGATATTTATTCTTTTCCTATAATAATAAGAAATGTATATTTAAACAGTGTATATATTCGATGTAAGACATGACATCAGGAGACGGAGGATAATTCGCTATCAGCAAATTTCTCCAGACAAACAGACAATGCTGCTGATTGCTTTTATCAATAACAACTTGTACTTGTTTACACCAAATGATATATAACTACAAAGCCTTGCAATCAGTATAGTAGAATAAACTCTTGAGAGTATCTGGAGGTTAAAAACTAACAAATTAACAACAACAAATTAAACGAAAAACACAAAATACAAATTTATGAAAAACACGAGCAAACAAAAGAAATAAAGACAGACACATACAGTATATATTGCTACCACTTACCAATCAAGGAGAATATCTAGAGATTTAAGTGGAAAATGTGTAACGATAAAATACTATTTTGTGAAAGACATGGGCAAACAAAAGAAGAAAACACAAAAACACATATTGCTACCACTTACCAAATAAGGAGAATATCTAGAGGTTTAAATCGAAGAAACGTGTAACTAAAATCTATAGCAACAGCAATATGAGCGAAAATCCGAATAAAAATATTACAATTGTAAGAAAAGCATGGGCAAACGGGAGGAAAATACAAATACATTAAAACCACAGAAATAATTATAATGTATCCTACTAAAGATTTGTAGCGCAATATTTAATAGTTAATGACAATATAGACAAGACAATGTCCTTTGGCGTGGTTAAAGTCTTAATGAGTTTTCTTAAGTTGACAAAATGTGTTCCTTTTTCAGACAAATATCTTAGTTTTTGATAAAAAAAACTTCTACTTAATTATTATTATTGATGATTTGTAATCAAACACGTGTTCAAAACACTATTCCAAAAGCAAAGTAAAAATGCTTAACTTCGTTAAGCAAATAAACTTCCTCCAGAAGAATGAGACCATGCAGTTCACAAGTTACCTATAGAATCTGGTAGGTGGAATATAACTCTTGGAGATGAAAGTTTTTGTATTTTTTGTCAAAATATTATGGGAGACGAATTTCATTTTTTGTTTCAGTGTAAAAAATTAAAAAATATAAGGTCAAAATACATAAAAGAACGTTTCTGGAAAATACCAAATATACCGAATTTACATCAATTATTTAAACAGTCAAGATTTAGATACACTTATTAATCTCAGTAAATACTTAAAAGAGGGTCTTAAATGTTTTAGTTGAATTTCGGACAATACACATACACTTATTACTGGAAAATATGTACTTCTTTTTATTATTTCTTTCTAATAACCTTTGATATAAACTTATATGATATACAGTATTATAAACAATGTGAATTTATGTATTTATATTTAATGTTTGTATGTATGAAATGTATATTTATTGTAAACATTGTGATGCAGGCATCGGATTCTATATATTATATGTAAATATACTTCTTGTACCACCTCCGGTGGTTTAGAGTGAATAAAGTTTGAATTAAATTGAGCAATTGTATTTCTGAATAAGGCAAGTGTCAACGTTATGAGAGCCAATAGCGTTCAGGCAAAAATATAGTTATCTGTGCACCATTGTACAGAAAGACATTTAAAATGCTAGTTTTGAGCGACATTTACCAGCTTTCATAGAACTTGACTACTATTAATATAATGCAAACATTGTGTCAACAAATTTGTTGCAAGTACTTCAAACATTTCCTGACAGTGATACGATCATTACGTGCAAAATTATATAATCAATTTAAAACCTGACCATCAATATTAAGTGATTACAGCGGATAAGTTCGTAAGTGTTATTACAGGACGATGCACTCTTAGCTACCAAGCAGATTTAAAAATATATGTAACAGCTTAATATAGCGATCTGTTTTTTCACCAATTGAACAATCTGAATTGTATAGTGTAAACACTCAATACTTTACAGATAAATAGATTTATGTAGGAGAATAAATCGGTATCGACAAATTGTTCTCTAAATAAACAGATAAAACGGTATAAATCTTCCCACGTGTATTGCTTTTATTGGCGTGTTTGTTTTTGATTTTATCAATGAATGTAACATATTATAGCTGGGGAACAGTGTGAAAGTATTTATTGATATCTTATACTATACTGTGGTATACGTTTTTATAACGTGCCAATTATTTACTTATATGTAGTGTTTTGACCTCAAACGTCAGACGTGGGGCAAATGATTTGTCCATGTTTAATTCCTAATCCCCAAAAACGAAGACTTGCAAATTAAGTCAAGAACGTGGACTTCCATCATGGAAGTGAGGCTGGGTGCCTAGAAAGGGTACCTCCTGTCTAGCCGGCTACACCGAACATGAATTACATCAAAATAAAGAATTTAAGGAACATGGATATATTTAACACCCCATAGTTCCATGCTCTTTCCATTCACAATTGTGATTGCACACAGCCCATCTTGCCTGGTCGAAGTTCACGTTCGAACCCGATTTTCCAACTTCAAAGTTTTTATTACTTTACTTTAGGATATTGGTTTTGGATATGGATTTGTATGTTTGTTTTTGATTTGCTTCTCTGTGTAAAGTTCCCGTAGTGTGGGCCAGCTCTACCATAGCGTATACACTGTAAAACAAATACATCATAAGCAGGAGAAGTACCTATATTGCTGCCTACTTTTGCCAAAATCATAGCATCAATTAGCATCAATGATTAAGCGAAAACAACTCATTTATGTTTGTTTTTATATTATATTGCAAAAATGCTTGTGTTTCAAAGCAAGATGCAAGAGTCGAGGTCGTTTTAGTGAATAAATAAATGTTGCAAATGCTTTAAATGTGAAAGATGGATAATCTCTTTTTTTAATCACGTTTTACCCGTTTTTCCGTCCCCGTAGGTCGAAGAGATAAAAAATATTCACATATATATTGTGTTTCATTGTTAATTATGATAAAAATATTTAACTCCGAATTTAAAACACAAGACACATTATTAAAGTCCCCTAACTGAAACATTTCAAACCAATAAATGAAATTCCGACATGTACACAATTCACGTTAAATACATATTACATAAGATATATGCACATACGCTAGGGTTATCAAATGTGTAGACAGTGCATTACGTGATGTATTAATTAAGCATGTGATAAGAGGCAAATAGGAAAACATGGATTGGGATTTTGAATATGGCTTTTTAAAATAACACTTGTCTTAAATCATAACTATGTAGAACTATAAAACAAACATGTCTTTTGCTATCAATTTTGACTTCACACGTAACGATTGTAGCTTATTAAAGAAAACGTGTTTAGCTTTGTAGCTTAACAGAGCACCCGGTCCCACTTCTCTGTTAAAATTGCACTTTGGCTAATTTGCCAGTTTTATTTTTTATTTGCCTTTGAGATTGTGTTAGAACATAAGAACATGGATCGTGATGTTTGTTGTGATATATGTGTGTTTGATTTCGTTTTATCCGTTTCAAGAAAGACCCTGCTTTAAGTAAAAGTCTTATATAAGCTGGTTTTATTTTTGAGTGCTCCCGCAATCTCTGATCGTAACTTGAAAGTAACAATGTATTGATGTAGTTAAGCATTAATACTTAACCGATTTAAGACAGAAAGCTTTTGATTAACATTAATACTATAGTTTCTTCGCCAAAAAAATTGTTTTCCCTCCGACGTGATACTGAGTAAATAAAAGTTACTGTAGGTACATAACATAATTCTACCTGTAGTATATTTTCATTTACGCCGTCTTCTTCGACTAGAGATAACATCAGTAAGTCTGTTCTGGGATAAGTATTCAACTATCACTATCCTGAAAACGAATTCCCAAACCTGAACTGTTATTAACCTGTATTAAAATTTTGTTTTATTTTTAATTTCAATAAATTACATATTATACCAGTTTTAATTTTACATGGCTAGACGACCGTTTCGGAATACAATTCTTCATCAGTAGTGTTTGGACCAATATTGTGAATACAAAATTTTATAGGCTGTTGAAAAAATACCCAAAGGACCAAAATATATTTTAGTTCGATTAAATTCAGTCCTATGAATGCCACCATTCTCCAATATATTAAATGTTGTCATTGACTCTTAATTGCATTTCTACCTCCTAATGTCACTAATAAAAGCTGTATTAGAATAGGGTTGTACATTCTAAAAACGATAATTTTATTGGCATATCATTGGCGCAACACCATTTACCATATCCAAGTCCAGACTCCATGCCTATGTCCAAGTGTAAAGTCCGGTCCCGGATATTTACTATGCCACTTACACAAGCTTGGGTCAGAATTAATTGAAATCCAGCAACATTTGTAATGCGTCATTCAAGCTGTTTTATTTTGATTTGAGTAACAATATACTTGTTTGTGTTATTGTACTGAAGTGACACAGAGTACATACATAATTAGGGCAGTAGTATCAATTATTATGTTTTTCTTTAATAAAAACAACTGTTAACAGCCTTTTTATCTACAACAACATTATTTTTAAATAAACACGAAATTATGCCATTTCTCACGTACGTTCATATTTCTTTTAGACAATTCTGTTACCTCAGTTTGGGTGTTTACTTACTGCATCTTTTATCTAACTCGGAACTTCAGATTTTGAAAATAGAAATATTCATCAATTTCACCAGAGAAAAACTGACATCATTTTCCTATGAACCGATCCGCATAGTCCTTAAAATGTTTATACCACCACGGATATTAAAGTGTTGATTCTGTAATAAACAGTATAACGCCACGTCAAAGGTTTCTGACGACTTTTTGGCGTGCTTTGTCTTTTTGTGTGTCGTTTTAACGCTTCTCTCTTTTACAGTTCGACTTTTCTCCGTTGTGTCGACATAATTACACCGCTCTCTCTCTCTCTCTCTCTCTCTCTCTCTCTTTTCCTTTTGTTTTTCATTTCTCTAATCCACAAAAAAAGGATGGAAAAATTTACACTCAGTCCAAATAGATGTTTTAATTACCTTTGTGTTATGGATGAATTGAAATAAACACATTTTTCTTTCGAATTAGTTTCAATGGTCTTTGTCTTACTTTAGACTGAAAATATTCCTATGGTAACAAAGTTTTTCCTTTTCGTTATGCAGTTCCAACATAAAACTATTAGTCTGAGGAAATAAATGGCAATAGAAAACTTAATTTGATGAAGATCATTGGCGATTGTGATTTTACGTCTTTATTTCATTCCAACCTTCGTTAGGGTTTCAGAAAATGAATTGATGATTTTGGTCCATTTTGGTGATTCTTATAAGCTTAATTTGATTTTATCTCACCGAGGTTTTCCCAAAGTCTGTAAAATTTTGCAAAAGTATTTTTAAATAGGCGTTGCGCTCTATTATTTGCAAAAAGATTCTGTAAATGTTTTACATTTTAACGCCAATACACATTTCATTTCCTTTGTTCACATTAATTTACAGTATCTTATAATACTTTTTAAGAATGGCGTATATACTTGTTTTATCATTGTGATATACATGTGTGTATTATTTGCACTAATCTATATGATGAGTCCTAAATAAAATATTTGTATTGCAATGCATTGTATTACATGTACATTTGTATTTAACGAATTGTGCGTCGTATTCTGTCAAATGCTAAACGCTATGGAATGTACGTGTAGGCGTACGTGTGTTCGTTTTAATGATTTTCATATTCATATCTTTCACCTGGGCCTCCCCTAAGGCTAAATATTTTGCATTTTAATTCATTTTACCATAAATTTCCCATAAAAGTCTAACGAAGTTTTTCCTGTTAATTGATAACAGCACTATAACATTTAATTAGCAAACATATTTAAAACTTCGGCGAAAGTATTTGCCTTACTATTTTACTACGCACTATGTTCATGTCAGCTGACATGAGTATGCGCGTTGTAAATAACTTGCGGATTTCTTTTTGAAAATCCGTTTTCATTTCACTTGTTGTTCAAAGGAAGGTGGTTTTCTTTCATTCCGAAGCATTCCTTTCGAAGCAAGTGAAAAAAATCTTGAATCTTGAATAGAGGTAAAACAACTTCAAATGAAATTCATGTCGATAGGGGAAGGAAAAATTAGCCATTATACAGCTGTGTATATTGTGAGTTTTATGAAAATATAGATCATGATGAATATTTTTGTTTTATTTTACAAACAGCTGTTTTATAACGCATATTGCTGACATAAGTTTAAGCAATATACAATCAACAGAATATACATGTATTCAATATGTGTTGTTTTTGCAACCAATAAAACATTTTAGATATTTTTTTCTTTTCCTGTTTAAACTTTATATAACAAAACAAGTTGCAAAACAAATAAATTGCTGATTTAGAGCTATTATAACCCTAGCTTTATTAAAGTTCTTAAAACGTTTTAGGAATTCATCACACTAGTACTATTGTTGTTAGGAATGATGTCCCTATTCTGAATGTGTTTCACATCCCATTAATATATTTTCGCGTTTCTTTCGTTTTCAATTTTGATTTCACACTTAGCGGGTGTAGCTTGCTGGACAGGAGGTGGTTAAATAAATAAATAAATAAATAAATAAATAAATAAATAAATAAATAAATAAATTTCATTAAAGCTTACAACTTTAAAATGTATGGTTACATAGTATGCCTTGAGTAGTGCTGTTGAAAAGTGCAATAGTATAAAATATGATGTCGAACGCTAACGCTTTAACCAGTGATATGACCCAAGTATTCCCATATAAAGGAGCTTGTTCACTTTTGTTTTAGTAATAATAATAGTATTTATTGGCATAAAGCAAACACGAGCTTATAGCCCAACATTTATATATACATAATAAGTACTATAGCGGCAGAATACAGTTTTATTATTGAAGGTGGTCTTAGCATAAAACAAAACAATACAATACAAAAACATAATTACGAATAAACATCGTCAATTTATCAACAAGTTTTGTTTAGTATTGTAAGTTGTATTTTATGGAAAACACTAATTAGGAGGGATGTTTAACGTGTTATTCAGTTTTTCAAACACCACAACACTAGAACCACTGGTGGCATTTCCAAAAAAGGAGTTTTGTAATTAATGATCTAAGTTTTCTTTTCAATTATTTTACATTTTTATCTGGATAATTCTCGAAGCTCTAAATAAATTCAAGTACTATTACACGTGTTTCTGTTTTACCGTACTTTAACGCATGCTAATATATCATCAAGGCCGACAACCGTGATATACAACCACCTTAACGATTTACCAATGCGGCAGATGTAACGACATGTACTAATGCTAAAAGTGTTATTTTATAATAAGCTATATATAGAAGGGAATGCATACTTTTTCCAGTTCTTTTAAATGTTAATGAAAGACTTTTGAAAATTGACCTTGAAAATTGAAAGTGCAAAAAATAGATCGATCAGAATTTTTTATTATCAACATTTTGATTGGAGATGTTCATCTAGTCAGTCATAATATTAATGAAGCCTTTACAACAGACTGACATCTACCTGTACGATACCTGATGTCGTTGGTTTCGATATGTTCTCACCTTGTTGTGTTACCCAAGTAGTTTGTTAATTCACTTACTTATTTGTTCCCTTATAGTTATGTCTTATAGTTTCTAAGTTCATGTGTATCATATCTCGCTAAAATCTATATTTTTATCGATTTTTCTTTTCTATGCAGCAATATCCACTCTACCTGTTTATGTTGTCTTTGTTTCACAGTCAATACGCTATGACAGAGCTTGTTTCAAATATAGGCGAATATTATAGTGAAACAAGAAAATTGTTGACGTATCGATATTACAAGACCAGGATTATCAATGTCCTGAAAACGCAGTCATCACATATTCATCTAAAATTATCCTGGATATGTTCCTTTCATTCGCAACTTTGATTACACACCTGGCGGGTACAAGTAGCTAGATAAACAGGAGGTACTAACCATTCGTACCCCCCCCAAAGCACCCAGACGCATTTCCCTAGTAGAAATGTGTGTGTTATAGTAATTGTCAAAGTTTTTACTTTGCATTTTAGATTGTGATTGTAATGAATCACTATGTCTATGTTTTTGTTTGGTTTTTGTAATTTGTGTTTTTTATTGCCCCAGACATTAAATAAGGGATGGTCAAGTGCCAGGGTTGGGGCCACTGGGTTCACTTGCCGGGTAACATTAGGACAGTTTTACATACACTATGTCTATGTTTTATTTAATGTCTATGCCTGTATAACTCAAGATCAAAGAGTGATATTATTACGCTTGATGGTTGGTTGGTTGAATGCTGTTTTATATTGTTTCGGCGTTTCAGTAATTTTCAGCCGTATTCGCGACACTATGACAATTACTTTTACATTGACGCCAAGAATGAACTAAACATCGGTCCGTGCGATGAAAGTGTTATATTCAAGTTTTGGTCTGCATTGTACAAGTGTGCACTTAGACAGCAGATAAACATCGAGAATACCTCAGTCCACTGAGAGCCAAGCAGTAGACGCCTACGAAAAATGTGAAGAATCTAGAACGCATTTTTGGTCGAGAGGTAAAACCCACAATAGTGACGCCGTGACAACTCGATCACTCTGACCCCTGGCAAAAATAGGTGAAATTCCATTGATTAGCTTTGATAACAACATCTGTTATCATGCATATAAATATAGGTAAACAACATTGACCTGTCCATTTGACCTTTCATTAGGAATATTCATATAAGCGGGTCCACCCATTACATGGGTAGTGTTAGAATTAGCAGGTAATTATGAAACTAATGTATACACAAGACACCTGATTAGTGTTCTCATTATGCAGAAGAAATACACACCTGTGTTCCCTATACATAAATGCACTAGTCTGTGATAAATATTTTAATTAAAGGTCAAGCGGACAGGTCAATGTTGTTTACCTATACATTTACATGTTTATGTAACAGATGGTAAACAATTTTATATGCCCATCTCGCAAAATATGTAATGACCTGAAAACTGCTGTGTGTGTTGGATGATCATACAATGTAGACATCTAGAAAGATTAAAACTAAGATAGTGAGAAGTCGAAACTCTGCTGATGAGCGGCCGCTGTATGGACAGTTAGTGACCACAATTCTGACAAGAAATACATGCAATATATAACAGTCATCACATCAAGGTATACATATAGATAACGATGAACTGTGGATTGGCTACTATATTGTTAGATTGGTGTTAAATTTTGAACAGATCTGTTACTGTATTTGCGTATTATCTTTTCAATCAATCAACTATTAGCTCGTATCGTTTTGTTACATTATTTTAATTGGCTGCGGTATCGCCATAATGGAGTAATTAAACTTTAACAGTAGTTTGCTTTAACGATGCATATAATAATTAATAGCGTTTTTTCACAAATGTTGACCAGGAGTTAAATTATGCATGAAGATGTTCAAACAAAAACGTACTATTACGGTAGCTCGAATGAAGCGTGTTCGTTTTATATATCATGGGTTTGGGCCCCGGCCGCTGTGTGACACAGACTTTAAAATAAACACATTGAAGTTTCTGATTTCGATCACAATCAAGTGTCTTTGTCTCTCTTGATTTGCTGTTTTCGCAATAATCTGTTTTTGTATATTCAGAAGTTATAAGTCAATGCTAACTTGCAGCAGTTGACCGCATATTAACTCGTGTTATATTATTAAGCTTGTAATAAATGAATCAATTTCCAAGATATATCCTTGTGATTTTATGTTTGATTGTTGTGGTAATGCTATTTAACGTCGCATCAGCCATTTTTCATCTGTTCCCGACAAGATATTTTATTTGAAACCATGTAACTATACTACTTAACACTAATGCACTAACCTTAATTTTAACATTTATATAAATGTACCGAATAATTAAGGGCAATTCAATGATGAAACATCAAACAAGCCTTCCATACATGCATGGTTTAAACAGATTTCAAGGGATTCCAATGATAATGTTTGTAGATAGAAGTAACCCAATAAATGATGCTTCTCGTTTAAGAATAAGGAAATTTCATCGATTTCGTTTAGACTATTTGTTTAAAGTAAATTATAAAATGATTTGAACATAAGAATTCTCGGAAGATACATTGAGTATTCCCAGTTGGACTTCGTCTAACATAGTCTATGTAGCTTCAGCATTTTAATCTATACATCACGACACAAATTACAAATTTTCCACCATAACTCCAAGTTGTGAAGGAATTAATTTAAAGTTTTCTGCGCTACACTCGAGCAGACTTTTTGTGACATAAAGATTGGTTTACATCACATCAGCAATTTTTCAGCTATTATCGACAGAGCAAATTTGTTTATCTCGAAGAATTAATTTAAGAACAGTTTTTGTATGTGTGACATGCATGTGCCTCACCCAATCACACAATAATGATGATTTTAAGGTGCTAGCTCACAGATCGAGTACGCCGCATACAGGCATATATACCACTCACCAAAAACAGCATTTACTGACACAGGGTGAACCAGTCGATACTATGTCTTTAATACTAAGAGATAGACGTGGAATCTGTATCTCAAATTTAATACTCTATTATATGTCCCGACCGGGATTTCAACCCATGACGGCGTACGTTCTAGATCTACCACTGATTTCCAACGAAGCTGTCCAGTAACATAAACAGTGTTAATTATATTTGCTATAACAGTTCCGCCAAATTAACATCTCAGCAAGCGAGTTACGTGAGAAAAGCCACAGAGGCAACATCACAAGATCTATTTAGCTCATGTTTCCAAAGAGTATAAAATGTAAAACAATGTTACTTAACGTAATTAAAGGCTCGCAATAACAGAATATGTGTAACGTGAGCTATTGCATAAACTTACAGTATATAATCAATATTTCTTGATACAATATTCTTACAGTACATCGCAAACATTACATAAATATAGGTTTGTTTCAGATTTTTAAAATATAAAGTAGCTGAAGATGATTATACTAGAGCATCCAAGAACAGGCATCAACAAAACGAACTGCTGATGTAACGGTCTGGTTCGCTTAATTGGTAGAGCACCCGCCGGCTGTAGTGCGGGAGGCTCAGGATTCGATCCCCGGTCTAAATCCGCAGTTTTATGTCCGTTCTGTTATATAAAAAGATATATCAAACATAACCCAAGATAAACACATATTGACACCAAATTATATACTAGTAGCAACTCCCAATCCAAACTTTTGCCGGGTTTCAAACATAATTACAAAACCCAGAGGTGTGGTTCAATATATTTGTTCAAACCTTAACATTCTCACATTTTACTAACCAGGGTGCTGAAACACAGGCATTAGACATGTTATTTTTCACGAATAACAAAGGCTAATCTTCGACCGTACGCCGCTCCCTGAAGTATCAGATATTAAAAGATTTAATATAGAGCATATCGAACGCTACACACTTACAGCTGTTTTGGTAGTGTTTTATATGTAACAATACAGAACTAGAGAAGTGTGCCGCATTTGCAAGATAAGTGACAAGGTAACGGTCCAATAGAAGAATCCACAGCATTAATATTGAAGTGGAGCGTGTTGTAAAACGTGTATCTCTTTATTAAGTTAACTTGTAAAACTATGTTCAAATGGAGCTGAACAAAACCACACAATTATAAAGAGTTCTAGTATTCTATGGGTTTTGTAACAGCAAAAACTACAAGACACTTAAATTGTTTTAAACATGTCTAGTAATTTGTCCATTATGTTTCTTTCTTGGGGGTTTTAAACAAATAATACTGAACCTATACAACGATTATTTCAGCATATCGCAATACATATTGATAAATATAAGTGTGTTTTCTGGGCATTGTTTGACTTACACATCCTAGACAATTGCAGATATTTTCTAAATGTTCATTATATTCAAATACGTACGTTTTCACTTTACCATTAGCGTTACCATTTATTATTTACTTTTCATGCAAACTACAAGCATTTAATGTGTTTGTTTGTGCGAAATATTTAAGAGATAACAATTACTAGTATTTCATTGTTTACTTATCCAAACTGGGACTTCATTTTCTTACCCGCACTAAAAATTGGACGATAAGCTGAAAAATGACGATATCCAGCCATCAACACTTGTATGAACAAATATTTTTCAAAATCTTCTTTATATATGAGGGGTGAGTTACTAACCTGTAAACGCTTAGAGCAATAATAAGGCAATGTGCAGTTTAATTTCGTATGCGATTATTCATTTAGTCTACCTAAAACGATATATTCATATACATATCTAACTTTAACTAATGGGCACAATATTCAAAATTTGGTATGACTTGCTCACGGCAGAGATATTTGTACCATGATTTTATTTTTGTTCACGGGATCTTGTAAACGGAAAGCGGAGCTTCCTGCGTCAGTCGGTGGGAATATAAATTAAATGGAAGGATTTACCAGTTGAGTATATACTTCAGATATCAATGATTCACACAATACAGTATCTGATTTCAAACATCATACTGTTTGTGTTCACAATACATACCTGTTTGTTAATACATGCTCTGTGAGAGCTCTGTGTGTTGTTGACTTTGCTTCTTTTGGTAACCGGTAGTAGTGGTAGTTTTGCCATCGCCAGAAGTACGTGTGCTTTTCTTTTTGACTTTGAACACCAAATAAACTGTGTATTATAAGTATTGCAAGGTATAATTAAGTTGCATATTTCTGATCAAGGGTAGGGGGGTTTCATTTTTCTGTTAAAACGTGCTTCTGTTTCAAAATACTAAACTGTTTATTATTTTGTTTTTGCATTTAAATCTCGAATAAATTGTGTATTATAAGCATTGGAAGGTATATTGAAGTTGCATCACGCTTGTTTTATATTTGATTATGGCAGTTTTGTCATTGTTTTATTAATGAAGGCGTGTTTCTATTCAAAACACTAAACGTTTATGTTTTCGATTTAAAACTCCAAATAAAATGTGTATTGCAAGTAGTGTGATTGCATCATATACTCCATAAGAATGTGGTTGAAGAGAGTGGAGCCTGTTTATATGATAATATCACTCTTTGTTTCGGAATCATATGTACATGCGTTTAGCGAAATAAAACAGAGGGTGATAGATTGAGATGTTAGTAATGTTATTGTTTTAAAGACGCATCAGCATTACTGCATTGTTGATAATCAAACCATGGACTTCCGTAGACTTTCACAAGTCCCTATATTAAGTAATTATTTCCAATATCTTGTAATAGTTTTAAAGGAGAAAGATACTGAAATTTTTAACTTAATATAGCGACTTGTGCAATTACAAGTCTAAGACTTCCTTTAATACCAACTCAACACTTTAATATTGATCTTAAACAGTTGTTTTATCATCAAAATTTAACAATATTACAGAAAGCACTAATATCACATGAACAACACTTCACAAATAAATCAAGTAACAAAGAAAATATATACTAGATTTGTAGAGATTGTCTATAATGCAATGGGTAGACCCGAAATGCAGCTTATCTGTATACCAAGTCCTTTGTGATTGACGTAACAAATATTTCAATATTTTTTAAAATATTTGTTTGAAAAGCTTTAGCTAGTCTAAAAATAAGCTAATTAATCTGCTGCAGAGCAGTTCTAAAAAGATTTGAGGCGGCCTATCTGTCACTACAGAGATTAGTGAAGAATTTTTTAAATATTTTTTTTTTGAATATACTTATTCATGAAGCTAAATTCAATTGGTCGCTCCATTAAATAATGTAGATGTATATATCCAATTGATAATATCCAAATAAAATCAGTTTTCTGTTCCATGAATCAATTACGAAATCCGTCCATTTTGAAGAATCCAGGTCTTATCGGACTTTCAATAAAAGTCACTGTAACACTGTTGCACGTAACGTCTGTAACAAATACTTTCATTGGATTATTATCACTTGTTTCCGGACACATGTCGTCTGCCTTTGTGTCAAAATCAACAATAGTATCATCATCACTGTCCATTGTTGACACAGCAGACGATTCGTTGCCACTTGTCAATTCACTATGCGACAGTCCAGATGAACTTGAACCTTTGATCACATCATGTTTGATTGAATTGTCTTCCTTTTCGTGAAAAGATGTCTCGTGCAGGCACGCGACTTTGAGACCCAATCAAAAACTCTCTTTTTATTTCCATTTATATCGTCACAATAACAATCCGTACTGCTTTCAATATCCCGGCTTTTCCTATCATCTACGTAACACAAATCAAAAGCATTTTTGTTTTCCGCATTTAATTCTAGTTTTTCCAAATTTTTTCTTCCATTGTCATTTTCGTTGATTTCATGCAGATTGTGACCCCTGTCATTCATAAACAAAGAAGTCGATAGCGGCACATCTGTCTCTTGACGTGGGATAATATAATCGCTTTTCCCATTCACTTCTTTATGTCCATTATTAAATACCTGGTTATGTTTAAATGATGGGGCAATTCTCAATGCATTGTTACTGTTTTCGAAGTGATCGTCATGCATCAACGATTTCTTATAATATTTTTCTCCATATGGCAGAAAATTCTCCATCTGAAAATAAATAAATTAGGAACTTTTTAATAAAAAAAACCTTTGAATAAAAATCCTTTTATAACAAGTATCAAATATCATTGTTTAATGAATTCATGCTTTAACAAAAAAGAAATAGGGACAAAAAAATCGGAGGAAATAGCATAAGGTTCAAGTAGATATCAATATCCTAAATATATTTCAAATCAATTATAAAGTAAAACATATTGTTTCCGGTCATATTTTTAAATTTTATATCCTTGGGGTTAAACAAAGACGACCTTGAATCTTTATTGAATGGACGCATGTTTTTCGACCTTTAACTATATTTTTCGTAATCAATGGTCAATAAAAATTGACGTCAGTCGAAACCAAGCAAAAAATAAGCATTTTCTCAAATATAGCATGCGTGTGCAAATAATGTCATGTGAATATCATGTTTTTACTGTATGTGGAAAACACACAAAGTACCACCCTTTTACAGTATCAAAAACTATGTTAACATTTGGGTTTATTATTTTTTACACGACAAAGTAAAAGGTTACATCAGTGAGTCAATCAAAGAGAAGGCAATGTCAATTATCATTAGCAAGCTTAGCAAATGCTCTCAGATTGTTTAAGTCAACCATATAAATTCCATAATCTCGAATTTGACGTGAAAATGATATACAAGTGGTGAAGAAAAACGTGTTTCCACAAAATGGGCTATGTACAAAGCTTGGAATTGGAGATGCTGATGATTCCGGGATACCTGGTTCCACAAGTTGAGGTTTCGGTATGTGAATGTCTTTTATTAAAGATTTCATATATCCATACGAGGTTATTGGTGTGTAACTATTTATGGATATCAATTGACAACCCTCTTTTTGGGTATTGGGTGATTTAAACCTCAAGATTCATGTTATTTCACAATAGACAGCGAAATTTCGAAAATGCACATCTAACTAACTTTTAGCCTGCTACAAGTATAGCAGTTTTAGCCTATTCTCGGTAGAAGAATGTGCGCGAGGCTGGGATTGTAAAATGACAAAAGTTACTGACATATTAGAGTTAAACTTACCTCACTCTTTCTTCTGCGGCCAATCTTTTTTGAGTACGGTCTAAAATAAAGAATTACAGAATCTTACCATATATCAAACTATGCTGTATATAAATTAAACATTTATAAACAATTACCTCCTGGGTAGAAGTTTTGTTACTCGATTGTTTTTAAAACGATATTGAGTCAATTTACACGAGGTTGTTTGATCATTCGAGGTCTGGTTTGGACAGGTTGTAATGCATTGGTTGAATATCAAATACATGTATGACGTTTATCTAGTCCTCATTGTCTTAGCCCGTAAAATCGTTGAAAACGTGATGCCATGAATATAGGTGTGCATGTGTGATATGTGTTATATACATATAAAGTTCAGGAGGTTTAATTAAATGCCAACTGTACAATGTGTGAAACATACTCCTCTTCAAGTCTATTACAGAGAGATCAATTTGAATCTTGTTTAAACGACATACTAGTAAGTGAAACCGACTGTGTATTGGACAACGAGCAGTTTGAACCCTATGTAACGGTCTGCCTTTTTAAACTAAAAGTGTCTATCAATTGCACAACAAAACTTTTGAACATTCTTTAAGAGCAAAATGGACTGATATGATGTTATAATCCGGAGACATTTGTGGTCAAATTTGTGATAAAGTAGGAAACCAGAGTAACCTCGGAGAACCATGAACCTTTTGCAAGCGAACTGACAACTTTCTCACACCAATACCTGTCACAGTAGGGTCGTAGCTAGTGAGAGGCAGCGTAATATATAGCCAATACCTTATTATATTTAGTCACCAAGGTATTGGTTCGACAAAAAAATGAAACATAACTTTACAGATTGAAAATGAACGTGGATGAAGTAGATACACCATGCCCATTGTGTAAATATGCAAGAATTTAATACATTTTGTTTATATTTACAAATATGTTTTATGAATAAACTACTCATGTCATTTAAAGCCTCCAAATACTAAGTATGTGACCGGTGTTGAGGTCTTATACACTCCGCGAAATGTGTATGTCCACATGACTAGTGTAAAAAGGTAATTCAAGATTTTTAACATGATATAAGCTTAACATCACGAAATGACTGCAGGTTCAATCAATCTCGTTTCATTTGCCAGGGGCTCAAACTACAAGACTTGAGATACCAATACGTATTGCACTTTTTAAAATAAAGACACTAAGCATGATTGCGTATATTTTGAAAATTTTTTATTTATTATTTATTATTATTTTTTTTTTTCTTTACATTACACAATCATGCTTCTTCCCACTCACTTTGCGTATATGTTGAATTTTTTTTTATTTTTTTTTTAACATTACACAAAGTGAGTGGGAAGAAAAAGGAAAATGAAAGATTTATGAGTATATAGAGCTTTACATATAATACACATGTATATAGAATTCGATCGGACTTTTGATATAAACGAAAATGTACTTTTAATTGTTTCTATAAAGACTAAGAAGTTCTTTATCTATAATCCGCGAGGTTACCAGTGCATGATGAACCCGGTAGTAAGTTTACATGTAATCAATAAGGCATTGCAGTGTGTCTATTTACATATTCACGCGGAGAGTAAATGATTCTTTTTAACTGCGTAGTAACTCAACACCGTTGCTATAGTATCACTTATATTCATTTATCTACAGACATGACAGACAAGCTTAGTGATTTCTTCATCGATGACTGTATTGAATACGCCCAAACTTTATTTCCAATTATGAATTGTATTTTGCCGGCGTAGGCGAAAAGTTTTCAATAGTCTTAATGTAATGTAAAAAAATAGATAAGGCAGCGAAAAGACGACATACACATAAAGCGAAGTAGAATTTCTACAACAAATCTATTTGCTTTAAAAACAACCAAAATATTAACCTCGAACTCCTTCTCCTTCTCTATCCCTTACCCATTTAATACTATGTAATTCCTTTTTTTTTTTTTTGTAAAACATATTTCTCACAGGAATGTTCAAAATGTTTCTA
The DNA here is from genome assembly GCA_021292105.1 of Anadara kagoshimensis. NCBI lineage: Eukaryota > Metazoa > Mollusca > Bivalvia > Arcoida > Arcidae > Anadara > Anadara kagoshimensis. The sequence goes on along the minus strand of CM037861.1, from coordinate 69,256,364 downwards.
TTTCGTCATTTTAATCGATACAAATAATATCGATAGTATAAATAAAAGTATTTTTAATATTGAATATAGACAGAAAGGAGTACAAGAACTGATGCATAAAGTCGTTATCATCGAAACATCACACAGACAAACAATTTAGAATGTTTTCAACCTGTGACAAATATCACTGCCGACTGCCCTCGTGACCACGCATGGGCGTGACTTTAATTAATACGCAAATCTGGAGATTACCAAAACATGTTACTTGGTGTCAGTTTAAGATTTAGGTCATATTTTGTATAAAACACCTCAGGTATTACATTAACACGCAAATATAATTTATCATGGTACGACTTAAGCTAATCAATCAAATCGTTACCTGGCGTTTAAAGAAGTTAACCCGACGCGAACATATCACGTATACATGTATATAAAAATAGATACACAGTACCACGTGTAGACCTGTAACTATTGTAAACAAACTAAAGAGGAAGCTTACCGTTCTTCATATTCCCGGACTAATAATGGATCTAAGATGTTCTCTTCTGGTTCCCAAGTACTAGATCTGAAATAAAATCATTTCATTTTTTCACTTATTATTTAATTAAATATAAGACAATGTTCCGATTAATTTAACAGATGTGCATGTTAAATAATTATGCCATCAGGAACTCATTGCATTTGTATAGATCGGTATGATACATGTACATAGCGTTCATCAGCATAAGGATATAGCATAGTAGCATTGTCAAATTTATAATTTTTAAGAAAAAAATTTAATAACCTATTGTTCATAACACCCCAATAATAGCTATAGATGGTAATGTAATATGGTCTATATGCCTATTGCTTCTGGACCTACCCGTACCAATTTCCCAACAAGAAACTAATCGGCAAGTGCTAATTTTGAATCTTTGGGTTGTGAGTTAGGATCAACAAACTTAAAGGATTCGGTGAACATAAACAAGCTCAAAGGGCTTGGTGAACTAAGTTGACAAAAATTCAGCTGATATGGGTTTATGGCGTTTTAATTCAAATTAACACGGGCATAAAGTGTGTAAACAAATAATTTAAATGAATTATAATGTACATTTATGCTAAAGACTTCCGTTAAATGATGTAAATACTGAAAGCATTTAATGAGATATATACTTGTTTCCTTGTAAACGGGAAGTAAAAACTTTTAAATATTAAATGGACTGATAAATTATATGACTACAAACAATTAAGTCAGTGTTTCCACAACAACTGTTGTCAACTTAAAAAACACAGAAATACTAGCAACTTCTAGAAGCATCATAACATTATACTAGCTCCATGGTAAACACATATGGCCTAATTATCGATTTGATACGCATGCACACAAATACGCCGAATGCATCAACCGAATAAACTATCGCTATTTTTTAAAGAAATTAAAATACTTACTTTGACGAATATCCTCTCCACTTCACCAAATACTGAACTTTTCCCTAAAACAAGAAAGCAATGACATTAATCATTTGCTCTTAATTGCATACAGATATTCCTATAGACCGACACGATAACTTATATAATCCACATTTAATTAGGCAACCATTCAAAATTAAACGACTGTCATCTCACAAAAAGACCAGGATCATTTCAAATAAAACAAAATGAACATATTAACAAAATTTTACCTTTCGTATTCTCTTCTTTTTAATGTAATCAGCTTTGAAAATTCGCTCTCCAAAGGCAAATTCGGCTTCCATTTTGTCCGTATAGAGAAAACGTGTTTACGAACAACGCAGTTCAGTCGGTTAACATAGAAGTAAACAGACTCGTCTTCAATGCGCATATTAAATTGACCTGCTGACGTCATGAGTTCATGTATAAATACGTCTTCTTTCGTTTTCGCGTCACCAAAGGAGATAAATAACAGATCGTTATTATTGGATAATTAATATGGTTGTTATGGAGTTATGAAACACTAAGGTTTATTTGATGTATATAAATAAATGTGATTAATCAGCATATATGAGAAAAATAAAACGAAACTGCGCATTTGTTTTTTATGTTGAAATTCCACTGAGTCACAGTTGTTATGTAGGCTAATGGTTTGATCAGATAAAGAATCATACAATACCGTTGTTTAATTATTGTTTTTATTATTATTATAATTATTATTATTATTATTATTGTTGTTGTTGTTATTGTTGTTGTTGTATTTTTATATCCGTTATTTTTATTTTGGAAACGATATTTTTAATAATAACTTATTAATCGTTATTTTTGAAACATCGATAGCATTCAATAGTCACCAAACCAATAATAAAATATTCGAATAACCGGACACAGTTGATAAGACTTACTTTTAAAAATTAAAAATTATAATTAAAAAAGGTAAGATCGAGGCCATGGTAACGGTTACGATACACCGTTTGGATATTTACATCTGTTGGGGTATGCCGGTATTTGACAAAACAATAATATATTTGATGTCCTATAGTTTCACGTTCCTTTCACTCTCAATTTTGATTACACGTGTGACTGGTGTAGCTAGCTAGATAGGAGGCGCTAACCCTTCCAGAGCATCCTGCCTCACTTCTACTTCAGTATCCAGATCTCGTACGAATTCTTCTATGCCTCCAGTTCTTATAACTGATACTGACGTTTCTGACCAACTTAAAATTCTTAATCCTAACAAACCTCCAGGTCCAGATGACATTTCTCCAAGGATATTACGCCAAATATATCCATCTATCTCCTTGACACTAGCCAAGTTATTTAACTTATCTTTCTCTGAGAGGCAAGTTCCTTTTCCTTGGAAGCAATCACATATTACCCCTATTTATAAGGGAAAAGGTGATGTAAAGTCAGCTAGTAACTATCGCCCTATTGCTCTTACTTCTGTTCTCTGCAAAGTGATGGAGAAGATTTTGTTTAAGTCTCTTTTTAATTACATACGACAAAATAGTTTGCTCACACCTAATCAGTCCGGGTTCCAACCTAACGATTCAACTATCTATCAACTCTTAGATATCTACAACTCCATCATAAGTAACCTAGATAGTGGTAATGATGTCCGCTTTGTTTTTTGTGATATCTCAAAGGCTTTTGATCGTGTTTGGCACGATGGACTTCTGTGTAAGCTTAAAGACTATGGTATCAACGATACCTTAATACACTGGATATCTAGTTACCTTTCAGATAGGCAACAGAAAGTTGTACTTGATGGACACTCATCCTCCTTTCGGTCAACCAATGCAGGTGTTCCTCAAGGGTCTGTTCTTGGTCCTTTCCTATTCTTGTTGTATATAAATGATATTGTGGATAATCTGAATTCCAATGTTCGTCTCTTTGCTGATGATACTTGTCTATTCGTTATTGTAAACAATGATCCTGGAAATGCTTCTTCTATTCTATCTGACGATCTATCTACTATTTCCAGTTGGTCCTTGAAATGGGCAGTAGACTTTAACCCCACAAAGACTGAAAGCATTGTTTTTACAAGGAGGCACCTGTCCCATCCGCATATTTTTTTCGGCACAGAGCAGGTAACAAGTGCTACCTCTCATTGCCACCTTGGTCTTACCCTTCAGTCAGATGCTACTTGGTCTAAACATATATCTAACATATACAAAAAAGCTTGTAGCAGAATCACCCTTCTACGTATGTTAAAGTATCAACTTGATAGAAACTCTTTGTTAACACTCTATAAGTCTTTTATTCGACCAATTCTTGAGTATGGTGATGTGGTATGGGATAATTGCACTCAACAGGATGCTGATCTCCTTGAAAGTGTCCAGGTCGAATGTGCTAGAATTATCACAGGTCTTAGACGAAATTGCTCTAGAACCGTTCTTTACTTTGAACTCGGACTGGAATCCCTAGAGGCCAGGCGCAGGCAACATAAACTAATTACTTTCTATAAATCTATCAATGGCTATGCCCCTGCTTATTTGCAACATATCATTTATCCCTACTCTCCAACTGATACTGGTTACAACTTAAGAAACTCGGGTCAACTGTTTCAACTACCTCTTTGTCGAACTTCTTCCTATTACAATAGCTTCCTGCCATCTACAATAAAACTATGGAATGATCTACCGATTACAATAAAATCTGCAACTTCTATTGCATCATTCAAGTCTAAACTTAAATCATATTTTTGCACAAGTGAAATGAATTCTTCCTTTAACTATGGTAGTAGAGTTGAGAATATATATCACTGTCAGTTGCGCAATTTCTCGAGCAATCTTAAGCGTCATCTTTTTGATCACTTTATTGAGAATGACCCATCATGTCCTAAATGTGGATCCCCATCTGAAGATAATCAGCACTTCTTATTTGACTGTGTAGCTTTCTCTCAACCCAGGCAGAAATTATTTAATGCTATTTATTCTATAACTGGCTTACCTTCTATAGACCTTCAAATTCTTCTCCATGGTTCTTCAGAATACTCATACGGTAAAAACACTCAATTATTTCAAGCAGTACACAACTTCATTAAAGATTCTCAACGATTTAAATCTAATAATTCCAACTGAGTCACTCTTTTGTACATATTACTCTTACTTTCTTAACCCTAATAATTCACATCTTCTGTTCTGTTATTTTCAACCTCTTTTTGTTGTTTAACTTTGCTAACTATTAGCTACTCCCTTTTGTATATATATCTCTCTTTCACTCATTTTCTCTCTTTTTTTCATTTTGTTTTTTTCATTGTTCTTTGTTCTCGTTCTGTTTTATATTGATTTTTTCTCTTCTTCTTTTTTTTTCTACATTTATTTTTCAATATTCCAACAAAAAATGAATTTTTCAAATTTTTAGTAGTTACAATTATATTATCATAATTATTTGCATAACACTAGTCATTATTATTATTATTATTATTATTATTATTATATTCATTGTGTATTGTTATTATTATTCATTGTGTATTATTATTATTACTATTAATATTATTATTATATTGTGTATTATTATTATTATTATTACTATTATTATTATTATTATTATTCATTGTGTATTATTATTATTATTATTATTATTATTATTATTATTATTATTATTATTATTATTATTATGAATGTTATTTTTGTTATACTTATTATTATATATATTATGTACTCCGACTAAGGAGAGGACTTATATAGGCAATGCCTGCTGTCCAATCCTTTTCAGCATTTTTTTCTGAATAAAATATTGTTTAAATTTAAAAAATTTAAAATTCTATGTTTAAAGATCACATGTTTGACTTAGTTTGCCAGATCAAAGTTTTGAATTTGGGATTGTGGGGTTGGTAATGTTTGTTTTTTTGTTATATTATGATCTTACGGTTAAACAGATTTCGTTTATTTTTTTTAATACATGCTGATTAATCATTTATTTATATACATCATGACTCCATTCTTCTAACAAGGAAAATATTAACAAAAGTAATATATGGATATGCACTTTCCATGCATCCGTTTTAATGTGTATCACATACAAATGGCCATAATGATTAATAATGAAGACGATATGGAACGAAAGCAACCAACTTCCCCATTTGGGTGGGAGATTTAATTAATTATTTGGGTCTACAGGACTTTGTGATTAGACTCGAAAGCACGGTTAACAAATCACTGAAGTTTGAAATTTCATAAAAATTTAATTGGTTGACATTTAAATGTACATCGTAATAACCCACGCGTGCCCTTTCATATCTAATTACATTTGTCACATTTTGCGACTTTAACAAATTTTCGATGCGCATTAAGATTTTTAAATATATGTCACGAGTTAATTCATAGTGTACAATAAATCATAAAGAATCCCGAGTCCTCGGGGTTAAAATTGTTATCAGATCTGAAATTTGGATTTTACGCGATAGTCTCATTTTCATATTTAAAAGCTATAACTATTATGATACAAGTAAATCAATTCATTTTTACATCAAAACTGATGATTGCTGTGTCCCACCTGAAGACTGACTCTACAGATACAATGAAATGACTCCATCCTTCTAACAAAGAAAATATTCACCAATGTAACACGGACAAAGGCCATGTGCCGGAGTAAGGCAGCTGAAAGCATATACTCGACCAGCTGTCCCCAGAGGCACATACGGGACTTCTCCTAATCCATAACCCGAAATTTCACTCTTAATTAAATTTTGCGACACCTTTTTACGCATCGAAGCGTCGTTTTCTCTTAAAATTCATTAAAAAAAACCAAATTCTATATCATCGTGGCATCTGTTAAAATAGTAACAAAATATAATTTACCGCCAAATTGACATAAAAAATGCTTGTTTTATATTTTTTCCACGTGTCCCTACACACTTACAATATTTTTCACCTCCCATCGGTGATAAATTTTGATATAAAATCATGATATTTGATAGTCAATTAAACTTATTTTTAAAACGTATCACTTGTCTATAGACTAAGGTTCAGTAAAGGCTTGTCGAAAGTTTAACAATAAGCTAGCAAATAAGTGGAGAATTTGCAGTTCATTTCGCCCCCTCTCAAGTTGGCTATATAACTCAATAGCGGCTTGTTATCTCTCGACAGTTTTTTTTTTTTTTCAACAACTCTGTAGTCAAGCTTTTAACGTTTCGTTAGCCCAATATTAAACTTAGGACCGGTCTGTACTGTACAAGGTCGTGTTACTCTAATGAAGACCACGTGCCATCTTTTACTTCAATTTTACCAATGTCTTTGTCCAATCTTTAATTATATTAATATTTTATTAGCGTTATAAGCATGTTTAACAGATCAACTTTGGGATTATGATCATGTTACCTATGATCTAACAGACGATCTAGAAGTCATAAACCACACTCCCCGGGTCAAAAGTACCCCCACCTGTCAATTTCCCGTCTTTATTTCATTGAACAAAAACGATATGTTATATTCTGTTTTGATACTAAACTCTAAAAAAAATCAATTACAATCACCGTGGACACATGTTTCATAAACTTTATAAGAATAAAATAAATCGCTTGGTGTATCAAATAATAAAAATATAATAAAAAATAAATAAATAAAAAAACAAGTTAAAAAAAATAAAAATAAAGCCTCATCTTAGATATACATGTATACTATATACGAACAGTGTATTAATGGTTATGTATAACTAACATGATTGTTATGTCATTCCGCCAATATTGGTTTAGCTGTAACCTCGTCTTTGTTTTATTTTTAGAATCAACCAATTTTGTTTACTTTTTTTCTTCACTGTCATCATTAATATAGGGACCACTGTAGCCTAGTGGCCTAAAGTGCGAGCTTTACACAACTACTCTTATGTGTATGTAGGTGGTATCACTGCGAGTTAAACTCGGGCAGATCCTAGTGTGAGGAGGTTTGTGACAGTTCGCTTGCTAAAGTTTGCGGCAGTTCGCTTGCTAAAGTTTGCGGCAGTTCGCTTGCTAAAGTTTGTGGCAATTCGCTTGCTAAAGTTTGTGGCAGTTCGCTTGCTGTTGGAAGGAAGGTGTTTTTTCTCTGGTTTCTCCCATACCGGAACTTTCCGCTCCGATATACTAGTAAGCGTAATAACCTTGACTTGTGTGTAAAAGTTACTTCATTCCACTCCACTAAATTATTCTTATTATCATTATTTCTTCCGCTAAGATTTTTCCCCGACACGTTTTTCCACACTTTATAAAGAACCTTTATGAATGTTTCACAGATGGAGTAGACATGCCTTTGGCTATTCGTGATTTGTTCGTGCACATGATTGGGGCCTAGATGGGGCTCGAGTCTTGAGAAATGAATTTTTAACAATTCTGCTTTTTTAATGCTGTTTTCAGTTTTTATGTTTTCTTTAAATGTCTATAAAACTGTGTCAAGGTCATGACATATTTTACCATACTATATATATAGCTATTTTGAAGATATTTAAAAAAATACTGAAAACTGTTTAATATGAAACCACGAGCATGGGTCAAAGTCAAAATCTTATTTACAAAATAAGATTTGAATTGTGAAAGCTTGACTATTTTGGATGGAACAACGCTAGTTTCCTGTTGGAAATCATTTTGGAGGCACATTTTAATGACTCCCCATTTCAAGTATACCATATTGTTTTTGTATACTTGTGTTTGAAGAGAGAGTAATGTGCGTCATCAAAAACAGTTTGCAACAACTGTGATGACAGCTAATTAAACATCGAATAATACCTATACGTCACGGGGAAAACAGGGAAATCAAGAACCTTAGTGAAGCTGACTTATTTCCCCTGAATAGATTTTGCAATTTTGTCACATCCTTGACCTATATGCACCAGCGGATGGATGGACAGACGGACATAATGATTCCTATTAACAGTCTTAAATTTTGTTTGCCTGTTTTATAATTAATGGATTATCTGAAATAATTCTAGGCAAAACATCATTTAATAAGCATTTATTTATCATTGAATTTAAATATTATTTTTTCTAGATTTCACACAGTAAACCACAAAATGTTTACACACATTGGAACATTTTTCTCGAAGTCACTAGAATGGTCTTGAATGTCCATCATTTCATTGGCAAGCTTCTGCAATGTCTTAAACGGTTAAACACTTGTTAATTATTACTATCCTGGATTACAAGCATCACCGCCAAATGCTTATATCAACGTTATTACTGATTCAAAAATTATGTAATATCTAGCTAAAAGCTGCATTTGCCCAATCCAGTTACACTTTGCCGCTGTCAAATTATGCCGTTTCAACTTTCTAATTTTTGCCATCCTAACCTATTTCGGACACACAATGTGTTGCCAGAGTGCTAGCGCTTTTTCCATTTACTATTGTAGATGCACGTTGTCCAAGTGTTTTCTTGTTTACGAATCCTTCCTGTTGTATTTAACAATACAAATAGTTTTATTTTCTTCATCACCGACAAGTAATGAGTCATTTTTGTCACACGCTACAGGGAATGGTCTACAAAGTCCATCTTGTTGTGTCATTATATACTTGATCAGCTGACCGTCTTGGCTGACTAAGTGTAAAGCAGCATTGTAATAATCTGCGATGATAACTTGTCCCATGCTGTTATGATCAAGCCCAAGGGGGTAGAAATCTGATGGCAATGTTTTGTCACATTTGTTCTGCCCGGTGTACCTTAGTCTGACACCTCCTTGGTTGTCTATCACTATCACGTGCTGGTACCACCAGTCCTGTACCCAGACGTCACCGTTTATATTACACGTGATAAAATGAGGCTTTGCAAACACATCTAACCCGTCGAAATCATTTTGTATGGACTTTTTAATTTGGCCACTTGAGGATAGATATGCGATTTTACCTGTATACATATCAGTATCAGGATTGTGTAAGGCCAATGTCACGATGACGTCACCACTTTCTGTCACACAAATACCACATGGTTCAAACGGTCCAGTGGAATAAAAATCACTAAACACACCCTCACTTAAGCAAACTATTTTACAATTATCTTCATCTGTTATTAACAGACTGTCATTTTTCTTTGTTTCCGCAACGATATCGTTTATATGGAAATCTAAAGATAACGACTTAATCACCTCGCCATTGTACTTGACTAATTCCAAATCACCTAACCAATCACCTATCCAAATTGTGTGGTTGTCTCCGGAAGTGATACGCTTAGGATAAAGATTCGTCTGAAAGTACGACACTACTTTCTCTTCCTGTTGTGAACACGCCATTCTCCTTTTACCTAACGCTTGCTATTCCGTGTAGTTTTGTATTGATTTATCGAAACACTACCGCTGTGAGAAATGCACAATCTATCCATACTACAAACAGTACATGAAAATCATGATAGATGTCTATCTGTTCACCATTTTGGAACGAAAGAAAAATCCCACCTCCCTTTCTAGAGAAGCATAATGCTGTAAAATTATACAACTTCCGGTATATATTTAGGTTCAGTACAGACCTGTCGATAACTTAAATACCAAACAAATTTAATTAATGCCATATCAGCCACTAACCTCGTCCCCTCGTTAGCTGTTTCAACAGCTTTGATGTATATATCTCTCGGTAGCTGTTCGGCCACTATCTGTCCCGGATATCTCAGCCACTCGGCGGTAGAGATTGAGCTCAGTGTTAAACATTAGACAGGTCTGTACTGTACGTTATCATGTGTAACTTTGTTTGTGATTATACTTAAACGTGTACCTTGTACAGGTGTTAAATGCAGGTAGATTAGAATGTATAATTATATGACTTCTAAACTGATTGATTTAAATTCACATCTACGTATACTCGTCTTATCGAAGTAGGTTGACTTCGCATAATGCTGTTACAGCAATTCGTATAATATCTTTAGTTTTGGGAGATATCGCATTCAGCATTATATATAAACACATTTCCCGTGATAATTTGGTGGATTGGACTTTTTTATTTAGCCAAAGTCAACGCATTTGAGAATTATCATGAAATTTAACAGGAATATGCTGCTACGAAATTGCCTCATTTTATGATTGAGGTCGAAATATTTTGATTCAAGATTCATGAGACCTCCCAAAATTACTTAAATATCCATATATATATCAATATATCAAAAACAAACATACTAATCCATGTCCGAATCACAATCCAGAAGCAAAGTAAAATAAAAACTTTGGAACTGACAAGTTAAGTTAGACACGCGAACTTCCACCAGGGAATTGAGGTCGGGTGTTCCGGAAGGGTAAGCATCTCCTGTTTAGCTAGCTACACCCGTCACGTGTGTAATCAAAATTGTGTGAAAGGAACATGGAACTATGAGACGTCAAATATATCCAGGACAATCCTGGACACAGAGACATCAAATTTATCAACAATACTGTGATGACGGCCATAAAACTTTTTGAGGGCCTTGATAAGCCTAGGCTTGCAATAGCCCTGAGTCAACAATTTATTTGCAAGCAGCCTACTTCGTTGTACAAAGTCTCCGTAGTGGGAACAAGCTCTACAATAGCGTATTAATTTGAAAACAAATACACCAAGCAGGAGAAGCAGGTATATTGCTGCATAAAAAAGGAAAGTTCTTAAATTCAATGTCTGTGTCACATATCCTATTATCATGTATTTTACATTTTACATTTTTTATTCAATTCTTGTTAAAGAAATATTTTCCTTAATCATACCAAACACGAATATTCCGACCCATGTCCAAAACCAAAAGCGGGGGAAATTCTGAAACACGTATGTTAAACACGTGGATTTCCACAAGGAAAGTGAGGACAGAAGCTTCAGATAGTGCGCCTTCTGTCTAGTTAAGCATTGTAAACCCATCATGTGCAAGTTAAATTAGCGGCAAAACTCTTGGCAAGTGTTGATTATCATTTAAAGTACATAAAGAGCACAATAATCGCGAAAACACACAAAAACGGCTTATAGGTGCAGTGGAACGGATGGTGGTATTATGACTATGTAAAGTATGTTGTTGGTTCATTGTTAGATAGAATACAACCTTTTTATACCACCCGCTTAAAGAGTGGGGGGTATATAGTGATAGGGGTGTCCGTCCGTGTGTCCGTCCGTCCTTCCGTTACACCTTAGGGTACCTATCTCTTATCCGCAACTCCTCCTAAACCCCTCAATGGATTTTCATGAAACTTTCACACAATCTTTGTGATATAATGTAGATGTGCACCTCTTATTTAAAAATTTGATCCGATGGGATTTTTATTGTGGGGGGGGCGGGGTATTTTTTGTGAGCTTGTGGCTCACAGTTTTTCTAGTTTTTTTTTAACATTTATAGACCTAAAGAAAATGGCTGTGTCCACAACATTGTATGGGTTTCTAAATATTGTTGTGTTTGGCTGTTTAATCATAAACTTACAATTACGTGTTGTCAGTGTGTTTTTGCAGTTACAGATTTCCCTCTTCTGTTATATGTATTTTATACACACAACAGTATAACCTATCAGGACATTCAGTATGTTCTATTGGTACAAAGACATGATCCATCTACCTTTGTAAAGCTTGGTAAAATTACGCACGTTTGATTATTATTTTTTTAGTTTTCAAAGTTATTACCTTGCGTTTCATTAATATATCTCGTCAATGACTCCACCGGCATTAGCATTCCGCGTATAAGCCATTAAGTTTAATTTGGCGATCACATAATCTGCCTAAAATCATTTGCTTTGCTTTACAACAGTCGTTTATGATTCATTGTTAATGAAATAAAACAGTTTAAATGCAATTGATTTATTACTATACAATGTAACATTTTGTAATATGACTCTAGAAATTGTATGATGAGCTATTATACATTAATTTACATATAGTCATTCGAATCAAATATAGGTGTTATAGTATATACCTATGTTTGTTTCAAAGGTACTATAAACCTTAAATGTAAACTTTCGTAATATGTTCTTAATTTGTTTGTCATTATACCCAATATGGTAACACGTTTGATGACGTCAACAGGTAATGCTATTTTTATCTATCTATAGCGTGTATATGTTCTATTTATTGACACCGTGAATAATTCCTGTATCGGCGAAAATTACGTGTGAAAATGAGTCATTTTATTCATGGGGATTTCAGATTTTGTAATTTAAAACAAAAATACCCAATATACGCTTGAGGAATGATTTTCGAGTAGTCACTCCATGCTTGATTCACTAGCCACCAATTAGCTTTGACTGCATAAACAATGTAGGTTCAGTTTGACACTCACGAATATAAGTAATATATAGGAGAATCTACCCACTATTTATTAATAACATGATATGGATAGTATTCGGAATTGCAGTTCATACACCAATTGTGTTCGTTTTTACTGTTTCTCATTATGGAAAACTTATTAAATATATGCGTTTCTTATCTATAATAAATATACTCGTCATTATTCAAACTAAAGGTCAAGCAGACAGGTCAATGTTTTGAATTTACCTGTGCACATATATGTCCGATTTACTGCAATATTGATATTCTATATTTACTTTATTGGAGATGTTCATTTAGACCATCATAGTCCTTCCTACAGAATACTAAGGTCTACAAAAAAATTTATGGACGTCATCACAATATTGTTGATAATTATGATATTTCTGTGTCCAGGATTGCCCTGGATATATTTGACGTTCCATAGTTCCTTGTTTCTTTCACTATCAATTCTGATAACACACGATAACACACGTGGCGGGTGTAGCAAGCTAAACAGAGGTGCCTTACCTTTCGGAGCACCTGGCTATACTTTTCATGATCAGGTGGAAGTTTACGTGTTAAGCCTATTTTGTCAGTTTCAAAGTTTTTACTTTGCTTCTGGATTGTGATTCGGACATGGATTAGGATATTATTTTGATATAAATATCTTAGGCAGATGTGAAAAATAATGTTTTCCTGAACACCTGACATAACAGGAGACAAAACAATATTTAACCAATACAGACAAAACAGTTGTTTAACATAATGTACAACCCAGTGGAACGAATGAGACATGAACTGCAGTTTATAATATACTCTTTATTAGGATTAGTAACAACAGCCTTCAGAAGATCGGAAAATAACAACAAAAAGAAATTTTGTACGGGGACTATTTGCCCCACTATGCATAAAATACGAATTAATAATAATAATATTAATAATAATCGCGGTGCAATTTCATTTCCGCAATTTGACATGATTTTTCCGCAAAAAAATGTCATTTCTGCAAGAATAAAATGATTTTTCCGCTATTCGTTTTACATTAAAATTACCCCTTCCGTTAGCCATATTTTCATCTATTGCTAAAAATAGTGTTAAAAAGCTATCGATGTTCTTATCTGTCGCGAGTCTTGTTTACATCATTTTAGAAGTACGTATATGCTGTCGCCCAAGGGATGTTTGCTGGCAAACGTCATGTCTTCTCAAACACCTTTATTAATTCAAGTTCATATTAATTTTGCCTAGGGTTTTATTCATATCGAGAAAATACTATCATACGAGTTTTGCAAAAACCTCATATGTACAATGTTACCGTTACAGGTAAAATCGTAATTGGTTTGTAAACTTTATAATATATAAAACACAGAAGAGTTCGCAATTAGAAAAATAGTTTGATACAGTTCAAATAATAAGGAAATTTAAGATGTTTAATTTTATTAACAATTATTGCTGTGCGAGTATGTTCCAGAATAATCGGGCACATTATTGGAAGAATTTGATATATTTGACGTCACCAATCATACATTTCATTCTTAATTTGATTACAGAATTGTTGGGTGTAGCCAGCTAGACATGATGAGCTTATCCTTCCGGATCACCCTACCACACTTCCCCGGTTGAAGTACACGTGTTTGATTTAATTAGCCAGTTTTCAAGCTTTCACTTTGCTTATTGATTGCGATTTAGACACGGATCGGTATGTTTGTGTTTGATCTGTTCTATCGGTTTGTAGGTTTTCTTAATTTTTGGCTATACTATAAACGAGTTTGGTGGTTCACTGTGATAAAAATTCCCGCTTTCTTTTTTAACTTATATTGATCAAACTAATAAGTAGACCAATAGAATCACCGTATACCAAAAGGCGCTTACTTATTTACTTGTTCAATAAAGTTTATCTAAGATTCAGCGGATCAGGAATCAATCATTTCCTTTTCACCGTAACACATTTTTAAAACCAGAGTAGTTTCAATATGACACAAGTGTCCCCGCTTTATTTATAACAGATTGATTGAATGGAGTTTACTCTCCCATTCAATTTACCTTTTGGTATTCGACATATCATCTTTGCATACCGTATATCTCTTGTTAATATCACTTTGATACCTATTTTTATACTTAGGTTATAGAGCGGAAACGCATTCTGTAATGTACGTACATACGTATGGACATTGGTAACGCTATATGGCCCGACATAATTCTTGACGGGTACATACAATCACAGAGAATAAAATAAGTTGAGGCCATTGCTTTAAATCTTCAATGCCGTTCATGTTTAAGTACTGTGTGTTATGACACAATGATACTCACCACATGATGTGGTTTTGTAGGATTGCAAGTACTAAACTTTGAACGTACAGGTATGCTGCCGAGTGGTAATAGAGTAATAGGCAGAAAAATGGTTAGTGGTGAGTATGATGCACATAATGATATATCAAAATACTAAAATACTGTATCTAAATAAATGGAGAAAAAACAACTTTCGCTTTCTCTGTTTTTATTTTATATATTATATAAATGATGTAAACCAATTTCCCAAACAATTTCCCTGTTCATCATCATGGGTATATATATAACATTTATTGATCGCTAGCGAGGTATATCGTGTTTGGTTGGTGTTTTACTGATAACCCCATGTGTTAAATCAACACCCGATTGTAGATTCATTCAAAACTTATTGAAACTGAAGCAAAAAGTGTTATTAATATTGCATCACATCTTGAAAGTTAACACAATATATAAAGTCGACACCTACATGTAACTTGTACATGGTAATACAATATCACTTAACAAATTCATTTAAATAACGTCAAGGCTGTCCATAAAGAAAACCCAAGGGAACAAGTAAAAGTAACCTTTATGGACAGGTAGCCGTCATATACAGGTTCAAATAATATGAAAAAAGAACAATTGGGATACAATTCTTGTGGCCTTTATAAACAGGTGGCCCTTATAAAGAGGTGGTCTTTAAGTCAGGTTAGACTGTAATCATCTTAACACAGGCATTGGTCAATGGCGAAAATGGTTCTAATGATGGGGTTCAACTTAAAGCTTGGGGACTTTACTTTACCCTTGGACCAACACTTCAAATATTAAAAGTTTTAAGGAAGTTAAAAAGAACTATCAGACAGTGATCATGAGATCTGAGAATAAATAGGAACCAATAACGACTAGTCACCGATGAAAATGTGGTTCAAGGTACACTTTAGGGACTTTACCGACTTTACAGTCCCGCAGTCCTATTTGAAATGTTTAGTTTTTAGAAACCAATGGTTTGACCTGAATATGTTGATATAAATTCATATTGTTTTTTTATTCTACTTCCTGCATTGTCATTCTACATACATCTTTAACAAGTGACATGCTCATTGCGACAACAGTTTATATAAAAAAACATAGCTATATAGGTCACAGTTAATATGGTTTTACTATTGTGGTTTTGGTTACCTTTTGGTTGCCTCACTATCCGTGTAGTTCCACAATTCAAGCATTTTAAAATCTGAAAAGGAACCAATTGTTTGACATGAATATGTAACTAAAAATATTAGTATATATATAGTGTCGTATTGTTCTATTCTTCCTTGTTCTAGTTCTTACATTAAACTCTTACTTCCCGAAAGTGTATTCTTTATGCTTCCTAAACATAATTGTTGTTGTATCAAAAGAGTTTGGGGACAAAGTGCTTATACAGTCAAACCTGTCTATAAAACACACCCAAGGGAACCAGTAAAAGTGACCTTTATGGGCAGGTGGCCTTTATATACAAGTTCAAATGATATGGATAAAGAACAATTTAGATACAATTTTACTGGCTTTTATAAGCAGGTGGTGGCAGACTGAACTGTATATAGTCTGATTTTAAGGGAAAAACACCAATACATGATGCATGGTAACATCATAACACGCATAGCACGATATGAAAATAAAGGAAACAATAATTTGGGCCAAATATATTACATGAATATTTATATTGGTGTTTTTATTCTTCCTAGTACCCAGTACCCAGGAACTATCATTTATAGCATACTTCATGACTGAATAACATTGTTTATTTTTGAATGCTTCCTAAACATGTCTATTGTTTGGTGGGTGCAACTTTTAACAGGAGATGCTTACCATTCCCGAGCTCCCTGGTGGAAGTTAACGTGTTTAACCTAATTTGCAACCTTCGAAAATTGTAGTTTGCTTTGGGATTTTGGTTTGAATATGGATTAGTATGTTGAAATTTTGATTAGATTCAAGGGAGATGGTGATATATACATTCATTAAAGGTGACATGGTAGTATGATAACATTATAATACGCAAAGAGGTAGATAGACAACACGTAATGGTCCTTTCACTCAATTTTGATTACACACGTGGTTATTTTTAGCTTACCTTTCCGGAGCACCCGATCTTGCTTCCCTGTGGGAAGTTCACGTTTAACATAACTTGTCAGTTTCAAAGTTTTTATTTTGCTTCTGGATTGTGATTCGGGCATTAATTAGCATGTTTGTTTTTGATTGATAACATGATATGAATGTTGTTGTTCATGATACTTTTAGGGAGGATTTTGTCGTCCGTGTGGTCTAAACATTCAAATATCTTCGATTCGAGATCAAAGAAGGAACCGATAGTTTAACCCGAATAAATTAATTTGGGTATTTTTATTCTTCCTAGTTTCTAACTTCCTGAATAGGAATTTATGAACTTCCTAAACGTGTAATATGATTATTGGTTAATGTGTATCCAGGAAGTTTGGGAACAAAACATATATATCGTGATACGCCTGGTTGTAACAGAAACATCCGTAAATCGGACAAAAACAATATTCAACTTACTAATGACTATGGAGTTTATTTTTATCTTGAAATAAAAATCAAACAACATGACTATTCATGTGTAATAGTTTTAATGCTTATCACTCATACCAAACTTAGGGGAAATATTGCGGTTTTACAACTTTATGCATCATCTTGGAATCGGTAATTTATATAATCCGGTACCTTTGTGTAAACCGATTCAGGATAAAAACAAGAACTGAGTCACTTACAATATTGAATTTACTCATCACATCATCCAGAGTGATTCACAGAAGACAGTCATCGTTATTGTATCAAAAATCTATTAATTATGTAAATACATGTACTTCAGTTTAAATACACATCGATCGAATATAGCAGATCACACACACACACACACACACACACACACGCGCGCGCGCGCGCGCGCGCTCTCTCTCTCTCTCTCTCTCTCTCTTGTAATTAAATGGACCGCACTAGTTCAGATATAATTATACCGAATACGAATATGGGAACACACACACACGCTCGCTCTCTCTCTCTCTCTTTTGTAATTAAATGGACCGCACTAGTTCAGATATAATTATACCGAGTACGAATATGGGAACACACACACACACACACACACACACACACACACACACACACAATTTTTGTAATTAAATGACACATTAATTGCTTTGTTACATCCAGGTAGGCAGCATTATCATTTGTGAAAATGGCGACTGTATTATATGTTAAAATGATATGATTTTGACAGGTTTATAAGCAAAGCGTCATTGCTAATTAGCATAAATTTTTCAATTATTTTTTAATAATTTCAATCATCATCTATAAGGATAGTTATAAACTAATACTCTATTTGTGGAAGTTGTCAATTTCACCTTAGTCCTTGACATAGGTACTTTTGGAAGACAAATAAAAGAAATGTCGCCTAGTTAATATTATATGTAATCACAATATCATTGGCATCACTGATATATATGTGTGTGTGTGTGTATGTGTGTGTGTATATATATATATATATATATATATTGATGATATTCTATAGATCAACTATCGTGATAATAAACGCCAACGTGTTTACACTATTCAATAAATGTTAAAATAGATATTCTTTATAAAATTAAAATAAGCGTTTAAATGTATTTTAGTCATGTGGATATTGTTAACATTTATGGTTGATTAAATTTCGTGTGAATTGGAACATGCTGGGGTATAGTTTATCTATTAATAATGATCTTCATGGCTAAAAAAAATATGTTAAAGTTAAAAAAAGTGATCAATTCATATGGTCTTTTTACTGTCGAGCTCATGACTCAAATACTGTTTTTCACATATTACGCATTTAAAATTATGATATAGTCACATGTAGTCACATGCATATTGCAAAGTCTCATTTTTTGTTGAACATGCACTTTCAACATAATGCGTTTTTTATGATAATCATCATCTTCATTTCTGAATTAGTCATTATCCGTATTAGTTCACTAAGAAGTAAATTAAACGGTTTACTGAACAGAGATACTGATGGTAGTATTATCTAGAAAATTTGGTATTATGTGAGTTATGTAAAGTATTCGATCCTCTCTGACTTATCCAAACACTCTTCTTATTGTTGTTATTTAAATCAGTTCTGAAATATACATCTTGATAATTCAGTAACTGTGTTTTAATGGTGCTTTATCTTGTTTTATCACTTCATTTGTTTGTTGCGTTGTCTGTTACATAGTGATCAAAATAAATATCTACATTTAATTACAACATCAATCAGTGTTTGGCAAGAAATCATGCAAAGTTTGTTTACCTACGTTGAGTTATTTCATTTGAAAACTGATATAATTATAAGCAGTTTAAGTTTGTGACGATTACGCCAATGATTTATAAAATTTGAATATACTTACACCTTGCTAGAATTTCGTAAAACTATGGTACATCGGATGAATTAAAATTTAATGGAATGGGACTTTCTTTATCTTTATCTGTATATGCGACTTACACGACATCCTTAATTTAAGATCGAAAATGCGAACTAATGATGATGAAAAAAAAAAAAAAAAAAAAAAACAACACAAACATACATACATAGCCATGTCCGAATCACAATCCAGAAGCAAAGTAAAAACTTTGGAACTGACAAGTTAGGTTAAACACGTGAACGTCAACCAGTGAAGTGAGGCCGGGTGCTCCAGAAGGGTAAGCACCTTCTGTTTAGCTAGCTACACCCGCCACGTATGTAATCAAAATTGTGTGAAAGGAACGTGGAACTATAGGACGTCAAATACATCCAGGACAGACATCAAACTCTTTAACAATACTGTGATGACGACCATAAAACTTTTTGAGGGTCTTGATAAGCCTAGGCTTGCAATATCCCTGAAGTAACAATTTATTTGCATGCAGCCTGCTTCGTTGTATAAAGCTCCTGTAGTGGGAACAAGCTCTACCATAGCGTATCAATTGGGAAACAAATACACCATAAGCAGAAGAAGCAGGCATATTGCTGCATAGACAAGGAAAGTTGATAATAGAAAAATTGAAGTCATCGCGTTTGTCATAAAGTTTCAAATGTAGCCGTGCATGGGCGTCATAATTAAGGTGTAAGTCTAAATATGAAGCAGAACCTGAGGAATCAGTCGTGTCTTTTATTTCAAGGTCACCTAACTAGGATTGATGACATTCACATATAGTTTTCAAATTTAGGATTGTTAAGAGACAGAACGTCATCTATATATCTGTATGTTAAGTTGAATGATTTGGCTAAGTCTTCTCTCCAGATTTAACAAGGTCTGCATAAGAATTAGGAAATAAATCAGCAAGCAACGGTGCACAGTTTGTACCCATTGGTATACCAATTGTTTGCTGAAAAACACCAAACACAACAAATATGTTATCTATCAAAAACTCCAACATTTTATTGATGGTATCTTCAGTATATTTTTGTTTTAAATCCAAATGATGCTTGACAAAATAACCAGAATCCCTGTTCAGCACCAGATATCTTTTTTGTAAACGAATGACAATTGAACAATTTCTTTGAGACGTTCTTTCACTTTGGAACGAGGGACAGTGGTGTATAGTGTAGAAACATTAAATGGTTTTTTATATATATTTTTTAATCAAAAACAAACATACTAATCCATGTCCGAATGAGAATCCAGAAGCAAAGTAAAAACTTTGGAACTGAGAAGTTAGGTTAGACACGTGAACTTCCATCAGGGAAGTGAGGCCGGGTGCTCCGGAAGGGTAAGCACCTCATGTTTAGCTAGCTACACCCGCCACGTGTGTAATCAAAATTGTGTGAAAGGAACATGGAACTATGAGACGTCAAATATATCCAGGGCCACGGAATACCCTAGATCGAATATTCGAATCGATGAATATAAAGTATATGTTTTTTACCTTGAGTTATAATGAGTTGAAGGTTAAATCTAATTAAAATCTAGCATTAAAAATAATACACTTCAAACATTGATATCCAATTCTAATAACGTTTTTTGGATGTCAAACCTGGATAAGCCGTTTTACAACGTTGAAACACCCTGTATCTATCAGACGTTGACATTTATCTTAATATAGAACCGGAAATACGTGTTTCTTTTTTTACACAGTGTTGTGCAAATTATTCCGCTGACATGTTTAATGATGATAATCAACTTCAACACTTTCTCTTTCTCTCAAAAAATGTTCAAATATTAAAAAATACTAACATGTTTTAACAATTTCTCGTCAGTAGTAATACCTTCTGAGATGAATTATATATTATCTATGTACAACTGTATATCTAAGTTTATAATATATCAATGTATGCGATTTATTTATAAACTCACAATAAGTGCAACACTGTTTTTGTTAATATTTATTTAAATAAAAAAGTATTAAAATGTATGGCCTGTATTGTTTTGGTGGTGTGGTTGTAATACAGAATGAATCATAACAGAATTGGTACCAATTCATTTTATATAAAATAAAATGGGCCAAAGACTCAATGAGCCGGGTGTTTTTTAAACTTTTATTAAATGGGTGTAAAATGTGGAAGAAATTTAAGTCAGGTGCACATCTTTGATAATCTTTTGATATATACAGTACAAAGTAACAAAGTTTCAAAGTTTGGAAAAATGGGGAAAAATCTTGAAATATTTCCATAAAGTCAGGTGCACATCTTCAATTATATAGAAACATTCTGTGAAGTTTCAAGGTTTTTGGTTGAAAACTGTAGATGGAGTTGAGTTCACAAAGTTGGTATCTAATTTTCCCCATCCGCCCGCCCGACATTCACTTTACTATAAACCGGATTTGCACTCTTCGCAACCCTGCCAAAAATAAATTAATTTTTCAATTTATGTACTTTATCTTTTTGTTTTCCGAGTTGTTGAGTTTGATGATTTGAGCTGCAATTGTTTTTAAAAAAAATCAAAATAGCGATTAGTATTATTTATATAGTTGTTTGTTGTATGCTATTTCAGTCAGTTTCCTCATTTAGCAATCCTTTGTTCTTAACAATATCTAGATTAAAATTAATCCTGAAGTATTTTCAAGTAACAACTATTTGTACAAACAAGAATCATATTGTACGATTCATTATATGTTATTTAATCTTTTATAAATGGAACGACGCATGCGTGATATGGATGTGCGCTTTTAGCTTCTTGTAACGTTAATCTCTATACAATCTTAACAAACGCTTCATTTTGACCAAGTTTAAAAATATGGTTTAAAATGATCAAAGCTTTGTCACATTTAACGCCATTTTTCTCATCTTCATCTCTGTATCCAAAAATAACCCTGGATATATTTGTCGTCCTATGATTCCGGGTTCCTTTTGTTCTTAATTTTGATTTCACTCGAGGCTAGTGGAACTACTTAGATATGAGGATCTTATCATTCCAAAGCAGCTGGCTTCACTTTTTTTGGTGGAAGTTCACGTGTTTATCTTAGTTTTTAAAAGTTTTTTACTCTGGTTTTAGAATTGTGATTCGGAAATGGATCGGTATGTGTTTGATTTTGTGTTGTTTGATGGTTGCAGTTAAGCGCTCAATACCGTTACACTGAAGCCATTACCTGGACTGACTGAAAATAGATATTGTGCTTTGTATTTTCTAGGGTTTCACTTTCTTTTACTTCTTGTATCCATAGATGGTTGACGCATATTTGTATCAATATCTTAAGTTTAACCTTCATTTGTACCCGATACTAACATATTTGTACCGTACCCAATACAGTGATCACATCAATATATTAAAGTTTAATCACAACCGTATAGTTTCATGACTCGAATTATATTAATATATTTGTTTACGTAGAAGAAAGGAATTTGCAACTGAAAAGATATATTTGCCAACACCCTACGTAACCAAGAACATGACACAAAATACTGTAAGTTATTGATAAAAATATACATGTATATGTCTGTCTTCAAGGTATAAATAGAGAGATAGTTCAGTCATCATTCCTAATATAGAAACGTAAACTTCTTTTTATAGAAACCTGATAATACATTAAGGTCTTTATCGATGGATATTAATCCCAAAGCGAACTATTGAGTACAAAATTAAATCATACTATGGAATCCGATACATGCCATTTTAGAAGGCATTCACACTACTTTATAACAATACTATGCCTTTAGCATGGCCGTCAAGTTTAATAGACGTAAAGTTAAAATGGAGTGCGACACTCAAAGTAGTCCTGCAATTAATCGTCCTAACCTACATTAATAGAAACGCTTGGGTTGATTGTTTTCAGACCTACATTTTCCTTAACTATAGGGAAACTAAGGTAAACAAGAGATGCTTACTCTTTTGGACACTCGGCCTCAATTTCCTGATGGAAGTTCATGTGTTTTAACTGAATTTTAAGTTTCAATTTTTTATTTTTGCTTTAAGATTATGACTTGGACATTGATTGATATGTTTTTTATGTAGTGCTCCCTCTTGTACCTCACCCCTGAATTCTATGAAAACGTTTGGAAAATTATTTTTCACAAAATGTTCAATATTGTTTCATTCCGTCATTTTAGCTTTTTCAGTCAAACTTGAAATTAAGTTGAGGGTACAAATGAAAAAAAAAGATAAATGACCTTGTTCTTCATTAAAGGTTAAAGTTAACTGTAATTTAAGTCTTATACACAGGGCTATTTAGGCGATATTTATGTCCTAAATACGTCATTTCCGAGATTATCAATAACTTTTATACTCAAGACAAAACATTAAATTTCAGTAGGTGACAGACCTTTGATAATCGGGTTGATAAAAAACCAATATATATATATAAATTTTTATGATGTCACATTTTGAGATCTACAGAAAAAGACACTTCAGACAGTCATGGTTTCCTTATTTAGCACTTCCCTGATTTAAACATCAGATAATACGTTAAGAGATTTATCGAGATTTAAACAAAACATGTAATGATTTCAAAATAACAATCACTGACGTAAACTGTAAAATTCAACAAATGTCACTTGAGTACTGTTTTGCAATAAATTGCGAATGTTTGAAAGTCACTTGATTGAAAGTAATTTTTCATTTAAGAAAATTAAACCACATAAATTGATCATTTAAGAAAATTAAAGCACACAAATTGATCATTTAAGAAAATTAAACCACTTAAATTGATCACGATCTTGCCTGGATCATCTGTTAACATTTAAAGTAATTAGTTTAATTAGATTGACAGAAAATGTTAAATACCAGAGATAACGAATCCTGTATCCTTGAAGCATTATATAGACTTGGATAACTCCGAACCATTATAAATGATCAATGTAAATTGAACACAAATATATTGCTCAATTTGAACAAAAACATAATTCCAAAAGCAGAGTATATTCTTTGAAATCTGATAAACCAAGCTTAACACATAAAGCGTCTTACAGAGAAGTTCGGCCGGGTGCTCCGGAAGGAAAAAAACCTCTGATTAGCTCACGTGAAATCAAAGTAAAGAATTAAAAGAATATGGAACAACGGGACCTAAAAAAATCAATACAGAGACACCAAACACTATTGTGAGGTCGGCCATGAAACGTTTTGATGTCCTTGTCTAGATATGCAATATCCCTGCGTCAATAATTTATTTGTAATCAACTTGCAATGTTGTTGAAATTTCTACATTGGTGTACAAACTGTGAAACAAATACACTATAAGCAGGAGAACCAGGCATATATATTGCGGCATACAAAAGGAGATATGTTGACGGAAAAATTCAAGTAATTACAAATATCACATAGCTTGAACTGTAGTATTAGTCGGCTTATAATAAATTCAACTTCTGTTTATTTATTGGATTGAAAGGTATGTAAGTAATACCGGTACTCTTTAAAATATACTACAGATACCGCACGTTATGTGTCTGAATTACTGGATTATATTAAAGCAATTGTGGCTATATTACTTATATGATTTCATAATGACTGATGAGATGAACATCTCTTATATATCAGACCTGGCATTGGAAGCTACTAGTACTAGTTGATATTAGAGGCTATAATTGTTGTCCATCAAACATGTTTGCGAATGTTTTCATTATTAATCTTATGTCAGTGTGTTTTTATCATTACAACATAATAATAGATTCATTTGAATAATTGTTTTTGGTTGTTTCGAAATTTACAATATCTGTACAACATTATCACTCCTAATATCTTTAAAAAGTAAATGCCAAGATTAACATATATGATATTTGTTTTAAATACCAATTAAATATAATATTGCAACGTCTAAAAACACGTACTGGCATTGATGCAAAAAATTAAAACGGTATAGTTATTCATTCTTTTGGTCGTTACCATAATACAAAAGTGAAATGACCCATTTTTAGAGTCAACGTTAACTTTGTAACCTAGCAACTGTTCTAGTAGTAGTATCTAACATGGCAAAAAGTAGGAGCATATTGTAAGAATTATAAACCGACGTATCCAGCAATTGATGTAGAATAAATAAATGACTTTGACGGGCACCTTTCAGACGCCTCATCATGATACAGGGTAGTAATTGACATTTTTGCAAGTGATGAAATTGGTATACACCTGTTTTTATTCGAATAGGAAACGGTCAAATCTGATGAGCAATCGGAGAAGACCCAAAAGATATAGAAATCCTGAATTGTGAGACATTTAAATATTGCGAAAAAATTAATTTGTCAACTATATGAATATTAATTTATATGGTCTAAAGTCCATTTACGATCCTTTAGTCTCTCAGTTTTTCGTAAAATTCTCTATAACGAAACTTTTAATTATAAAAGTAAAATCGTACATTTATTATATAATTCATGCCGTAATTAATTTTTAATATTTCTATCCTTAAACTTTTCTCAGTTTTACTCCGTAAATTTTGGTCAATTTTAAGCAACGGCTATTTTGTCTAAGTCCTACAGGACTTTCGTACAGGGAAATACTGAGCTAATTTGCATAAGAAATACTTATCGACAATATGTTGATACGCAACACTATACATGATTGACAAGAACGGATATTGTTTTCATAAATTTGTTTATAAAATTACCCAAAAATGTTTAAATTTATCAATAGTTATCAATATACACATGGTGTTCTAATGCTGCACGTACGAGCACGTCATGTACTAATTTATTTTGTTGATAAGATTTTTGTACGAAATAACATTCTTGCCACAATTTACGTGCGAATCATTACTTGAGACAACTCTCTCTCTCTCTCTCTCTCTCTCTCTCTCTCTCTCTCTCTCTCTCTCTCTGTGTGTGTGTGTGTGTGTGTACCATAATTCTTACTGAAATTCATTTAAGAACGGTGATACTCAACATTAATTCACGTGCAAATCATTATATGATCATGAGACAATGCTCTCTCTCTCTCCCCCCTCTCTCTCTCTCTCTCTCTCTCTCTCTCTCTCTCTCGTTGTACCATTATTCTTAAATGGTAAATTATGGTAACTAATTAAACTTAATAAATCGTGTATACGGATAATTAGAAAGACTGCAAGAACTTTGTCAAATCTACTTGGTGGTTGGCAAGAACTACCGTATTCATGATCAGGTGTACACCTGTTGTAAATGTCGGTCAACTTTGACTTTAGCCATTAGGTAACCGTATTATAATCATCGTAGAGGTGTATGTTAACAAATATTTCTGATCGTTGTAGCAGAAAATATGAATTAAATAATAACGATAAATCAACAACTGTGTAGATTTTTAGAGATATTAACTCAAAAAAGTTTCAGGAAAACTGGTTGTGATATAATATACACGTGGTTGGGGGTGACTATCGTCGTAGAATCGAAGAAGATTGTGTAAAGACCCGTAACAAAACTGATTAGCACATGAAAAACCCTCTCACTCCTGTTTTTGGTATCGCCGCAAAGGTTAAGAAAATGGCGCTAAAATAATTTACATAGCGATATCGAAGGCGATATGAAAAAGTTTTAATATGAAGTAAAGAGAGTAGATTAGACACCGGTTACAACAGGCCAAATTACGGCATAGGCTTGTTTTCACGATGAAAAGCTATGATTTTTATTCACACGTTAACCCTATGAAAAGGGACAAAAACCAAGAGACTAATTGGTTGTAAACAGACTTTAGCTCTAGCTAGACAGAAAATGCTTACCCTTCCGACGCACCCAGGTTAATTGTTTAATTGTCTGGTGGCAGTTAGTGCTAGTTTCAAAACTTTACTTTGGTTTGGGAATGTTAATTGGATTGGTATGTTTGATTTTATAATATTTAATATAAAACAGGACTATATCGACTACCGACTGCTGAATATGTAAAATTGTCAAATATTAAAAAATTACATGTATCTGGTTTTAAATACAAGACAGACAATGTCTGACCCTTCTGTGACACATTTGATTTACAATTTATAACCATGATAACATTTAAGCTGCATGTAGATTGTAATTTAAATAATATGATGGCATTATATTTTCTTAACCTTTTCGCGGTCGTTCACACGATGAAAAGCTTTTTCTTAAATAGTCATTTAAATCTATCAAAATCAAAATGTTGATGTATGTTGCAAAAGTAATTCATTTGAATATTATTTACAAATTTAAATTGGGACTCAAACTGTATCAATATATTAATGTTTTTACGACCAGAGGTTTTCCAGTTTTGTCGTATATGTAGCCATTTTTAATGACACAATTGTATATAGTGTGACTACATTAATTCATTTTTCAACGGCTGCAATTAATACGCTATGGTAGAGCTTGTTCCCACTACCGGGACTTTGTACAACGAAGAAGGTTGCTTGCAAATAAATTGTTGACTCAGGAATAGCGCACGACTACGTTTATCAAGGCCCTCAAAAAGTTTTATGGCCGTCATCACAGTATTGTTGATAAGTTTGATGTCTCAATGTCCAGGATTGCCATGGATATATTTGACATCCCAAAGTTCTATGTTCCTTTCACACAATTTTAATTACACACGTAGCGGGCCGGATCGCGAGATGTAGCTAGCTAAACAGGAGGTGCTTATCCTTCCGGAGCACCCAGCCTTACTTCCCTGGTGGAAGTTCACGTGTAACCTAACTTCTCAGTTCCAATTTTTTACTTTGCTTTTGGATTGTGATTCGGACATGGATTAGTTATGTTTGTTTTTAATGAAACATTGCTATCTACGACTACTTGTTATCAGTACATATGTTATAGAAAAGGAACATTGGTATCAGCCGTTAATGCATTAATATAGTTATATTTCAACAGTAAAGTACAATAAATCAAGAAAATAAAACACGTTTAGTTCGGAAAGTTTCGTTTTAACTATGACCATTACAACTTGCATAAACAGAAAATATCGGTCAATAAGATATGATAACGAAGACCATAATACGGCAAAAATCGTCTAAAACAAGAATAGTTTATTGGAATAAAAGGAAATAGTCGGCAACACCTTTGTTATCAAAAGTTATTCGAGTTCATAAATAAAACTTCTTGAAAACGGTAACTTTAGAAATACGACATACACATTCTAAATATTGAATATGGTTAGCCTTTTGATTCTAGCAGAATAAAAATTTTGAAGAAGTTTTGATAACCTCTCCAAAATGTTAAGTTTAATTATTAAATTTTTTGGTGGCAAGTCTATTGATATAATACTGAATGCACTTGTTTTAGATAGTTGAAACCTTAACAAATTGCAAAAATAGAAGATTTTGTTTTATCAAATACATCTTTAGTTCGGAAAGGTTTTGTTTTTAACCATGAACTTTACAACTGACAGCCAGAAAGGTTATGGGAAAATCACAGGAGAAAAATGTCTACCTATTTGATAAACTTGTTTTTGACTTGTAATAGAAATATAAAGACGAAGAATAAATCGACAATAACGTTGCAATAAAAGTTCATCGAGTTTGTGAAAAGTTTTGGTATGAATTTTATTAATTTTGAGAAGATGTTTTTAATCGTAGAATGTTTATATGATATATATTAGCGTATGGAGTCTCTTTGACTGGAATCTTTTTTGCAGATGTACTTCATTAACATACTGCTACTTAATTGTATTGTTCGCAGAAAAGTGTATTTGAGTAACATTGGATACACTTGTTTTAAGTCATCAACACCGTCCTCAATTGCGGTGATACATGTTTTTGTTATATCAATTTTGCCTTTATGTAAAGTAATTGTATTTGTTTTAAAAAATAATTAGAATGAAGAAACTGGTAGCTATAGAAATAAACACATCGCAATCAAGAACATAATATGCGCAATATAGTAATCAAATCATCAACAATAAGTATACCCATCCATGTCCAAAATCACAATACCATAGCAAACCCAAAGCAAAGTAAAAACTTTGAACCGGTAAATTAAATCAAACACGAGAACTGTCACCAAAGAAGCGAGACCGTGTTCTCCGTAAGAGTAGGCACCTCCTGCTTAACTGTCTACACCAGCAACGCGTGAAATCAAATGAAAGAAAAAACTTAATGACATAAGATAGTAGCAAACATATTTGAATCTTTTATTATAAAATACCCTACTTTAGACAGTCATTGTAGAAAATAATCATTGCATTATATATGTAGTGTGTAATAGGGTTTTTGGCAAGCCCAACCAATATGCATAAAAACTGAAAACCCAAAACGTATTTAAGCTACCATAAATGAAATGTGACCATTGCTCGTTAGTTTGTGAGAAGACTAATACAGTTAACAGTCATTATGGAAGCAAGCGCCTTACAAATAAATTGGGGACTCAGACATGAAGCCTAGACATACTAAGACCCTCAAAACGTTTATTGCTGTCATCAAAATGCTGTTTAGTAAGATGTATCGGTATACAAAATTACCCTGGATATATTTGACACAATATAGTTCCATATTCCGTTCTTTCTTAATTTTGATTTTGATTTTGACACGTGTAGCTAGCTAACCAGTAGTTGCTTATCCTTCCGCAGCACTTGGTCCCACTTCCCTGTTGGAAATGCCAGTTTTAAAGTTCTTAATTTACTTTTGGATTGTGATTTTGACATGTATTAGTATGTTTGTTTTTATCTTTTTTATTTTAAGCATTTTACAGTTAGTCGATGTGATCAATGGGATCAGTACAATTTGCACTTAAATAGCCAAGATCGTTAACGCCACATGTAACTGGCCAACCTACAAATTGAAATATTTTGTACGTGAGTCTACTATTCCTTTTGGATTATTTCATTAAATATAAAATTAAACCACCATTACTGTAATAAGAGAAGAAGCATAAATATATATAACATTTAAAAATGAATGATATGTTAAGATGACTGTGGTGCCATTTATAAATTTTTACAACAATTTTTGATACATTTTAGTAAATTCTGTAAACATTTAAGAATCCTTCAAGATGTGCCTTTAACTCAGAGTCTATATTGGATTTTAAATTGTGGATAAACAGTTGTTGCAAAAGTATTTCAATCATGTATATATAACATATGTAACAAACACCAAATAATCTTTATGTAATGTTGATGAGAATCGTCTTGCAAGTGTTAGGTTAATGCTCGTAATAATATATCACAACACAGACGTGTGTTTTTTGATAACTAAAAAGTGAATTCTGCCTTTCATAACAAAATATTCACAGGTTGTTCACTTGTATTATTAACCTTAGTGTGGGATGTTAAAAGACATTCGAGAATATCAGAACTTGCTTAATGAGAAACCTTCAATTATTGTTTGAAAGCCTACATATATTGAAAATTATAATCATAGACGTATCACATGAACCAGTTATGTCCATGTTTTCCATTTATTTATTGAAGTGGTATAATTACAAGCGTGACGCATTAAAACATCTATATCAGTAAGCGAGTTCAATCGGTCAACTTTTTGGGTCGTTAATCTTTTATACAATATCAGTCATGTTTAAGTCATTAAGCTGTGTAAGTAATAAAACTGATACTTTTAGTTTTTTGTTAAGAAATCACTTTTCATTTTATTTTGTAAATTCAGAAACGGATTTGAACAATAATTATAATAATAAAAAACCATGCCTACCCAGTCCAAACCACATTTCCAAAGCAAAGTAAAAATTTTGAAGCTAGCAAATTGGGTTAAACACAAAAACTTGCACCAGGCCTAAGGAAGTGAGGCTGGGTGCTTCAAAAAGGTTAGCACATTCTGTCTAGCTAGCTACACCCGCCACGTGTATTATCAAAATTGAGGATGGAATAAACATGGATCTTTGGAAAGTCAAAAGAATGGCACACGGGTATCTTACTTGTAATGATGGTCATTTAACATGATAAGTGTCTTGGTAACAATATAAAATAAAATTTATGCTTTGACAATTATTTTTCATCAAATTAGATACTGAAGCTACCGTTTTTGCAACTCTGTTCACTTTTACTATTATTTGAGAACTTAGGTTTTTTATTATAATCCATTTAATGTTGACTTTAAAATGAATTTCAGTTTTCTAAGTATTTACTTTTTTTGGGGGGGGGGGGTAGTGGTTTGAACATGGACTGGTATGTCAATGGCCGATTATTTTTATTTGTGTTACAAATAATTAAATATTTGTATTATAACATAAGTTAATATTCGTATCGGATAACTCTTTCAATAAAAATAAATAATGATTATGAGTTAGAATTCTGCATTTATTTTCTATTCGGAAAACTTACAAGGATATGATGGAGAAACTATAAAATTGCTATTACAAGATTATCCGTTTATATTGATTCTAACCAAAATCATACATAATTTGACCTATATGCTTTTGTCATAAACTTTGATAAAGAACACAATTTTTGCTTCTTAGGTTACAAAATATCAATATGTTTCAATCCTTTATTGCATTTTTCAATGATGAGATTAATAGAAAATCTTGTTATTTTGCTTTAAATAAGATTGTGTTTTTAAAACTATCAATAGGTTTCAGCACCTCTTGACATTTGATCAATTACCGGATTTGAATTGACTGAAGATAAATTGTGATATACCAGAGTTCAACTAGTACCATGAATAGATAAGTTAATTATCTATAAGTATATATCTACATATCATAATACATCAATTAAAGTAACTCATTTCAAGACATGCATCAAGAGAACATCTTTTTTTCTGAATTTAATAAATAATATTTTTCTAAATTTGATTTGAAGAAAATATAATATATATATGTCAGTAGTTGAACAATCGAGAATGAGAATAAGCAATGTGTGATTAATCACAAATGAGTTTTGTAATACAATGTCAACATTGATTGAATAAAAATTGTGTTAAAACCGAAACTGTCCCAGCTAGGCCACACCAGAGCAATTGCAACAACGTAGAAGAACAAAAGAAACAAGTCGTATAAAACAACCGACAAAACATAATTCAACTTTGGTGGAATTTGCTTGACAAATGACAAAATTGAATGAAATGGTATAATTCAAAGTCGTTGATTCCCTGAGAGTCCAACTTAATTTGTTTTGTTAAAATGAGCCTTATGTTTACCTAATGTGTACATTGTGTCGAATAACTAATTTGCAGCAGTAGAGCGAAATAAAAAAAATATTGTTGTGACTGAAAGGAAGAAAAATATGCACATCTCACCAGGATAAACAGTTACACGAAGAATCTACCGACTAAATTGATTTAAAAATAAAACTTTTGTGAGTTTTATTTTTTATTTAAGATATATCTCCCCTATTTGTCCAGACATTTCTGATTTTTGGTGACGCGTTATGTCTTAGTATTTATACATATAAACACTATAGGCAGCTGAGCATGAGATAAAACAATAACAGATACCTAGGGAACTACAGGTTCTGCTTAATATTTGAACTTGGTTCGAATGTATCGCAACTATGTACGAAGAAAACTTACATTAGAAGCTCTATACGGCACCTGTTGAATTTATGACATAACACCATAAACTAAATGATGCACAAATCAAGAAACGACGTGATCAAGCATGGCGCATCTATATCTCCGTTTAAACAACAGTAATTGGAAAAACTACGTACAGACAAGGTCATGTTTTTCATAGGTGGCTTTTATGGCCGTAGGAATTTATATTATATCAGTGAAAATCAATGTGATCAAAAAGTTAAGTTCGTTAAACGTGAGGCTTTTACATCCGGGTTTATTGTTTGGGCTGGCACCAGTGTTTATGGCAACACCGCTGAGAATCATTAACAAATGTGTAAAAATTAATTCGGATTACATTTTTTCTGTTCTTAAAATATTTCTTAAGAAAGGTGTTCCAAGATTGTTTAATGGCAATGAAAATGTTATGGTGTTTCATCAATGTCTAGTCATACGTTAAAGAAAACCATTGAATTTCTAAAGAAACGTCGATTACATTACACCGTCTGAGTGGATGTCGAAAAGTCCCGATCGCGCTCAAATGAATTACGGTTTCTGGGAAATCCTAAAACGTCGTCTTCAGAAACGAACAATCTATACGTTACCTGGTCTTAAAACGGCTGTCAAATTTCAAAGATGAATGAACGAAACTGGAACTGAGCTACATAAATAAAACACTTGGGTAAAGGGTTGCAGAATTGTATATCACTGTCATGTTTGTTCACAAAAAGAACATTGAAATCTGAATCATTAAAGATGATTTTGTAAATCAAAAGTGTTATGTTTTAAATTGAAGAGGTCTGTTAGCAACGGGATGATTTTATTTTTTTGTCAACTTGTTCTATACAGCAATATACCATAATCGCCTGATTAAGATGATCTTGTTTCACAGTTAATACGTATGGTCACAAATAAATTGTTGACAGAAGCATGCATATTAAAAGTCTAAATTGATCAAGTGATTTAAAAGTTTTATGACCGTCATCACAATATTATTGATGTCTCTGAGTCCAAAGTTATCCTGGATATATTTGATGTTTTATAGTTCCAATTTTTCCATTTTATTATCTTGTGGTTGGTATAGCTGGCGAAAACTTCTTACTTTTCTGGAGCACCCGACCTCACGTGGTTCACGTGTTTTACTTAAGATTTTTGTACTTTGTTTTGGACACGGGTCGGTATTTTGGTATTTGATTGCATATTGTTTTTATTCGTTAGTCTGTTGTATCGTATACGTGGCGGCATTGATGATTGCAAATAAAATTTTCCACGTGTAAATTGAACATGGTATATCATTAAACGTCTTTTATTTTATGTTTAATTAAATGTTTCGTGTTTTGCTAACATGAAACCTTTAATCAAACATCGCGGCACTAGAGGGACATATTGTTGCACGTTGACAAAGTTTAAAATAAGTATATAAAAGTAATT
Source organism: Anadara kagoshimensis (assembly GCA_021292105.1). Taxonomy (NCBI): domain Eukaryota; kingdom Metazoa; phylum Mollusca; class Bivalvia; order Arcoida; family Arcidae; genus Anadara; species Anadara kagoshimensis. The sequence continues at coordinate 69,222,347 of CM037861.1, read as the reverse complement.
ACCATGACAATTATATGATGTCTTGATTACAGCTGTATCTTTTGAAATAAAATGAATTGCTATGATTTTATTAGAATACCCAATGACAATGGACAAAAGCTATTTACATCTGGAAAAATATTTTTCCAGAAGAAAAATTGGAACTTAAGATACCAAATGGGCGTATTTTAATGACGGTTTCCTTCTATATAGACCACATTCCTATACTTGAAACATTAACATTAAACACAAGATCAATCACAGTCTAAGATATAACCAATAAAGATATAAACAAACATGTTTGTTTCATTGCATATAAAAATAGTACTACTTATCAATAATGTACGTAATTATACGGAAATAGATACTTCAGACAAAGTATCTATATTTAGGAAGTTGTCTTTATAGAAATGAGATTACACTGTAATGCATTTATGTACATAAAAGTTAATCCTACAGTCAAAAATAGCAATATTGAATCCTAGCGTGAAATAGACTATTTATATGTCACTTGAGAAGTGTTTTGACATTTATGCTGATTTGTAATCTTTGTTACGCCAAAAGAATTATTATAGTCATACCTGTAGGTTTGGTGACATGGAATGTGCAATAATAAAAACGAGAGTGGAACTTGCAGTGATAAAGACAAGAGATCCACGTACCGTCGGTCTCGCCAGAAGAGTCTCTTTTACAAGTAGAGGCGTATTAAGGTCATTATATACCTTTATGGCCGTCATTGCAATAATGTTGTCTCTGTTTCCAAATTTATCTTAGATATATCAAATGTTACTTTGGGGTCCAAAAGATCGATATTTCTTCTAATTCTCAATTTTGATTTTACATGTTGGGATTAAGATAGCTAAACATGAGGTGCTTACCTTTCTATGGACAGGTATGTTCGTGTAAAACACATTTGTAGCATAATAAATATAATGTAAAAAAATTGTGAAGAATAATATTTTAATGTGAATTCGAAATCGAACAGAGTACAAATTAGATTATGGACACAAAGGAAGAAATCCTAATTTAGTGCAAGCATAGGCAAATGACACATAGACAACATTTTGTTTTCCAGATATGAAATGAAGATTTGAATGATTTCCAAAAACTAAAAACAATGCCTAAGCTGTACTCTCAACATCATTATATCTATATCAACCAAACTGCAAGTATTTGTTTATATGAAACAGAAACCTTACAAATCAAATCATAAAAGCAAAGTAAACAAACTGAGTTAAATACGTGATTTTACACCAAAGAAATGTCACCGAAAGGGTAAGTATCTCCTGTCTAGCTACTTACATGAAATATGATTAGATGCAAAAAGGCACTGCAAGATCTGACTATACATGTATAATCGTAAATACATCTTTGTAACTTGAGGTAATTCAAACATCCATATATAGAATAGCTATAATATTGGAAACATTTTAGTAATTGTCAAACGGTAATGTAATATTGATTATATGTATATAGATCTTCACGATTAATTTATTTTATTGGTGATAGTTGTTAACATTTTTGCACTCCACCTTTATATTACTTAATCATGTTTAGGGTTTATCAACAAGACCATAAAACAGAATTAATTCGAACAGTAAAAAGATGTATATATGGTTTGAAATGATTTCGCTTTCACTCTAACCTTTCAAACTGATAGAGAATATGATTATATAAAAAATAAAAAAGATGTATTCTAACCCGGATCAACTCAATAACTATATTACATATTTATAAACAAATAAGTGTTACAGAGTAACATTTGTCATAAAAACAAAGTTTGATAAAATGTGCACTTTTTCAAAATGTAAAAATAAAAGTCATACAGTAATTATATGCGGATACTGGAACCGCAGCAATTTTTTATTTATATTGTTTATTTATTTTATTTTATGGTGTTTCAATAGATAATTCCTTTTTGCTATGAACTGTTTCGATTCAAATAGCTATCGCCATTTCTTAATCAAACACAAATACATCGGCCAATGTTTGATTCATAATCCCAAAATGATAACTTCGAAAACTGTCAAATTTTAAGGCATGTTACCATTGAAGTGCGGCTGGGTTTTTCAGAAGGGTAAAAATACTTAACCCACCACGTGTGCGTCAGTTAACAAATGTTGTAAGTGTTCAATTAGTCAAATTTAAGTTTAGATTGGAATTGATTTTATATAGTTTTTATTTACCTGTCGAAAATTCTTACACGTGCTTTGTTGCTTTGCTGTTTGATTTTTTTATGGTCAGGATATTGCCAGGTATATATTTATTTACCAGTATTTCTCTTGTTTTTGTCATTCTCATAACAGGGGTCTTTCACGTGTCTTGGCCATTGCCAGGTACTTGACGTGTCTTGTTCCTGATTATTTAGACTGTTGCCAGGAACGTGTTTGTTTATTGTGTCCCTTATTGTTCGTTGTTTTAGCGTTTGTGAAGTACATGCTGTTTTACGTGCGTGCCTTAACCTTTGTTGTATCACTTGGTTATGTAAATCGTTTACTCAGTAATAACACTGAACTAACAATCAAGCGTCAGAGGAGAAAACACCAAATCTACACAAATTACCTTGTCAAATTGCCAAATACATGTTTATTTAACTTTTCTTGTTCTTAGTATTTTTGGCTATTGTCAGAAACATATTTGTTTTATGTTCGTTGTTCTTAGTATTTTTGGCTATTGTCAGAAACATATTTGTTTTATGTTCGTTGTTCTTAGTATTTTTAGTTATTGTCAGAAACATATTTATTTTATGTTCGTTGTTCTTAGTATTTTTGGCTATTGTCAGAAACATATTTGTTTTATGTTCGTTGTTCTTAGTATTTTTGGCTATTGTCAGAAACATATTTGTTTTATGTTCGTTGTTCTTAGTATTTTTAGCTATTGTCAGAAACATATTTATTTTATGTTCGTTGTTCTTAGTATTTTTGGCTATTGTCAGAAACATATTTGTTTTACGTTCATTGTTCTTGGTTTTGTCACTAGGTTATGCAAAACGTTTGCTTAGAAATAACATTGAAATAACAAAGAAAAAGGACTAAAGTGTTTACACAAATAACTTTCACACGGCCTTAAAGCAAAATATTAAGGATTGGTTGAACTTTGTAATTAAATGTTATGAAAGGATATGTACTTTTTAATTGCGTAAAGATGAAAACTGCTTTTGAGTAAAAAAAAACCTTGATAGAGTGATAATTGACATTATTATACATAATTTGGTTGTAAATACACGAAGGATGAAGTCTGATATTTAAAAAACGCCTCCTCATTGTGCAATAAAGACTACTTTTCGTTTCGAATGAGATTTTAAAAGACAGTTTGGGATATAAAGTAAATGTCAATAGAATTGCCTACAACTATTAATGTGAAAATATATTGATACATGACCTACAACGATAACTGTGTATAATGTTAGAAACGAATCTGATTCACATTTAACACATATTTGGTATATCACTTTTTAATCGGAAGACAAATGCTACGGAGGAGTGGATTTCAGCACTGTTACAACATATAATATTGTGAAATATTAAATACACATCCGCTAAGGAAGGAAACGGTATTTATCGATATTTTAATATAAAATGACCTTTTAAAATACATTTAAAGCAGATAATGATGTCCTTTGGTTATTAAAACAGTTAGAGATTTTTTTTAAAAATACTAATAAATAGTACGATACAAAATGAAATAAAAATAAATATCAACAACGAACGCGCCAAAAATATAATGATAAATAAAAAGATGTTAATTAAGGATGGACACTTGTCATAACTAAAGAACGGAATGATGCTGAAAGAACAATCGACGCCATAAACTGGCTTTATCTGCCTTTACAACTAATTAGATAATTAGAATTATTAATTTAAAGATTTGCATCACAATATTATTGATAAGCATGTTGTCTTTGTATTTAAAAGTATCCTTAATATATTTGACGTCACATAGTTACATGTTCCTTTCATTCGCAATTTTGATGACTTACGTGGCGGATGTAGCTAGCTAAACAGGAGGTGGTTACCCTTGCGAAGCACTAGCTCAGCTTCCCTGATGAAAGTCCAAGCGTTTAACTCAATTAAGTTTCCAATTTTGGAAAGTTTTATTGTTATTATTATCGTTATTATTTATTTATTTATCTTTACTTTGTTATTGTGATTTGAACATTGGTTGGTATGATTTCTTTTAAAATTTGAAAAAAGTCTGTTTTTCTGTATTTAAACATGTACATTTTGTAACAGTTAAAACAGATGTCGAAAATTTTAGAGAGAAATGCAGCGTCATTACAATATAGTAGGCACATACGTATAAATATGAATCACATTTTTGTGACATCTTTTGTAGAACACTTATTAGACACAGCTGTGTATTGTTAATCAAATAAACATTTGATAATTCCTTTTACAATAATACAACTCTTACTTAAAGCACTCCTTATACAATAATGTATTTGCAGTGGCTAACAATATACTCTCCTATAGCACACGTTTTTGTTAAAACCATCCCAATGGCACCCACGGAATCCTTTGAGCTATTGACGTCGATTTACCACTTCAAACTTAAGATGGTCTTTCAAACCATCTCAATTTGAGTTCTATTTGGTTTATGGTGTTAAAATGCATGTAAAACGCCTACTGTTTTATTGAAAAGAAATATACTTTTGTTGATTAATAGACTGGAAAGACAAAATTTACACCATAACGTGTGTGATGTAAATACATGTAATGAATTCTCAGCCTCTGCTAAAAATTATTTTATATGTTTGAAGATGTTGCTTTATATTTGCACATACTAACATGTATTTTGGTATCCAGTTTATATAAGTAATGATTGTTATGTTGGTTTGCGTGACGGCTGATCATGATTGATTGAATGGGGTTTTATGTCCCAGCCAAGATTACTTAAATCTATACGTCACAAGCAATAAGTGAAGGGGTAATTTTCAGGGAGTTTTTTTTTAATGTGCCACGCATATCATTACACGTGACATCAGTTTTTAAGGTCTCTTCTAAAGGACCCCGCGATTTTCATTTCTTAATGCCAAATGGTTGGCGAAAAAACAGTCCCTATCTATTTCCAGGTCGTGGTCAGACAAGGCGAGCACATACCGAAGTGGTGATCCTTGTGTGACAGAACTAAAAGTGCAAGAAATGACTGCTTGTTTTTTTTTTAATGAATGGGCTTGAACGTCGAATTTTAAGTCAAATATAATTCATTTACGCCATCAGCTATAGGCTAAGTTTCAGAAAGCGTTCCTTGCATGATAGACACGGGACATAGTGTTTACATTATAATCAATAGGGACAAAAAGAATTAAGACATTGTACTTGTAGAAAAATAGGAGTGAAACTGATTAAAGGGTTGTTTACGCTAATCATTTTCCCTTCAATTATGTTATTGTGGCATATTTAAGTGGCCTAAGTACAATTTGCATACTTGTTTCACGATATGATACAAAGCTAAGTCCTATATAAGAGAGGCCTTAGTTAGTCAAAATGTTCTTTAAAGCGAACGCGTATCAGTCACAACGACGACGATTACTTTAAATTGGCACCAGATACATCGATTTGTGTAGTTAACATATTTGTATTCACAAAAGTTAACTTTCATCCTTAATCTTATCTAAATAATAATAAAAATAATTATAATGATAATGAAGAAGAAGAAAGAAGATGAACAAGCGGATGAAGAAAAAGAAGCACAAATACAGCCATATCAATAAAAGTAACAATAATCTAATCAATGTCCGAATCACAATCCAGAAGGAAAGTAAAAACTTTGGAACTAACAAGTCGGGTTAGACACGTGAACTCCCACCAGGGAAGTGAGGTCGGGTGCTTCGGAAGGGTAAGCACATCATGTTTAGCTAGCTAAACCCGTATTATAATAATATAAATAAAAATAGTTAAGTAGTAAAACAGTTTGTAAACAAGCTGAGAAAATCAAGTAGGCTTTAAGGTTTGGCACAATTGTAATTTAAATTTTCTATAAGAACATCTCGATTTCAATCCTTAGTATTAATCTTACGTCTATTGTTATCAACTGGCTGCTGTATCTGTATAAATAGACACCTTGGTACAAATCGGTATATAATAATTCTTTTTCAATAAACATTTAATCTGCAGCACTCCCGAAATAATTCCAATAATGCACTTTCCAAACACACGTCTGTTACCAAGTTAATTGATTGATAGAATTAATATATTTCTATCACGATGACGCCCACTTAAGTTTAGTTGCGCCATATGTAATCTACAAATACGTGATATTCATAATTGAAACGTGAAAGTTTTTTATTATGCATGGACGAATTCATTTATACTTTGTATCAAATAAAACACAAACATATCGTTCCGTGTTAAAACAACAACTCCAAAAGCAATGACAGTTGGTAAAACACGAGAACTGCCATCAGGGAAGTGAAGCTTGATGTTTGAAATATAATATAAATAGTTGTAATTTTTACAGAAATCAAGTACGAGGGTAATTAAAAAAATATTGATGCATTACTTCTGTTATTTATCATTTAAATTTCGCGCGATGTACAAGTTTCAAGGCAGTATTTTTTAACTAAAACAAATACAAGGTCTATTCAGGGGCAACATGACACCTGAAAGAAACAGTTAAAAACCATAATGCTTTGTTATATATGTACCAGGTATTCGGGATTTCATTGGACAGAAAACTTTATGGAGATTCATCTATGTCTAAAGCTTCAGTTAATAGTTTACACATTTCTACAGGAAAATAAATCAATTTTATGACAACCATCATTCAGGACGTTCAAAATCATAACTGCCTGAAAGAGATATTGCTACTGTTGAGGCCAAACAGATAAAAATTGCTAGGTTTTAATCTCATGAAACAGCTACTTTTCATTTTAATCGAAGTGGTATTGGTACATATACAATTATAATGTATCTTGGTAATAGTGGTTTTTTTTTTAGTTTTTTTTATGTTTAGTTGACTCTATTGTATTCAGATTTAGTGTTCTTTGAAAGATTCATAGTGTAGCCTAGTTTGTTATATTTCATGGGGTCAGATGTTGCCAGGAACAATTTTTTTTATTTTCAAAAGCCACAAACCTGTAGTCGAAAAACATGTATTTAGTAATTTTCACCGCGTAGCCAAGAACACGAAACAATATAACATAGATGACAGCCAAACACCGACTTTGAACTGACACAAAAACATGACAATGGTGTTAGTTATTTATTAATATTTTTTGGGTTTTTTATGAAAATTCAATGAAACTACAATTTTATATGAATTATAACATAAATATAAAACGTGTTAGGTTTTGACATATCTTTTGTTATAAAAATTCATTAATAGACGCCAATCCTAGCGTACATTACGTTATTTATACCAATGATTGATAATTTTTTAATTGAATATATTTTTTTACTTTTCTAGGTTAAATGTCTAATAAATTTTCTTAATCATCTATGTATTGCTTAGCAAAGTAATTATTTGTCATGATGACGCCCACTGATATTTTTCGTCTATTGAGGGCTTAAAATAGGGATATGATGATCAAGTTTGTAAATTACAAAATATCAACAACAAAAATGTAAAATAAAAAATAAATAAAATAAAAATTGGATTTTATTTAAAACGCACTTTTTGTTTTTAAGTTGGTATGTTTAGAAAGATTTGTTAATTGGTTTTACAAAGAACTAGAAGGTGTAGCGATTATTTAATTAGTGTTAAAATTTTCCAATCAAATTTTATAGCAATAATTGAATCTTAATTTTACGTTGTGGGATTGGTAATAAAAAATCCCATTGGTATTATGTTTAATACCAAATGTAACTTCAGATTTTAACGTCATTTTAAATAAAGATAACCAACAAATTGATTTTAATGAATCATTAATGTCAGTTTTTACTAAATGATGTGACAAAAATGAACATTTATTCAATTTTATATTAAAATATTACAGAGTCATTATTTTATTAATTGAACACGAGGACTGTAAAACAGTGTAATTCGAAACTGAACTCTGATTTGATCAGCATTAGATCTGTTAATTTAACTTGTGTAGTATATGAAGAATAAAAGCTACAGGTCTTTTGCAACAACATGTTTGTGTACCTTAAAATCGAATAATAACATGAACCCTTTGTTATCAAAAATTGAATGTGGTATATGGATGGCAATAGGCTACTTTAATAATACATCGGTATATATGAAAATGTTTAAAATATGAAAAAATGGAAACAATAATGCTGTAAACACACAAAATAGATACTGCTGGGGCTAAATAAGCGGTACTACCGGTATATTAGCCAACAAAGAAGACGTATGAATTAAAACATGCACTGATCGTGATGACATTATTTTGTCCAGGGTTGTTGTGGTTCACAAACGTTTTTTAATTTATGATTAAATTTTATTGAAAATGAATAATGAGTTATTTCGAAAATATTTGCATACGACTAGCGTTCTCTTAATAACTGCAATGAAATTATGGAATGTTAAGACCCTTCTTACAACATGTAAATTCGTTTTTAAATTATTCATTAAAAATTGACTAAATATGTTTTAATTTTACAGTACTAGACGGCTGTTTCGGGATACAATCCCTTATCAGTAGTGCGCGGACCAAATTCTAGAAGTTCAAATGATTATAAGATGTCGATATGAGAAAATAGAAAAACCATGTTTGATTTTACCAAATTCACCCGAGGTAATATTTTGACATTGATAGATTCCTTAGGAATTTCTTTATTCTATACGACATTCTATGTGGGATAAAGTTCATATATTAAATGGAGGATACAATCAAGATATATTGCTGTCTATAATTTAATTTGTTTTCGCTCTGAGACTATGTTATAATTTGTTTCTAATTATTTTAAATGAATTAAATTTCTTGATATCTCTATCTACAGCACTCCTTCATTGGCACTTTACAATGTCATTTTCCTGGCACAGACAAGTTTAACTTATCTCTATATTAAAACATAATGGAATATCAATATCCATCACGATGACGCCCACAGTTTTCCGTATCATTGACGTCAATTTCCTTCTTAACACCAGGGATGGCCGTAATTGGATTCCGCTTGTTTTATTTAAATGAGAGCTATTGACTTCTTATCTAAAAACAATCGTGCTTTTGTTACATTGGTAATTTTTAATACCCAGTGCTATGCAGGTAAAGGTGATTGTGATTCGATGTCCTTTTTACCCCTGCCTGTACGCCATTCGATGCATCTTGCTATTGCATATATTGGTGCATTTTTCATGTTTTAAATTATAACTAAATTCCAATTCAATAAATACTAACACTTCACGTATAGTTATATATACATAGATATTACAAAAATGTCTATTTCTTTATTGAAGGCTTTAGAGTGACCTACTACGATAACGATAAAACGGATAAATATAATGGACCGATGCTTTTTGTTCATTAACTTACACACAAAAAATTACTCGTGGTCTTTAATCTTAATTATTTTACAGAACCCTCTAAATCATTAAACTGGAAAAAGTCGAGAGATTCTTGTCTTTGAAATGTGGCATATAAATTGATTGTAAAATTAAAGCAGGAGTTTGGATAGAATTTAAGTTGACCTTTACTTACTATTAATTCCGTTTGACGTTTAAAATAGATGACGGGTTTCACATAAAAGTTAAAATAATTTTATACTAATAATGACATTTGATTGACCTCTGTGGCCGAGATATCCAAATCGCGCGCTAACGAATCAAAACCTCTCTCCATTTTTAATCTTACTCGAAGGAAATTTGAGAAATTTTGTCATTTTGGTTGTCAAAGTTCAGTTGTATTCTCCGAATACTCCGGTTTCCTCCATCAACCGAGAACGATCGGCCTCCATATGCAGATGTAATTATCAGAAGTCTTGACTGTGGGGCGTAAACCAAGATTACTACTACCCGCTCTACAAAGCTGTAGAGATTTAAAACAACTTATGTTGTCCAACTCACTGGATTTGTTAAACAATGCAATTTACAAAATTTGAAGTTTTCACTAAAATATGTGAGTGTAGGAAAAGAAAGTAAATGTACCTTCCTGTACAGGTTAATAACTAACATCTATAGCTAAAAAGATAATACTATTAGTTTTCAAATATTTATCAATTATTGTCACTTAGCATTACTTTGTTTCTTAATATCAGTATTAAGTATCAGCGTGTGTTTCATACCGTACAACATGAATTAGTCCCAAATTGTTTGTCGTATTTAGGTGATTGATTGAGATTATTTTGTGGAGGTGGAACAGTTCCGGGATGAACAACATCAGAGATACTATAAATAAACATGATTATTTGATTAAATTCCTATCAGCAGATGATTAAACATACTGATTAGTTATATATAGTTATGACATAAAATGAGTTGTCAAATAAGATTTAAAATGTAATGTAAACTTGGTTATTTTCGAGTGGTGGAAATTTTCGGTATTTTCGCGAATTTGAAAAACATACGACCACTTTCACGACAGGCTGTGTTTTTAAATGCAAGAACGACCAAAATCATGAAATTAACCCCCTCGCGAAATACTTACAATACTTTTTTACGAAAATTTCCACTTGCAAAAAAACACATTTACAGCATTTATCAAAAATTAAAAAAATCGATTTATTGTAACAATTATATTACAAAAAATACTGATAAATGTAAATTTATTGATACCAAATAATTCAATCAACGTTGAGCTTTTTAATCAAAGCTATATTGCCCTTTATTTATAATAGACATGTCTCCATTTGCGTCTGAAAAACATGAAAAACATCAATGAAAGAGCAAGTCACTATAAAATACTCATAATAAATACATTAAAGTCAGTGATCGTAAAACTCCTAATTTTGGACAATCGGCGAAATTATTGATATTTACTGTGGTTTCGGAACCATTCCGTGTATCGGTTAATTTGAAACCAGCGGTCTGTATCATGTGTTCTCTTAAAATATTAAGCCTATTGACGAGTACACAAATGATTCCGTGTTTGCTTGCTTTGAACGAACATGTATTTCCTGTTGATCAGACAATCCTGTTGACAGAGAACCCATTTCGTTCTATTTTAATATATCGTTAAGTTGCATAGTTTTTCAATTATAACAAGACGACCGTCAAACATAATATAATATTATTTATTTTCAAAACCGTTTTGCATCCATTGGGTATTATCACATTTTGTTGCTGAACCCGGGGATAACAAGACATTAGGTCTTGGAATCAAGTATTTTGTTCTGGTATAAGTTTTATTATGTCTAAAAAGTAAATATACTAGCATTTGGTCAATACATTACAACCTATGCTTTTCTTCGAAATTATTTAAATTGGTCGGGGTTTAAAACTGTTATGAAGATAAATATTAAAAATAAACGCTACAAACTCAATAGTTTTTCTAAAAAAATCAAAATACATCGCAATTATAAAGTCTTTCACATCATAAACAGTCTATTTGTATTCAGTTTTGGGCATTGCCAATATCTGCGATGTTATATATACATCTTTATTATCTGCGACAAGGACCTACTTCAACGGTACTTAAAATAGGTTACAGGATTACATTTTATTATCATGTCTAGTGTTTGTAGAATGTTTGATAACAAGTGCATTTATCTTGACCGAATTTTCTGTATTTATTCGATCGTTGTTTTATGCTCACAAGGAGGGACCAGGAACATTTAGGGACAACCAATCTCAGGACCGGGTCATTTAGTTGTCACGGAGTTATGCTTATTTTTCCAGAAAAAGCTGCCGAATCCATAAACATTATGACTTCATGACGTCACAATGTCTACAGTCGTTTTGTCGCTGCAATGTAGTTGATTGCACTAGTAATGTAATGATTCGTTTACGTTATCGTTCCGCGCCAAATGCTTACCATTGCAATGGCTATTGAAACGTCCACTCTTTAAGGAACATAATTACTTTCTTTTTGGCCTCTACATACTATTGACATCATTTGTAAAAAACATTTTCTAATGCTAATTGCATGTAATGAAATAAAATCTTATGTTGACATACCGACAATTGTTTCTTCCGTCTTTACGTAACAACGTAATGAAAAGCTTAATACCTTGGCTTAATATAAAGTTTATAATGTATACACAAGACTATGGGGAACCGTTTCATCAGTGATTCATTTTTACATAAATGTCAAAATAAAGGTATCCATACGTTTATTCCACTTTATTTTTTATATTTATAAGAGTTTAAAAACTAAGATAATTGTTACAAAGTATTTAATATTAATTCTGTAATAACAACATCTGTCTTTAACTGAAATCAATTTATCATCAATGGTTGAAAGAGCGAATGTCAATTACTAAAGTGAGATATACATGGTTGTATTGTGTTATTGTACTAAATCAATGCTGACTCTAAATGCATAAACACATATATAAAAGAATTCCAATTGTTTTACCTTTTTATATAAAACAGCGCATGATGATTAGCATTTACAGTATACTTTGCAACGCATACAATCACGAAACAGTTCAACGCGTAATATTTACAGTGCTTATAGCAACTATACGCTATCTAAAATACGACAAATACTTAGAACACATAAATATCCATACATTAGCTAAACAAATTACCAAACAATAAAACCAAACCAAGAATACGACACTCAAGAACTAAACCAATGCGGTAGTTCAGTTTGTAGAGTGCTCGCTCCTTAAGTGGGAGGTTGTGGGTTCGATCCTCTGTCGGTTCTGACCCAACTTGAAAGTGGGTATAGTAGTGACTGTTCTTCCGAATTCGCAAAGCACTCGGCATTACGAAATAAAAGTCTGCTGTTTAATGCCATCAACGCACAGGCAAAAGTTCTGCATCTTCGCGTCTTCATATAATTAATTATCAATGAAGTATCCTTGACTTGGAAGTTTAACACTATTACTTTACTCAACTTAAACCAAATCAGAAGACAACTTTTGAGACCACTGATATCATACCATGTTAAGCTAGCTAGACATGCGGTAGTACCCTTCTGGTCTCCACCGCCTCACACCTTGTAGAAGTTAACGTATTTAACATAATTTATCTATTTTCAAAGTTTTTACTTTACCTTTTGAATTTAACCAGCATATTTGTATTTGATAGATAAAATATTTTTATTTCAAAAATTCCAGTCTGGACCAAGCCTACAATAACACGTCTGCGATTATAAAAAATAAATGAGGTTTTTGACTGAAATTGATTTGGGCAAATCTCGTTAAAAAAAGATTTCTGATGTTATTACGCAAATGATTTGATTGATGACAGTAATAACTAGTTTGATTTCTTCTCTTGTAGTCTCAGATGAATGTTTGCTCTACACCGGATGTAATCGGTTAATTTTGAACTTTTATATCATCAACAAAATAGAACGTCAGTGAATCTACCTAATCATCTGCGAAACACTCGTAATGGTAATAACATATGTTTTATCAAAGCGCAGAAATCATTATAACTAATTTACTTTTCAATACAGGAGCACACGTTTTGTTTCATTTAATTTTCTGTATAAAAAGTGTTTTGCCGATGTAATGCAGGAAATGATGTAATTTTCTGTTTAGTGTATAAAGATTTGATTTATTCAATGTTCAAGTAATATGAAGCCATTCAATACCTGTTGAGGAATGTGTTTTGCTTATAACTGTTAACACTGTAACTATTTGTTGTTTATAAGACGTCATATATTATCAAAAACAAACATACTGATGTATGTCCGAATCACAATACAGAAGTAAAGTAAAAGCTTTGAAACTGACAATTAGGTTAAGCACGTGAACTCCCACCAGGGAAATGAGGCCGTGTGCTTCGGAAGATTAAGCACTTTCTGTTTAGCTAGCTACACCCGCTACGCGTGTAATCAAAATTGTATGAAAGGAATATGGAACGTCAAACATATTCAAAGCAATGCGGGACATAGATACAGATTATACTTGACGTTCCAAAGTTTCATTTTCCTTTCATACTCTATTTTCAATTTACAAATAGCGGTGTATTTGGCTAATCCAGAGGTATTTACCATTTTGTAGCACCCGACCTCACATTTCAGGGGGGTGTTCATATGTTAAACCTTAGAAGATAACAATGTTCACATTATAAGTTGCGGTTCTAGTGCACAAAACGTTTTTCTAAAATTATTGTTATGATAATTTTATGACTAAGTTTATTACTCTGTGAAGATTACGAATATTGCTTTTTTATAATGTATTGCATTTACATAGTTCGCTACGACTAAATGTTTCTACCAAAAAGGGCAAGATGATCTTATCCTTGCAGACTTTCTGACTTAGATTCATCAGTAAATTATTGTTACATGCTTAAACATCAAAATTAACCCAAAAAAAAAAGAAAATAATTATATTAACAACAATACAGAAAAACATAAACATATCTTTCTATGTAAAACCCAGAAAACTCTGAAAACTATTTCCAACACCATGGGAATAAGACCGGGTGCTCCCGACGGTTAATCGCCTCTTGTGTAGCTAGCTTTATCCGCCACGAATCAAAACCGAGAACGTAAAGAAAATAGAACACGGACATCAAATATATTTATGATGATTTTTGATACAGAGATATAACATTTATCAACAATATTTTGATGACGATCATAAATCTTTTTTGAGTTCCTTGAAAAGATAATCCACGAGTCAACATTTTATTTATTAGGGGATTGCTTCGTTGCCTAAAGCGGGAACGTGCTCTACTATAGAGTATTAAAGGATAAATTGAAAATGATGTTATTTAATATTGGATGACCCTTGATGTTACACGTTATGCTATGTAGTATAGATTATCTATTGTCTTTATAATTTTTCCAAGAACAATTTGCCTGGTTTTAACCTAATTTTTGAAATTAAACGCTATACTTAAGTAATCATCGTCAAGAGAATGCGTGATGAAAAGCAGCAGCAGCTAGCAGGGTTTAGTAACCTTTTGATGATTAAGAAATATAAAAAATGTAGGACAAAAACACCATATCTTCTATTGAAATTAAAGAAGAATATATTTGAAGAAATAGTTATGTAAATATCGTGTAATAGGTCTTGGTGTCTGTAATACTTCATATAAGGAGTTAAATTACGCTTAATAGTTGCTATGCCATAACTTATAAATCGCATTAACAGAAATATATTTAAAAGTCAAACATATCTATTTCAGCAATTTATGTAAAATTAGGGAAAACACTTAGTGTACCTGCCAAATAATTGGTTCTGACATCACATTGCCAAATGAAAAGCAAAACACAAGTGACTTTAATTTTAGATTAATAGTTTTAACTCAAAACATGAATCTCGACTAAAATGAAACCAAAACATAAAACCAAAACATGACACTTAAATATGATTTATTCATTCGAAAGATCACGATCCAAAAAGAATTCAGACAGAAACATAGCTAAACAGGAGGCGCTTACATGCCCTTCCGCATCACCCGGCCTCACTTCCCTGGTGGACGTTCACGTGTCTAACCCGACATGCATTAGTGTGTTTGTTTTTTTATTGGTACGTTTTGTTTGATACCAATTTATGTCTAAATGACAATACCAAGACAAATTAAAAACTTTGAAAACTGACAAATTCAGTTGAACACGTGAACTTTCACTAGGAAAGTAAGCAAATAATGGCTTGTGTTCCGGAAGGGTAAGCACCTCCTGTTTAGTGAACTACATCCTCCAATTTGTATAATCAAAATTGGAAATAAAAGAACCATTGACCTATTGGACATGAAATATTTCCAGGGCAATTTTGGATACAGAGACATCATAATAGTAAAATGTTTTAAAAAATCGAGCCTGCTCATATATTTTGGCTATACAAGATACTTCCAAGCTTTTTTCATACACAATTTTAATTTTCCGAAAGAATAAAACTTTTTAACATTCCATGCGAATTCCATCATTTGTTCTAAAATTGTATAAATATAGTATTCAATTTTAGAATGAAATACGGCTTATACATCTATCAGTGAAATATATGATGAGGAAAAAGGCTTACTGTGGTGTTACCAGCTAAATTCATGTCATTTTGATGACATAGAATCACTATTAAATTGTATCTATGATATACAAAAACTCAAGAAATTAATATTTAAATGATGAGTTGGCAAAATGAATGTTTCATATTTGACACTTGCTGGTTAACCACATATAGAAATAACGATAAAAAAGAAGAAATGGATATCAATCACGTCATTAAAATGATCAATTTATCAATTTATTTTATTAACTCTTCATTTAATATGTTTCTCGTAATGTCGTCACTATTTTCATAAAATACTTCCTTCAGTATATTTTCTGATGAAATTTTTGCTAAATATGCGAAAATGTTTTATGTCAAAGTGAACAGTTTTTCGCTGACATCGGGTCAGTTATCTGGTGGGTGGCGGGGAGGGTGGGGTGGAGTACTTAGAAAAAAAACAGTCACATTCAGCAAGCGAAATACCAAATTTCTTTCTCAGATTAGATCTGTTCAAGTGGGATTCGAAGTCATATGGTACTAAATGATTTTACTCTTTACAGTGGACTTTAACCTTACTATGCTACTAAATCTAGGACATGTTCAAAGTCGAGAGTTTTTATCTAATCTCGAATCTATTTATTTACTTTTTGTTCTTAGTTGTTGTTGATATTGCTCGAACGATCTTACATGTTTTACAGTATTCTTTACCTAAAGTGTAATAACTACATGAACTTAATTGTATAAAAACAATACACTGATATCTAAAGGCCAAGTGAAGATTTAAGTTCAATATGCACGATACATAACAGTTTAACTGCTACCATAGAATACCATTATGTTAGCGAAACAGTCAACAGGTGTATGAGTGCAATTAGTACATGATAAATCTTTTCACACATAAACATTGTATTGCTAATGTAAATTTGCAAGTTTATGAAACGATATGATCTCAATAAACCCAGCAGGCACGCACTGAAAATATGATCTAAAACTACATGTTTTATTCTGAAAGGGGAAGTACATCATATGGACCGTAGTAGGTGTATACAATTTTGCCTAGTTACTCGTTTCCGGCAAAATATAGTTAACGCATAACATGTATAGAAAAATACATAGAAGTAGTTTTTAACAAATTTTTACTTTGTGGTTTTTGATTGAAAATTGACCAAAGAACAGTATGCAGCAATATACGTTCTTCTCCTGCGTATGGTGTATTTATTTCCCAATTAATACGTTATGGTAGAGCTTGTTCCATTTGGGAACTTTATACAACGAAGCAGGCTGCTTGCAAATAAATTGTTGACCGCTAAGGCTTGTCAGTTTTGTGGCCGTCGTCAAAGTATTGTTGATAACTTTGATGTCTCTGAGTCAATATTTGCCCTTGATAAATATGACGTCCCATCTTCATTTCTTTAAATTTTGATTTTACAAATGGCGGGTGTAGCTACCTTAACAGGGGGTGCTTACCCTTTCGGAGCACCCGGCCTCCCTTCCCTGGTTGAAGTTCTCATGTTTAACCTGACTGGTCAGTTTAAATGTTTATACTTTGTCTCTGGATTGTGATTCCGACATGAATTAGTATGTTTTTATATACAGAAAAGACGTTATTGAAAACTGTAATAATTAACCAGATGCATATAACATTAATTATGTATTATAATACATTTGTAACATTATTTAACACGCCATTCATGTTGAATGTATATCTTATAATGTCATGGGCTGGAGGCCTTAAAGCAATAAAGCTATATATATATATAACATAATATATGTAAACTTTAAATACATATAAAATAAACAAAGATACAGGTTTGCACGCAACATAATTTAAATACGAATGTAAAGTTGTAATTTATTGCTTGTAAGATTTTCTCAAGGACTTCCTGGTTGGTAGTGTGTCTTGAAATATTTTTGTGTTTATCTTATACAACTGTTTCTATTTGAAAAGTTTACGTAAATAATCATCTTTGTGCGATCATAAAACACTTTAAAAATGATCATCTGCACGAGTTAAATATATCATTGCGGGTACTTAATTTTCACTGTGCATGCAATGTACTGCTAAAAATATAAAATTCATAAAAATAAACTACTAGTATGATCACTCTTTTTATATCTTGGAAGCACTTTATAAGCTTGTGAATAAATTCATAGCATTGTTCAATTGGTTACCAATACGATGTTTTTGTATAATAAGAATAGTTTAGATTTATCAAAACCTCCTCCTTAAACAATGTAACGTCCAAATAGTTATCCCAACCATATTGTTATAACGAAATCACTTGGTATTTTTTAATCGAAAGAATTTCTGTTTAACCCCAGCATTATTCCATGCATAAAGTGCACCCGCCATGTGTATAATTAAAATTGTGTGAAGGGAACCTGGAACTATTGGACGTCAAATACATCCAGGGCAATCCTGGACACAGAGACATCAAACTTGTCAACAATACTGTGATGATGGCCACAAACCTTTTTGAGGGCCTTGATAAGCCTAGGCTTGCAATATCCCGGAGTCGTTCTATAATCTATAAAATTATCGGATAAAACCTTTATAACGACAATTTTAAGTAATCTGTAGAAACGTATCAAACACAATGAAAGAAATATAGGTAATGGAAGGATCTTCTTATTGTGAAAATGAACATAAACAACCTTCAGCCTTAGAAATCTGGACGAGGTTGTAAGTTCTTGATCACTACCCACGTATTTCGGTCGAATTTACTTTAACAGTGCATCTCAAAACTAGCTTACTTAAAACGGATAGGTGTTTGTTTTATCAACTTAAAGTTTGTCCGTAAAATAATCAAAATAATAAAATAAGGAAGAATATTCACCTAGTTTGGGTATTGGGACATTTTTTGCTATCTTATCAACATCTTCAAAAAATAGTTACACAATGTTTAGTCCAAGCACTACTAATGAGAAATTGTATTTCAAAAATGACCGTCTAGTGCTGTAAAATTAACACTGGTATAATATGGTATTATAAATATAATGCATTGATTGTTGATTCTTCTTTGTTTGGTAAAATAAAATTATTATTTACATTTTAAAATGTGTCTATAAAATTAGTTGGGGCCTTCCAATAATAGAAAATAGAATAACTACATCATTGGAATTACTTTAATCCCCATCTTGTCATTTTGCACGCATATTTTTCTTTACGTGCCGGTCCTTTCTGCCAGTTAAATTGTGTCGAATTTTTTATTCTGTCGCTACGTTCACGTTTTTTTTAGTTTTATAAATCTAATCGTTCACGTTTTTTTTTAGTTTTATAAATCTAATCGTTCGTCTGATTCGCTCCTGGTAATTCACAAGGATGTGAAATGATAAACTGTAAAGGATTTAACTTCATAATTTATAGGAACAAAGCAGACATGACGTTCTATTCACGATTCTAGTAATCTGTTAAATAAAACAACTGGTTCAAATAACGATTATGTAACTGCAATATTTTATTGTTGTATAACATGAAACCAAACAAAGTGTTTGATAGCCGATGTTTATATCACTGATTGGATTGCTTAAAGGTGATTTACTTCAAATAACAATGTAATGTTAGGCTACAAATATAGATGTATGGATAATTTAGAGATTTCAAAGAGTACTCGAGTACTTCGTGATTTTATGTAAACGATATGCTTTTCAGATCTTTGTCGGAAATATGGTACTTAGGCTGTTTATATCAATTTGTTTTGTAGTCAAACATAATGTTTTGGAACCTTAGATTAATAAATACATATGCGTATGATATTTCAAACACATCATTTTCATCGTCTGATATCCGACCTATGAAGGCATATAATATACCTGGTTCGCATGCTTATGATGTGTTTGTTTCACAGTTCATATGCTTTGGTAGAGATTGTTTGCTCTACAGCCTATGCATCAAAATACCTTATTCTCTTGGTTGTTGCATGTTTATTTCATGGATAATACGCTGCTCTATAGATTGTTAGCAATACGGAAACTTTAGACAACGAAGTATGCTGTCTACAAATAAATATTTGAATTGGGATATTGCAAACTCAGCTCATTAAGGAACTTCTTTTATTGTTGTCATAACAATATTGTTGTGTCATGTTTTTGTATTTACTGTTGTCTTGGATATATTATACATCGCGTAGTTAAGTTGCCTTTCATTCTCAATTTTTACTGTTGAAACTAGCTTAACAGGTTGTGATTACTGTTTTGAAACAAACAGTCTTACTTCATTGGCCGGATTGGATTTTTCTATGGTTAAGTTAACAATTCCTATGTCACAGTTGTCATTCCGCATCACCAGATCTTACCTTTATAATGCAAATACAAATACAAATACAAATACTTTATTGTACAAATACACCCTCTAGGGGCCGTGTACAGTCAATACAAGTATAATAATTACATTTACATACAAATAGAAACACAAACAATTAATGACATTTTAAGATATTTTGTCTAAGTGAGAAACAATAAGAGTCCTAGTTAAATGTTTTATGTGCGTTGTGTATTTTGCTTCAGGCATCGTTTGTTATTTAACAGATGATTGATACTCTTCTTACGAAACGTAAAAATAAAAAAAATCTAGTGTTTTAAAATTTTTCAAGATCAATAATTCTCTGAATTATATGATGATATAATTATGCTTAACATTAAATCATACAATGATTTAATTACTCGTAACATTAAAACGTTAAATACATACTGAATTATGTTTGAAGCTGTAACACAAGCATTTGATTAAGTAAATATTGATTTTTACCAAGGCCCGGTCTCACTATTTTTCCTTAACTAAGATTTTCCTTAAATAAGTTAATTGTGACACCCTTAATGGAACTCAAAGTACAAATTGTTGAAGAATTAGAATACTTATGTCATAAGCTTAAAGCTATCTTCAAAATTCCGTAAAATTAAATTATCGAAATTAAAGTTTTCTAGACCACAGTAAAAGTAAATCTTAGTTGAGCAATGGTTCTTGGAACCGAGGCCATGTGCATCTAATTCAGTTGAGACAATGCGAAGAAACGAGGCTTTATCGATATCTCTTCCGCTTTCATTAACAATATAGAATGCATATATAATTGTTTATGAAACGCTGCGTCACCGCTTATTTATCAAATATATCACCAGTCTTTAAATAACCCCATATCCATTTTTATCAACACATTTAAAATGTGACGTATATGTTATGTAACACGGGAAATTAACCACTATTTATTGTTCATTGTGTTAAAGAACATTCATCCTTATAACAATTTATAACAACACACTCCCATAGTTTTTATTAATGTTATTTTATCAATTTGATAAATAATCTTTGAACTTCGAAATTATGGTACATAAGTTCTTTACTTTGTCAAAAATGAATGCATGAACCTTCGACTAATATATATATGTATAACATATTTTACAAATAACAATTTAACAAATTTCACATTTCATTCCTTATGTAGCAATATACGCGATTACCCTACTGATGATGTGTTTGTTTAACAGTTTATACGCTTTGGTACGGCTTGTTTCCACTGCAGAAATTTGATCTTCTCTATGCTACAATTAAACTGCTTGGTCTGCTTATGCTGTTTTTTACTCAGTGGATACTTTATGGAAGAGATTGTTAGCAATATCAAAACTTTATACAAGATAGAAACTGCTTAAAAATCAATTGTTAACTTAGAAACATTGCAAGCCTAATTTATCAGCATACTAAAACAGGTAGTATTGGTATCAATAATACTGTTGATAAGTATCGTGTCACTGTGCCAAATATTGTCCTAAATATATTCGGCGTGACATAGTTCCCTTCATTCTCAATTTGGATTTCATACGTGACTAGTGTAGATTGATAAACAGGGGGCCCGCCTTCCTGGTTGGGTTTATTTCTTGTATGATTAAATTGGTAATTATAAGATCAAGTGTGTCATTCCAAAACACCAGATTTAAGCTATAAAAAAGATTCCGAGTAATATGTTTTCGATGTGTGTTAAGCAAATTGTTTTACATCTGGGATCATTTGTAGCATTTTTGTTGTGAGATGCGAAGGTTAAGAAATTCATACTTTAAAATGCGTCAAAGCCATTAAAGAAATATATTTGTTCTTAACCATCCGGTGATATGCAGCTGTAATTATCTTTAAAATTTAAACGTTAAATACTCAAATACTTTCGGAGATAAAAAAAAACAAAACATTTGATTAAGTCAATGTTGATTATCACCAGATGTAACAATACAAAGCAATCGAGCTTCATCACACATATACTTCTTCCGTATTTAGTGTATTGGTGGGACAATACACTGCAGTAGAATATATACATAGATTTTTATGTAACACTGCGTCACTTTATCAAACACTATGACATTTTAAATATGACGTATCTGTTATGTAACGTGGTGAATTAACAATCATTTATTCTCTACTGTTTGTCAAAGAACATTCATCTGAATTACTTTAAACAACACAACTCCGAAAGTTTTTATTAAAATAATTAATAAACTTAAATAATGTGTCATTTTGATAAAGTGGTTTTTAATGAAGAATTTCTGATTTGTGGTACAAAAAAATTATAATATGAAAGTTTAATTGGCATATTTTAAACAAACAATCGTATATTTATTCTGAAATATGACTAATTTATTTTTGCTCCTCTACCTTTGAAACAGTTTGTGCAAGTTAAACAAGTTCTTTAGTCGTCTTTATATTTATTGTATCAAGCATTATGTTTGTTATGTCATAAAATAAGATATATTTTGATCCTTTTGGTATCTATTCAACATCTTGAAAACAATTCTGGTTTCATGTTTTTGTCAAAGCACTACTAATGAGGAATTGAATTCCACAACGACCGTTTAGTGCTGTAAAACTAAAACTGGTATAATATTTAACAATTACAACAAAATATGTTATAAAGCTTACGTAAAACAATGCATTTACTTTATTTATTATTTTTACAATACAAAATTGCTACTTCTACAATATTTATTCTTTAACTTAATACATAATTAAAATTAATAAATAATTTTTTTACGTGTTAAAGTTATCAAATTGTTTTTTTTGCTTATGATTTTGATACAGAGATCACATACTAATCAACAACATTGAGACGGCGGTCATAGGACTGAAGGGCCTTGATAAGCCCTGCAATTTTCCCGAGTCAACATTTTATATGTAAGCAGCTTGATTCGTTGTATAAAGTTTTACAACTATGTATTAACTGCAAAATACATATATCATAAGCAGAAAAAAATAGTGTTGCATAGAAAAGAAAAATCGCAATTGTGATTACACATATGGCGGTAGTATATTGCTAAACAGTAGGTGTTGTTTAACCTTCTGGAGTACCAGCCTCACTTACTTTGTAGAAGTCTACGTAATTAACCTAATTTGTTCATTTCAACGTTTATATTTTGATTCTGGATTGTGATTCGGACATGGATTAGCATGTTTGTTTTTGATTTTGTCATATAGTTTTGTCACAACCTATTCATCAGTTTCGGATTAAGTAAGGAATATACTTAAAAACTTGGTTTCATATACTGTCTAAAAGTCAAAAGTCGTAGGTCAATATGTAGACTTTGAAATGTTGTTTTAGTAGAATTCTCATACACTAATGGTTCTATTGATTCAGTCAACAATTTTATATTCTAACCTTGTTGTTATCTCAAGATGTTCTAACAAACATTACAGCGATTTATTTTCCAGTTTTATTCTCATAAACAAGATAAAATAAACATTATAGTATATTAATGACTTTGTTTATGTTTGTGTTCGTACTTGCTATTGTATATCTACTGCAATCACGAATAACAAATTACGGTAATCCTGACTGGTATTAAAACCTGAAATACATTTTGCTTAAATTTCTTATCGATAAGGGAGCCAACAATAAAAATACTGAAGTTCAATGTAATATTTATTAATCTCTGTATATGAATGCTGTAGAAAAATATATACAAAGACATTAAGGCAAGTTTTTTCCAGTCACTTTGTTTTTCATCGCCTTGATGTTTCCTGTTGTCCTTGACAGTTTCACCTGTTGTCAGTATAATTTAACTGGGGGAGTGGTACGCTTGTTTGCGGAGTACTTACTCGGTGAGCTTGCTCTTTAAAGGCCCCCTGATTGCGCGCTTGTTCACGGCAGACCATAAAACGCACTCGCATTCCACAAGCATACAAGAACTTTTTCATATAATTAATAGTTTAATTAAGAAGTTATCGCTTCGAATAGCTGAAAAATTGCTGATGCGACTTTAAGCAACATTCAACCAACCAACCACTTTTAACAGCTATTTACAAATATTAACAAATGTTTTTATATTTTGTGTATTTAAACTGGAAATTAAAGCCTTATATGTTTGTTACAACTAAACAAAATATATTTCTGACTTCTAGAACAAAATTATCAAGTGTATTTACCAATCAATGTATCTGTCATACGTTTCGCTTTTATGCTTACTAAAACATCTGAATTTGTACTTGAATTGCTATTATTATACAATCAGAATCAATTCAATAGGAGAGAGAAGAGCAACATAATGTAAGTAACCTTTTGAAGATTAAAGTGTATTTGTTTACACGTATATAAAATATTATTATGCATTACTGTTAATGCTGTTGTAAATAAAAGACAAAGTTAATAAGTACGAGAAAAGAAATTAATTTCTAATATTTTAAATCTTGATATTTGTACTGATTCAAACTTTTCATGTACACTAAGTGTCAATATCCTTTGAAATATAGCTTAGTAAACAGTGGTTTTGCTTAAACAAATATACTGATTAAGGACATATCTGGTTCATACGCAAAAAAGAGCCCTTAAGTAAAACGTTTTCGAATTTTAATTTTTGTTATTTTTTAAGCATCGACATTTGGTCATGCAAATATAATCAAAGAAGTAAAATCAAACCCGTAGCTGTGGCAAAATTGTCAAAAACACAAAGCCATGTTTCATAACAACTATATTTATTTTCTTTGCTTTTTCTGACAGTACGATTTGGTTGTTCTAAGGGTCCTTTCGCTCACGTAATGCCATTAACTTTTGTATTTTAAATCATGTGTAAATGTTACATAAATGAGACTATTTTTTAGTAGCCAATAAAACCAAAGAAATGCACCTATTAAAACATACACAAGTATGTAAAAACAATTATTAGAATTAAAACAAGCAAACAACTTAGAAAAGCACACAGTTGGATCACTGGTTGTAATTGTCGCGACTTTGGACAAATACTTTATGTAAATATTATTCTAATTAGTATCCTTACATCTTTTTTGGTAATTTGAAATAAATCAGAAAAATTACAAGTTTTTAATAATAAAGGTCCGCCTTGTTTATTCATTCAAAGTTAAAAAAGATCGCGACCCTCGGGCCAAGTTCTCATTCCAACTTCTTTCACATCAATTATAATTCATCATTCCGATCATTGCTCTATTTCCAGGACTGCACTGAGCGACTTTGTAAAAAAATGCTATTTTATATAAAGCATTTATTATGTAATGTAAAAAGATTTATGCACAGTTGGTTATTTATTGTGTGTTAAAATTAAAGTCTGACAAAATCAATTTGTTCCTATTGAAACCTGATTATGATACTTAATTCATAGCCGAGTGTTAAAAAAAGCAGTTAAAGCGTCCATGCCAGGTTTCTGGAAATGTACGACGTTACGTTATTAATGTCGCGTAGTCTTGCACTAGGGTAGTGGCGCTTGGTCATCGGGAAAGATAGGAACCACCTGTTGCGTTAAATACAATCGCCCCGTGTGACGTCAAACTTCAGAATGAAAGAAACGTGGAACTCTGGGACGACAAATATAGCCAAAATAATCTTGGATGCAGATACTTCATGCTTATGAATAATATTGTGATGACGACCAAAAAGCTTTCTGGAGTCCTGATAGGCCTAGTTGTTCAATATCAGTTTATTCATAATCCGCTTCCTTCGTTCTACAACGTTCTCGTAGTGTGAACAAGCTCTGTCATCAATGTGACATGCCGTCGAATAAGGCATGGGTATTGCCTGCATGGTCTGCCTTTTTAGAGGACTTGTAATGCTTTAGATTTTACACTTAAGCCGTGATATAATGCATTTATACTTCACGCCATGATTATTAGAAATGTCAAAATAAGATGGCAGTATTGATGAAATCTAGGTTAGGTTTGATTTCATTAAGATTGTCATATTAATACTATGTCACACAGAACGGCAGTGTCGTTGTTTGTAAAGTGAAAAAAAAATCTCGCTAAAAGCGCCAAAGCGATTTCTTGACATATTCTTAAAGGTTATGGATCTCCTATTAAATCCAGCAATATACGTGATATATAAGTACTGCTATGTGACTCAACTTGAAATGTTACCGCAAAATAATGTAAATGTTTTATTTCCAAAACAATTTTATCACTAAAACAATGCCAGAAAATCAGAAACCTTTTTACAGTGTTTTAAGAGAAAATGAAAAACTATTATTGTTTCGTGAGGATTATACAGGCGAGTACAGACAATATTTTGTATACTTATCAAACCATAACACTGTTATCTTTAAGTTCCGTAACATAATACGAAATTAATGACTTTGTTTATATAGGTCTACGTACACAATACTGTAAATTAACTATAAATGAATATACAGTACAGACATGTCGAAAGTGTAACACCCAGCTAACGAATAAGGGCCGAATTAGCAGCTCATTTCGGTCTGTCGTTAGGTATATCTCGACAATTTTTCTACAGTTGCTTTCTATGACTCGGCAGCTGTTCGCCACTAGCTATCTTAACCTCAGCCACTCAGCAGCTGTTCGCCACTAGCTATCTTAACCTCAGCCACTCAGCAGCTGTTCGCCACTAGCTATCTTAACCTCAGCCACTCAGCAGCTGTTCGCCACTAGCTATCTTAACCTCAGCCACACAGCAGCTGTTCTCCACTAGCTATCTTAACCTCAGCCACTCAGCAGCTGTTCGCCACTAGCTATCGTAGCCTCAGCCACTCAGCAGCTGTTCGCCACTAGCTATCTTAACCTCAGCCACTCGGCAGTTGTTCGCCACTAGCTATCTTAACCTCAGCCACAGCAGCTGTTCGCCACTAGCTATCTTAACCTCAGCCACACAGCAGCTGTTCGCCACTAGCTATCTTAACCTCAGCCACACAGCAGTTTTCGCCACTAGCTATCTTAACCTCAGCCACACAGCAGCTGTTCGCCACTAGCTATCTTAACCTCAGCCACTCAGCAGCTGTTCGCCACTAGCTATCTTAACCT
The DNA here is from genome assembly GCA_021292105.1 of Anadara kagoshimensis. Classification (NCBI taxonomy): domain Eukaryota; kingdom Metazoa; phylum Mollusca; class Bivalvia; order Arcoida; family Arcidae; genus Anadara; species Anadara kagoshimensis. Next base: position 69,195,203 of record CM037861.1, on the reverse strand, counting down.
CAGCCACTCAGCAGCTGTTCGCCACTAGCTATCTTAACCTCAGCCACTCAGCAGCTGTTCGCCACTAGCTATCGTAGCCTCAGCCACTCAGCAGCTGTTCGCCACTAGCTATCTTAACCTCAGCCACACAGCAGCTGTTCTCCACTAGCTATCTTAACCTCAGCCACTCAGCAGCTGTTCGCCACTAGCTATCTTAACCTCAGCCACTCAGCAGCTGTTCGCCACTAGCTATCTTAACCTCAGCCACTCAGCAGCTGTTCGCCACTAGCTATCGTAGCCTCAGCCACTCAGCAGCTGTTCGCCACTAGCTATCTTAACCTCAGCCACACAGCAGCTGTTCCACTAGCTATCTTAACCTCAGCCACACAGCAGCTGTTCGCCACTAGCTATCGTAGCCTCAGCCACTCAGCAGCTGTTCTCCACTAGCTATCTTAACCTCAGCCACTCAGCAGCTGTTCGCCACTAGCTATCTTAACCTCAGCCACTCAGCAGCTGTTCTCCACTAGCTATCTTAACCTCAGCCACACAGCAGCTGTTCGCCACTAGCTATCTTAACCTCAGCCACCAGCAGCTGTTCTCCACTAGCTATCTTAACCTCAGCCACTCAGCAGCTGTTCGCCACTAGCTATCTTAACCTCAGCCACTCAGCAGCTGTTCGCCACTAGCTATCGTAGCCTCAGCCACTCAGCAGCTGTTCGCCACTAGCTATCGTAGCCTCAGCCACACAGCAGCTGTTCTCCACTAGCTATCTTAACCTCAGCCACACAGCAGCTGTTCTCCACTAGCTATCGTAGCCTCAGCCACTCAGCAGCTGTTCTCCACTAGCTATCTTAACCTCAGCCACTCAGCAGCTGTTCTCCACTAGCTATCTTAACCTCAGCCACTCAGCAGGTGTTCTCCACTAGCTATCTTAACCTCAGCCACTCAGCAGCTGTTCTCCACTAGCTATCTTAACCTCAGCCACACAGCAGCTGTTCTCCACTAGCTATCGTAGCCTCAGCCACTCAGCAGCTGTTCTCCATTAGCTATCGTAGCCTCAGCCACACAGCAGCTGTTCGCCACTAGCTATCTTAACCTCAGCCACACAGCAGCTGTTCGCCACTAGCTATCTTAACCTCAGCCACACAGCAGCTGTTCGCCACTAGCTATCTTAACCTCAGCCACACAGCAGCTGTTCGCCACTAGCTATCTTAACCTCAGCCACTCAGCAGCTGTTCTCCACTAGCTATCTTAACCTCAGCCACACAGCAGCTGTTCGCCACTAGCTATCTTAACCTCAGCCACTCAGCAGCTGTTCTCCACTAGCTATCTTAAGCTCAGCCACACAGCAGCTGTTCTCTACTAGCTATCTTAACCTCAGCCACACAGCAGCTGTTCGCCACTAGCTATCTTAACCTCAGCCACACAGCAGCTGTTCGCCACTAGCTATCTTAACCTCAGCCACACAGCAGCTGTTCTCCACTAGCTATCTTAACCTCAGCCACTCAGCAGCTGTTCGCCACTAGCTATCGTAGCCTCAGCCACTCAGCAGCTGTTCGCCACTAGCTATCGTAGTCTCAGCCACACAGCAGCTGTTCTCCACTAGCTATCTTAACCTCAGCCACACAGCAGCTGTTCTCCACTAGCTATCGTAGCCTCAGCCACTCAGCAGCTGTTCTCCACTAGCTATCTTAACCTCAGCCACTCAGCAGCTGTTCTCCACTAGCTATCTTAACCTCAGCCACTCAGCAGCTGTTCTCCACTAGCTATCTTAACCTCAGCCACTCAGCAGCTGTTCTCCACTAGCTATCTTAACCTCAGCCACACAGCAGCTGTTCTCCACTAGCTATCGTAGCCTCAGCCACTCAGCAGCTGTTCTCCATTAGCTATCGTAGCCTCAGCCACACAGCAGCTGTTCGCCACTAGCTATCTTAACCTCAGCCACACAGCAGCTGTTCGCCACTAGCTATCTTAACCTCAGCCACACAGCAGCTGTTCGCCACTAGCTATCTTAACCTCAGCCACACAGCAGCTGTTCGCCACTAGCTACCTTAACCTCAGCCACTCAGCAGCTGTTCTCCACTAGCTATCTTAACCTCAGCCACACAGCAGCTGTTCGCCACTAGCTATCTTAACCTCAGCCACTCAGCAGCTGTTCTCCACTAGCTATCTTAACCTCAGCCACACAGCAGCTGTTCTCCACTAGCTATCTTAACCTCAGCCACACAGCAGCTGTTCGCCACTAGCTATCTTAACCTCAGCCACACAGCAGCTGTTCGCCACTAGCTATCTTAACCTCAGCCACACAGCAGCTGTTCTCCACTAGCTATCTTAACCTCAGCCACACAGCAGCTGTTCGCCACTAGCTATCTTAACCTCAGCCACTCAGCAGCTGTTCGCCACTAGCTATCTTAACCTCAGCCACACAGCAGCTGTTCTCCACTAGCTATCGTAGCCTCAGCCACTCAGCAGCTGTTCTCCACTAGCTATCTTAACCTCAGCCACTCAGCAGCTGTTCGCCACTAGCTATCTTAACCTCAGCCACTCAGCAGCTGTTCGCCACTAGCTATCGTAGCCTCAGCCACTCAGCAGCTGTTCGCCACTAGCTATCGTAGCCTCAGCCACACAGCAGCTGTTCTCCACTAGCTATCTTAACCTCAGCCACACAGCAGCTGTTCTCCACTAGCTATCGTAGCCTCAGCCACTCAGCAGCTGTTCTCCACTAGCTATCTTAACCTCAGCCACTCAGCAGCTGTTCTCCACTAGCTATCTTAACCTCAGCCACTCAGCAGCTGTTCTCCACTAGCTATCTTAACCTCAGCCACTCAGCAGCTGTTCTCCACTAGCTATCTTAACCTCAGCCACACAGCAGCTGTTCTCCACTAGCTATCGTAGCCTCAGCCACTCAGCAGCTGTTCTCCATTAGCTATCGTAGCCTCAGCCACACAGCAGCTGTTCGCCACTAGCTATCTTAACCTCAGCCACACAGCAGCTGTTCGCCACTAGCTATCTTAACCTCAGCCACACAGCAGCTGTTCGCCACTAGCTATCTTAACCTCAGCCACACAGCAGCTGTTCGCCACTAGCTATCTTAACCTCAGCCACTCAGCAGCTGTTCTCCACTAGCTATCTTAACCTCAGCCACACAGCAGCTGTTCGCCACTAGCTATCTTAACCTCAGCCACTCAGCAGCTGTTCTCCACTAGCTATCTTAAGCTCAGCCACACAGCAGCTGTTCTCTACTAGCTATCTTAACCTCAGCCACACAGCAGCTGTTCGCCACTAGCTATCTTAACCTCAGCCACACAGCAGCTGTTCGCCACTAGCTATCTTAACCTCAGCCACACAGCAGCTGTTCTCCACTAGCTATCTTAACCTCAGCCACACAGCAGCTGTTCGCCACTAGCTATCTTAACCTCAGCCACTCAGCAGCTGTTCTCCACTAGCTATCTTAACCTCAGCCACACAGCAGCTGTTCGCCACTAGCTATCTTAACCTCAGCCACTCAGCAGCTGTTCTCCACTAGCTATCTTAACCTCAGCCACTCAGCAGCTGTTCGCCACTAGCTATCTTAACCTCAGCCACTCAGCAGCTGTTCGCCACTAGCTATCGTAGCCTCAGCCACTCAGCAGCTGTTCGCCACTAGCTATCGTAGTCTCAGCCACACAGCAGCTGTTCTCCACTAGCTATCTTAACCTCAGCCACACAGCAGCTGTTCTCCACTAGCTATCGTAGCCTCAGCCACTCAGCAGCTGTTCTCCACTAGCTATCTTAACCTCAGCCACTCAGCAGCTGTTCTCCACTAGCTATCTTAAGCTCAGCCACTCAGCAGCTGTTCTCCACTAGCTATCTTAACCTCAGCCACTCAGCAGCTGTTCTCCACTAGCTATCTTAACCTCAGCCACACAGCAGCTGTTCTCCACTAGCTATCGTAGCCTCAGCCACTCAGCAGCTGTTCTCCATTAGCTATCGTAGCCTCAGCCACACAGCAGCTGTTCGCCACTAGCTATCTTAACCTCAGCCACACAGCAGCTGTTCGCCACTAGCTATCTTAACCTCAGCCACACAGCAGCTGTTCGCCACTAGCTATCTTAACCTCAGCCACACAGCAGCTGTTCGCCACTAGCTACCTTAACCTCAGCCACTCAGCAGCTGTTCTCCACTAGCTATCTTAACCTCAGCCACACAGCAGCTGTTCGCCACTAGCTATCTTAACCTCAGCCACTCAGCAGCTGTTCTCCACTAGCTATCTTAACCTCAGCCACACAGCAGCTGTTCTCCACTAGCTATCTTAACCTCAGCCACACAGCAGCTGTTCGCCACTAGCTATCTTAACCTCAGCCACACAGCAGCTGTTCGCCACTAGCTATCTTAACCTCAGCCACACAGCAGCTGTTCTCCACTAGCTATCTTAACCTCAGCCACACAGCAGCTGTTCGCCACTAGCTATCTTAACCTCAGCCACTCAGCAGCTGTTCGCCACTAGCTATCTTAACCTCAGCCACACAGCAGCTGTTCTCCACTAGCTATCGTAGCCTCAGCCACTCAGCAGCTGTTCGCCACTAGCTATCTTAACCTCAGCCACTCAGCAGCTGTTCGCCACTAGCTATCTTAACCTCAGCCACACAGCAGCTGTTCTCCACTAGCTATCTTAACCTCAGCCACACAGCAGCTGTTCGCCACTAGCTATCTTAACCTCAGCCACACAGCAGCTGTTCGCCACTAGCTATCTTAACCTCAGCCACACAGCAGCTGTTCGCCACTAGCTATCTTAACCTCAGCCACTCAGCAGCTGTTCTCCACTAGCTATCTTAACCTCAGCCACTCAGCAGCTGTTCGCCACTAGCTATCTTAACCTCAGCCACTCAGCAGCTGTTCGCCACTAGCTATCTTAACCTCAGCCACACAGCAGCTGTTCTCCACTAGCTATCTTAACCTCAGCCACACAGCAGCTGTTCTCCACTAGCTATCTTAACCTCAGCCACACAGCAGTTGTTCGCCACTAGCTATCTTAACCTCAGCCACACAGCAGCTGTTCGCCACTAGCTATCTTAACCTCGGCCACACAGCAGTTGTTCGCCACTAGGTATCTTAACCTCAGCCACACAGCAGCTGTTCGCCACTAGCTATCTTAACCTCAGCCACTCAGCAGCTGTTCTCCACTAGCTATCTTAACCTCAGCCACACAGCAGCTGTTCGCCACTAGCTATCCTAACCTCAGCCACACAGCAGCTGTTCGCCACTAGCTATCTTAACCTCAGCCACACAGCAGCTGCTCGCCACTAGCTATCTTAACCTCAGCCACACAGCAGCTGTTCGCCACTAGCTATCTTAACCTCAGCCACTCAGCAGCTGTTCTCCACTAGCTATCGTAGCCTCAGCCACTCAGCAGCTGTTCTCCACTAGCTATCTTAACCTCAGCCACACAGCAGCTGTTCGCCACTAGCTATCTTAACCTCAGCCACTCAGCAGCTGTTCGCCACTAGCTATCTTAACCTCAGCCACTCAGCAGCTGTTCGCCACTAGCTATCTTAACCTCAGCCACACAGCAGCTGTTCTCCACTAGCTATCTTAACCTCAGCCACTCAGCAGCTGTTCGCCACTAGCTATCTTAACCTCAGCCACTCAGCAGCTGTTCGCCACTAGCTATCTTAACCTAGCAGCCACACAGCAGCTGTTCGCCACTAGCTATCTTAACCTCAGCCACACAGCAGCTGTTCTCCACTAGCTATCTTAACCTCAGCCACACAGCAGCTGTTCTCCACTAGCTATCTTAACCTCAGCCACACAGCAGCTGTTCGCCACTAGCTATCTTAACCTCAGCCACACAGCAGCTGTTCTCCACTAGCTATCTTAACCTCAGCCACTCAGCAGCTGTTCGCCACTAGCTATCTTAACCTCAGCCACACAGCAGCTGTTCGCCACTAGCTATCGTAGCCTCAGCCACTCAGCAGCTGTTCTCCACTAGCTATCGTAGCCTCAGCCACACAGCAGCTGTTCGCCACTAGCTATCTTAACCTCAGCCACACAGCAGCTGTTCTCCACTAGCTATCTTAACCTCAGCCACACAGCAGCTGTTCTCCACTAGCTATCTTAACCTCAGCCACACAGCAGCTGTTCGCCACTAGCTATCTTAACCTCAGCCACACAGCAGCTGTTCGCCACTAGCTATCTTAACCTCAGCCACACAGCAGCTGTTCTCCACTAGCTATCTTAACGTCAGCCACTCAGCAGCTGTTCTCCACTAGCTATCGTAGCCTCAGCCACACAGCAGCTGTTCGCCACTAGCTATCTTAACCTCAGCCACTCAGCAGCTGTTCTCCACTAGCTATCTTAACCTCAGCCACTCAGCAGCTGTTCTCCACTAGCTATCTTAACCTCCGCCACACAGCAGCTGTTCTCCACTAGCTATCGTAGCCTCAGCCACTCAGCAGCTGTTCTCCACTAGCTATCTTAACCTCAGCCACTCAGCAGCTGTTCTCCACTAGCTATCTTAACCTCAGCCACTCAGCAGCTGTTCGCCACTAGCTATCTTAACCTCAGCCACTCAGCAGCTGTTCGCCACTAGCTATCTTAACCTCAGCCACACAGCAGCTGTTCGCCACTAGCTATCTTAACCTCAGCCACTCAGCAGCTGTTCGCCACTAGCTATCTTAACCTCAGCCACTCAGCAGCTGTTCTCCACTAGCTATCTTAACCTCAGCCACTCAGCAGTTGTTCGCCACTAGCTATCTTAACCTCAGCCACTCAGCAGCTGTTCGCCACTAGCTATCTTAACCTCAGCCCCACAGCAGCTGTTCGCCACTAGCTATCTTAACCTCAGCCACTCAGCAGTTGTTCGCCACTAGCTATCTTAACCTCAGCCCCACAGCAGCTGTTCGCCACTAGCTATCTTAACCTCAGCCACTCAGCAGCTGTTCGCCACTAGCTATCTTAACCTCAGCCACACAGCAGCTGTTCGCCACTAGCTATCTTAACCTCAGCCACACAGCAGCTGTTCTCCACTAGCTATCTTAACCTCAGCCACACAGCAGCTGTTCTCCACTAGCTATCTTAACCTCAGCCACACAGCAGCTGTTCGCCACTAGCTATCTTAACCTCAGCCACTCAGCAGTCGAACTTCAACTCTATTTCAGTGTTAAACTTTCGACAAGTCTGTACTGTATATCACAATAATCCTAATCATAAACAAATATACTAATCCTTGTTCGAATCACAATCCAAAAGCAAAGTTAAAACTTTGGAACTGACAAGTTGGGTTAGACACGTGAACTTCCACCGGGGAAGTGAGACCGGGTGAAGCCAAAGAACGAAATAACTTATTTACATACAAAATACGGAAAACATGACGTTTAAATCATTAAAACGCTATAATACGTGTTTATTTGATTTATTAAGAGAATACGAATTTGATTTGCAAGAACTTATTGATTAATCCGTAGGTGGGGGGGGGGTATTATTTTCATTCTCTAATGATTAAATAGTCAACAACTGTAATTTAAACATTTGATATTGTTTTGTAGAATTCAGATGATGTATACAACAGATCGATAAATTCTCAACTGATACATCAAGACATCTGGATAAACACATTTCTAGTTGATGATGAAATACTACTTTAAAATTTTACTATGAATTTAAATTTTCTGCCTCTTAGAATGACTTGTGTCAACAGACTTTCCAAACTTGGTCGCCCTGTATTGATGGTATTTGTGAGGTTTCAACATTCAGCTAATGGCCAGGATATGTTTTAACAGGGTTTCTATATGAAAATGTTGTGTTTCTAAGTAAATACATTTAGGGCAATCATATTGCAAAACACGAGAGTTCCTATATGCACTGAAGAAGGATACACATAAATGTAGTTTTATGATTTGTCATGTTATAAAAAGATGTCCAAACGTATATACTATTGAAGGTTTATGTGACATATTTGCTAATTGCATAACTTCCCATATAATAATTAATTCTATTACTTTTAGGTAAGGACAACTCAACGTTAAAAGGTTATACCATAAAGGTCACTGTGGCCTGGAATGGAGTGTTTTTCTCAGACAATTCTATTTTGTTAGAGAGTATGTCGACTTTTAGGAATTTAAAATTACCCTCGGTGAGATTGAACGTGTTTCTATATATGACATGTCTAGCATGCATAACCAACACCAATAACATCTTCAAAACTTTTGACAATATAAATCTTTTACTGCAAGTCTTTTAAAGATATGTGCTTACCCTTCCGGAGCACCCGACATTACTTCCCTGATGGTAGGTTACGTGCTTAACTTAATTTGCCTGTTTGAAAGTTTTTACTTTGCTTTGCGATTTTGGTTTGAAATATGGATTAGTATATTTGATATCATAAAATTTTTTTAAAAGAAAACACAAACGTCACTTTATGATTTCATACAGGTTTTCTTCGTGGAAGTTATGTTTTCATAATACTTTAATTTACGGTAATCAATTTAAGTTTCCTATATACATCACTGTTTCATAATCATATTTTTAGTTTTCCCAAGCTTATTTATTTCTCTCTCGTAATAAAATTGTAGCAAAATTCGTAACAATCGTATTATTTCAAAACGAATTTGAATCATACTTGATTTAACAGTTAAAGTGCGACACTTTAAGACAAGATAAAACCACAAACATGCATGTGTCAGGTACGAAGCCACAAGTTTTACAATCACGCTGAATATATAGTGGTAAACAAACGTGTTATTGTACATTGAGGACAGAGGAGATTAACATAGACATATACAGACCATTTAAGGTCACCGATATTTATTGTATGATATATTATTTATATCCTGCTGAATTGCAAGTTCAGGTGTACTTTAAGAAGAGTATTACACTCAACAGTGAAACACACTCGCTTAATTTTTTTCTTCGTTACATTTGACGATTATTAGCTCATAACATGTTATGCGTTTATAAATGGTAATTAGGCTTTACAAATAAGGGTTTTTCAAATTTTATATATATCACAAGGTAATTATGACACATTATTCCTATCTAATAACACATTAATATTCCATATTACATAATAAACGTCTTATTTAAAAATGTCACAGTTAGGTTTTTTTAATTTTTTTTTTAAAAGTCAATGAGAAATTTAAAAATATGAAATAAATTGGAGGAACAAGTGCAAGAGGTTTCCAAGTACAACTTAGGAAACATACAACTACTGAGAATAATAAATTTTTAAAGATGTATAGTTAAAAGTCGCTTAAGTACACGTCAAAAGTAACGGCATATAAAACCTGTAATCCAAATAGGTACGTGTAGTTGTTTTGTTTGCATCGCTGGAATTAGACGATTGTCAAATTAGAGATGTAGTAAGTTCGAACCCCTACCGGGTCTGGCAAAGACTTGAAAAAAGTAGTGACTGCTATTTCGCTAAGCGCTTGGTATTTAGAAATGAAAGTCACGGATTCCTTCGGAACAGACCTAAAAGCCAGGCGTGGTACGTTAAAAACCCTCTCTGAACATTGGCCTGAGTTCAGTGCAAAGATGAAAATTTCTGCGACTTCACCTACGGCTGGTGACGTCTCGGAATAAGTAAATTATCTTGAATAAAACCCATCCAACCAATAAATTTATGGTTATCTCATTTAGTTTACAACCCATAAAATTTAAAAGATTATTTTAAGAAAATGTTATAAATTTTATGGCTTTTCTATTTATAGTAAACATACGTTGAGTTTGGTAATGAATGATCATCATGGATCCCTGGTTGTAACAAAATACGAAAGGGAAGGATCCCTAAAGCAACAAAATAAAAACCATACTCGGGGATGCTTTTTGATTTACAGGTAGCTAGTCGGGCGTTTTAGGATTGATAACTTGTGTCTTTCTTTTGGTTATCTTGTTTGGTCTTTCTTTAGTTAGATGTTTCATTTTGGTTACATTGGCTATTGCCAGATATATGTTTTTCAGTTGCAAATTTCTTTTTCCATAATCCGTCACAAATTACTTCATTTGTACAATGCAATGCATTATGTACAAAGATTCGACACCTCCAATTAGGCATGGAATTACATATTTCCCATTGCGTATTTTATTTGATGTCTCAATGCCAATTCAAAGATACCCCCCAAATAACATTTGCATGCTCAACCAACACCGAGTACATCTCAAATATATAAAGTACCCGTTACGTTACGGAAATGAAGGTGCTATGAAAGTGTTTCAAAGAATTCGGTAAGAAATGTTCATTTATTAACTCGAGTCCACAAATAAATTTTAAGTTCACAAAATACTAAATTTAAATATCAGCTAAGGACATATGTATTGTAATTGTAAGCAGCGTAAAGTTAATTTCTTTGACATTTTTTCACCGTTTATACATTTTTAATTGATAGTGGCGTTTCTTTGAATCAGTGAAATAACAAACGCATCAAATAGATAATGTAATTATACAGATTTCTCACAATAAAATCCCTAAAACTCTGCAGTTTTACACTTATTATATTCGTCATATGTGACAAATGTTTCATTGAAGATGCAATAAAGTCATTGGGTTTCTTATGGCGTAATATAAGTTGTGGTTTGTTCATGTTTTTATTGCTATACCTATCTGAAAGTGTATGTTATGTATATTTAAACAAAACGTTTATTTTTAATGTCAATAGAATAGACCATTTTCCGTGATTTGTAATGGTTTAAATGTTTTAAGATCGTGTAACGCATGACAAATATACTAGTTTTGGTGCATAGATACGAGCGGTTTCTTAAATTATTTAAAACCACTTTCATGAATCATACAAAAGTGCATCTTAAGGATTTTTTTCTGAACGCACTCAAATGATGTTATTGATCAAAATTTCTACCTGGAAAACGTACTTGGGACAATTGGGTATATATACATCGTTATATGAGCAACATAAATTTGCAAAGTCAGGGTAAAAGAAATAAATAGGCGTTATCATGACGGCACTAAACGAGTGATCATTACGAGTAATCTGCGACGTAGTGTTTTCTTTGGCGTTCAATTGCAGAGAATATAATCATATCCGGGACCAAAATCGAAAATTAAAACGAAAATGTTATTTGCCAGAAGAAGGCGTGATTGTACGGAGCCCGTAAAGTGACATGTATAAAAATATTTCGTATATTCGCAATAGTTATATCATATTTTCGATTGTGATTAGAAATCGTATAAATTACTAGTTACGTCGATAAAAAAGACATCTGTCGAAGCATGTTCTTTGACGTTAAATTGTAGGAAACACAGTCATTAACGGTACAAAATCAATGCCTTTAATAAAGATTTGCCAACGGTAACTAAAATATTAGTATCTTTGCGCTTAAATCAAATAGATAATTTCGAATTTCATTTCCATTAAAGACAACAACAATTTTTTACACTAAATACATGAAAATTTGATTAAATTTGAATTTACGTATATACAGTGTTATATTTGAAATTCCCGTTATTTATAATTATAACAATATGATTTAATTACTGTATCATACCCATTAATCAATGCTGAGCGTACTGCAAGAAGTCTCAGATCAGTGACAAAATCACCACCAGGTTGATAATATTCATATTTTCCTTTACTGAAATATTACAAAAGTTGATGATATAATAATCACATAAAATTATATAATGACATTAGATTTGTTTTAACCGATCTGTGTACGAGAAAAGCATTCCGTCTTTATTTTAGTATTATTTTTAAAAGATATCACATTGAAACATTGTAATGGGTCATTTGAAGTTATGTGACATAACAGCCAGCTCAACCGTAGATCTAATAAAATATAAAGTGACAGATGGGTGGTATGAAACATGAATTTAAGTACTGTACTCGGCCATCCGATATCCAGTACTTATTAATGTATTGCAGAATCAGTGATATTCGCAGGATCAAAATGCTTTTAATTTAAAATAACGCTTGGAGAAAATTTGTGTTAATTACATATTCATCCAATGTTAATTTTACAGCACTATAGACGGCATTTTCGGATACAGTTCTGGGACCAATATTGTGAAACCGCGTTTTAAAGGGCTCAAAAAATATCCAAAGTACAAAATTTTATTAAATCAAATTTAGCAAGGAAATACTTTGTATGACGGAGTATAGCTTCGTTTTTGAAAATTTTCAGATTTTAACTAGCAACAAAAGACAGTAGTGCATGAATATTTCTGACAAGAACAAAAGTGTTGCCTACTGAGTTTATGAAATTGTGTTTTTATGAAAATAAATCCCGTTTTGGGTGTTAATAGTTAACAAAATCCGTTGGTAAAAAATTTCATCCCCATATTATGTACTAACCCATTGGAAATAAACGAAAAATATAATTTCAAAAACATTCATTTTACAATAACATGAACATATAACACGCCTAAGTAATGTTAGCTAGAGAGCACTAACAAAGATTGATTGATAATTAATATAAAAAGAACACATTTTCTGTTATGATAGAATATAAGTATTTTACTAAACACAGTCAACAGGTGCGCTATGGCAATTAGTACATGATCAATCAGTTTAAAATAAAAATACCTGCTGATAATACTATAGTGTTTAATAATATGAACTACGATAACCTTGAATATATAGCACATTTTTAGGTGTTAGTATAATTACTGTTGCACTGATTGGATCATCTAAACATGATTTACTCATTTGACGTACCACAGTCATTGTTAGTTGTAACATGAACCTTAGAAATGACCATGACTTTTGTTAAATTGTTCACTTTCAACGGTTCATTTTCCCTTTATTCGCAATCTTGATGTCACACATGTAGCTAATTAAAAAGGATGTGTTTACCCTTCTGGAACACCCAGCTTTATTTTCCTTGTCTAACTAAATCTGCGAGTTTTTAACGTTTTGGCAATACTTTTTAGATTTTGTTTTTTACATGGACTGGTATGTTTGTGTTTGATTATGTAAATCATATCTTTTATTCAGAAAATGATTATGTTTATATATACGATCAACCCTGTCTATAAAGGCCATCAAAGGGAGCCAGTAAAAGTGGCCTTTAATACTGGCCTCTATGAGCAGGTAGCCTTTATATAGAGTAAGCCTTTAAGGCAGGCCGGACTGTAATAACCCCCCCCCCTTCCAGATGGATTACTTTAAATGTTGCTATACGGTGTAGAACTGTAAATATAATCAAAAACAAACATACTAATCCATTTCCGAATCCACTAGCTTTCTATATTACAAATTCATATTTTTGACATAGGAACCTTATAAAATCGTGTGCAGGAATCTAAAATATATTATTAATAATAAGTAAACTAATAACTAAATGTAATTAAATAATCGAGTTTTACGCACACACACGACACGATTTTTTTAATTATATCGAGTTTGTCAGTTCAGGGAAGTTGTAAGAATTCGGAGTTCCTGGAGAAAACCAGCTTTGTTAGGCAAGCGAACAGACAAACCTAATGTGTCTAACACTATAATTTGTCCCAAAAGAAATTCCAACCTTAAGAAGTGGGAGTTGCTGGAAGGCCCAGCACCTTCTTTTTAGCTAGCTACAACCGCCACATGTTTAATTAAAATTGTGTGAAAGGAACATGGAACTATGGGACGTCAAATATATTCAGGGCAATCCTGGAGATTGAGATATCAAACTTATCAACAAATTGTGATGTCCATAAAACTTTTTGAGGGCCTTGATAAGCCTAGGTTTGCAATATCCCTGACAGTCAACAATTTATTTGCAAGCAATCTGCTTCGTTGTACAAAAGTCTCCTAAGTGGGAACAGGCTCTACCATGGCGTATTGAGTGGGAAACAAATACATCATAAACAGAAGCAGGTACTCTGCTGCATAGGAAAGGGAAGTTGACAATAGTAAAATTGAAGTCATCAATTTTGTCATAAAGTTTTAAACGCAGCATTTCTTTTGTTTTAAAAGTCAGGTTTAAGTCTAAATATGAAGAGCAGTACTTGAGGAATCAGTCGTATCTTTTATTTCAAGCACAGTGGGATAGATGACAATCACACAGTCTCCAAATTAAGGATTGTTAAGAGACAGAATGTCATCTATATATCTGTATGTGGAGTCTTCTCTCCAGATTTAACTAGATTCTGCATAAATTCTGCTTCATAAGAATAAAGAAAAAATTCAGCAAGTAATGGTGCACTGTTTGTACCCATTGGTATACCGGTTATTTGCAGGAAAATTATATAATCAAACACAACAAATATGTTATCTATAAAAAAACCTAACTTTTTATGGATGGTATCTTCAGTATATTTTTGTTTTTTGTTTTGGAATCCGTATGATATTTGACAAAATACCAACACCAGATATTTGTATCGTGGCTTATAGTTAACTTTATAAATAATATAGATGTTTCCTCATTGTTTTCAATGCAAAGGTTAAAATATCGGATGTTTTGAACCAAATGCTACTAAGTCGTTAAAACAACAAATGTTTAATGTTAAAAAAAAAATGAAACTAACAAAACATCCCGTTAACAATTAACCTTTATGCCGTTGTTCTACTAAAGTGTAATCAACTTGCCATATATTGCAATAATACCACACGTAGCTTGACAAGTACAATAACAAGTAAAATACTGAAAAATAAAAACAACAAGCATGAATGTATCAGGAACTTAGGCGTGGTTTAATTATCACTCCTCACATTAAACATACTTCATGTATAGAGGACACTGTGTAATTCAATTCTAATCTATCATGGTCAATTAGTATTTTTTATATTTTGTCATAACAGAATACTTGTTCGCCATATCAAAAGATTTATTCGCCATTCTCAAAAAAAAAAAAAAAAAAAAAAAAAAAAAAAAAATTCCACAATCTCTGGATCTCCTATACGCTTTCGTACAAACTGATGATTGTCCATATGGAAATGTTGTCACGCAGTGAATCTTAATTTTGTTAGACGAATTTCATACCCCGCTGAAAAAGCAATATATTTAAGGTCAAGCGTACCTTAAAAGATATAAATAATTAAAATTACAGAGATTAAATTTTTAAAACCGGCTGAACTAAATGTTATACAACGGGAACTAATATATAACTCTAGAGTATACATATATGTACTAATTATTGCAACCCATGTACATGTTTGTAACTAGATTCTATTTTAATTACAAAATCTCGTAACTTACAAAAATAGTAAAAGTGCAATGTGTTTATCAACATTAAAATACCAATTTCTAGACTCTTATTGAAATTGTGTTAAAACGCCATTATCATACAGTTAAAATTGATATAGAGTCGTATGAAAAATACTACTAAGTCGTCAAAACAACAAATGTTTAATGTTAAAAACAAATGAAACTAACATAACATCCCGTTAACAATTAACCTTTATGCCGTTGTTCTACTAAAGTGTAATCAACTTGCCATATATTGCAATAATACCACACGTAGCTTGACAAGTACAATAACAAGTAAAATACTGAAAAATAAAAACAACAAGCATGAATGTATCAGGAACTTAGGCGTGGTTTAATTATCACTCCTCACATTAAACATACTTCATGTATAGAGGACACTGTGTAATTCAATTCTAATCTATCGTGGTGAATTAGTATTTTTTATATTTTGTCATAACAGAATACTTATTCGCCATGTCAAAAGATTTATTCGCCATTCTCAAAAAAAAAAAAAAAAAAAAAAAAAAAGAAAAATTCCACAATCTCTGGATCTCCTATACGCTTTCGTACAAACTGATGATTGTCCATATGGAAATTTTGTCAAGCAGTGAATCTTAATTTTGTTAGACGAATTTCATATCCCGCTGAAAAAGCAATCATATATTTAAGGTCAAGCGTACCTTAAAAGATATAAATAATTAAAATTACAGAGATTAAATTTTTAAAACCGGCTGAACTAAATGTTATACAACGGGAACTAATATATAACTCTAGTGCAATATGTTTATCAACATAAAAATACCAATTTCTAGACTATTATTGACATTGTGTTAAAACGCCATTATCATATAGTTAAAATTGATATAGATTCGTATGAAAACCACATGAAAACACTTATGGTGAATGTTCCTTTCTCAATTTGATTTTTCATGTGGAGGATGTACATAACTTGAGCCCAGGTGCTGCTTACCTGTCCGGTGCACCCGGTCTCATTTGACTGGTGGAATTTCACGTGGTTTATTTATTTACAAGTTTGGTTTTTTTTTAAATTTTACACTTTGCTTTTGGGATTTTTGACAAGTATGTTTGTTTGATACATATAACATTCTATTTATAATATACTTCATCTGTTTTGGTGCCACATTTGCATCATATTACCTACACTTTGTGTAAAATCAAAATCAGCTTACTTAAACATAATTTAGGTGACCTTACAATTTTTTGTAAAAAAATAAACCACACAATAGGGTAATTAAACAAATGGGCAGATAGTTCAAGGTTATTCTGTTTACAAATAACTCACAGTAGTTTTACCGTTATCATGTAAGTAAACCAAGTCAACAGGTGCAAGAGAGCAATAAGTGCATTATAAAATAGTAAAATTTCTGCTGATAGTACAAGTTTGCTTAGCGGGTTTTATTTGAACAAAAATTGTCTTTGATCGCGGATAACACCCATATATACTTAAATCATATATATGATACTTTTATCTTACAATGTTTGAAAGTTAGGCAAACAAATTTTATATATTAAAAAATAAGGACTGCATGTACTATGTTTGCTGCACGTACATTTAAAATTGACATGGAAGTCACATTGTGCACCTTGACCGATGGATATGGTGACTACAGGACTTTGTATTTTCATATGATACAAATTAACATACCGTCAATGACAAAAAAGAAAGAAGAACATTTTCCTGTTTTTCGAATTCACTATCTGGAGTTCATTTACTTTATTGCGACGGAAACGAGAAGCCCAAGATCTGTTTATATGATAAAGCAATAACATGTCCTCTAGCAATCACACACGTCTTTATATCTAGTATGTCACTTATACCGATTCTTAAATTAGACACCCACATACAACTTCAAAAATCCCATTATACAAACAAGATACAATTAAATTGCGCAATAAAACGTTCAATAACCTGAACAGTATTGCATATTAAGATCATCGTTTCTTGAATGATAAATGTTTTGTTCTTTGCCAAATGATGATGTATACGCTGAACGAATAAACCTAACAATTTAAAGTAGGATATTTTATAAAAAAAAAAAAAAGAAGAGAGAAAAAGACTTGATAGTATAATCACTCATAGCATCATACACCAGCTCAAGACACATACTAGTATAGCAGTCAGTGAGGGAAAGAAAATTTAAATTCCCCTATCAGTTTTATCATAATCTGTACATCCTTTCACTGTATAGACTGAAAAAAACAGTGGTAATTAGTATAAAATAGATCAATTAAATTAATTAATTTTCCTTATAACAGCATTTATAAAATCACCTTAAATATTTTACAGATAAAAAGGAATGTTATCTATCATCTAGATATGTTGTCATTTCTGTCATTTATTTCGAGATAAGCACAATATTATATTGTTTCCACTTTATTGACAAAATAATAGAGATAGAAAAGTATCTCGAAAAGACCCTTGAAGAACATGTTACAAAATTATGGATTAAAACTTTTATCAACTCCCGTTAGTAATGGTGAAATCTTCAATATGGCACTGAATTTCACCACAATTGTCTAGACGCACCTTGCAATGCATTATCATAGAATATAATTTCGTTTGCAAGTCTTCATAACACCACAGGATAATAAACCGCATAATCAGACAGAACCCAATATTTAAAAACAAGACCAGTATTATTTTCAAAGACAGTAAAACACATAATAAGGTAAATGGATACATTTTACACTTATAATCACATCACGTGCACTCTACTTATAGTAATAAAGCATCTAAAATTATAATCACGTGCATATAACTAATGGAAACACAGTCTTTGTTTACACTGTGTACTGTAACAAATGCCGAGTGTTATAATCACATGCACACTTCTTAAGGCAACAAAGTGACGATTTAACAGCCTGTTAAACACTACTTATGGATACAAACTTATCATAAAGAATTTGTTGAAAATACAGTAAATCAAAAGAAACCGACAGACAAGAAAAAATAAACATTTATCACAACTAATTATTACACTCGTCCTAGGAACTTTATTAAATGATATAATAATGCAATTACATATTATTCCAATGTTAAATTCTACAGCAGTAGACGACCGTTTTGGAATACATTTCCTCATCCATAGTTTTTGGAGAGCTTTTGAACTTAAGAATGTTTAAAAATTATTAGCAGTAAGTAAGTTGTGTACGTGTTTTATAAATTTTCACTTAACCAAACAATTACGGAAAGTTCAAATTACAAGGGTGATATTATTTATATATGATCGCAATAAAATAATATAATTTTTAATGAAGATCATAAGGCCATAGACAATGTTTAGACATTTCAGTGACATTATTTAAAATGACATCCTGAGGCAGATAACCCTACAAGGATATTCAGGTTTTTTTCAATTTTTTGCTCAATAGAATATAATGCCTGAATTAAAATACAGTCTAAAATTACTTTTTTATAGATGAAACTTTTATTATTGGAGCATTCTCCAATATAGGATGATTGACCCATTGAAGCCTTCTCATTTATCCGAATGTCGGGAGGAAAATTCACGAATTTCGAAAACAAAAGCCAAAACAATTACATGTCAAATATGATATATCTGTTATGTAACGAGGAAATAAGAAATTCATATGTCTTACTAAATGTATTATCAATTATAAAAAAAATCATAAGAGTTAATTTATAGTTCACAGAATAAAAACCAAATCGTTAGATAAATTATAACAAGTTGATTTAACTGGTAAGTGAATGGCAAAATTTTAAACAAAAATCATAACGAATAAAATTGAAACAAATCACATCTTAATTAACTTGTCAATACTACATACAGTATGTATATTAACGGGAAATGGTATGGTCTAAGGCGTCAAATATTTTGACAACTTTTGACAAGAGGTGTCGTGTCATTCATTGCATTACCAAAGTAAGTTCCTATGATGTTGGGGATTTAATAGCCAAACTTTATTATTAGTCAAAACCAAACATACCAATTCACGTCCAAACCACAATATCTATACGTTTAGCAGTTATTTAACTTGTCTTTGATTTCCTTCATCGTCATTTGTCAGAGTGAAAGGTGATACAAAGGTTGAAGGTTTATATGTTCCTCAAACCACCATGAGATTTTCCCCCATTTTTTCATAACTGTTATAAAATATTACCAATCTTCCTAAATAAAGCATTGGAATTGTGATAATTGGCAATTTTATTGAGTTTGAGAACTAGTATGCTAAGGTTCCCTGCTCGATATTAAGATAACGAGAAACAACGTTATTTTTTTTTAAAAAAAGCTCTTGATCTGGTTTTATGTATTCGGAAAAATACAGAAACAGGTGCACTGAAAATTTTTATATTTGATTGTAAAACAAAATATTTAATATATCAGTGAGGAAACATTGATAGCTACATGTATAAATTGTATATAAGGCCAGTTAAACTGATTGTGGTATTTCCTCATTTCATGTCTGATTAGTAATTGAAGACTAATAATAGTTTGTACTTTACAGCATACATGTACAATACAAAGAACGTATTCAGCATTTTGCGAGAGGGCACTAGTAAATTTGAAATATGACAAGTTCCGCATTACTTACATGGCGATATTCAGAATTTCACCTATATATAGAAGAATGCATGCATATATAATAAGAAGGAAATAACAGGGATATAGTCTTTTTTTTCTTTTGACTAATCAATATGCTATTTGCACTTTCACATGTAATGACTAAAATATATATTTACATCATCAGAGTTTTATAAACTGCTGTGTTATGGCATCACTTTGTATTTTGCCGTCCAAAGTCGGGAATTTCATAATCAGCGGTCCACAACATGTGTTTGTTCTTTCTTGTTTTACTTTGTTTACATCATGATTGCATTGACTGTTTCTATTTACATGTTGGTTAATTACAAATTTAATTTTAAAATTTATCATAAACCAGTACATTTATGTATCAGAAAACAAGTTTAACTGTATCATTGGAAACATTCGTTTCAAACAATTATCCATATGTATGTAGAATCAATCGAAGTAAGGACAAAAGGTGCAAGTTTGTGCATAGTGCATGTAGGGCGGAGATAAAACTAATTATAACCGAGGCTAAAAACCCCTTCAAATTTAGGAGTCCGGGGCCTGCTCCACCAGAATGCTTTGATAAAAATGGGGTTTAATAGTGCATTCTGGCGACACTTAAACCTGAAATTTGTTGTTAAACGATACTAGATTAAAAAAATATGAATTTAAGTACAAACATATCATTCCATAATCATAAACATTGTCAAAAAGGCAAAGCAAAAACAGGGATCTAATTCGTCGGAACATTTACTTGTCACTTATTTTGTTGACAAAAGCAGGTGTTGGGGTGGTATCACTGGGCGTTTCATGGCTTTTTGAATCACTACGTTTTGGTGTAGAACACATATCTGTTAATTTCTTTGCTTAAGCTTTCATTCCATTTTGATTGAAAGTTGCAAAACAGGAAGAATCAATTAAATAATGACTAACAGTTAAATAATAATAAATAAACGAAAACAGATGGATAGGTATTATCAACATCCGCATCACAGTAAAAGACAGTCTGAATAATCAACTCTGTATTACTTAGAGAACAAATTATCATTCTATATTTTTTCACTATGTAAATTTTTTTTCTTTTCTACTTTATCATGGTGTTTCTGCGAAAAAAATGTTTTACCGAGGCAGTTGCCTTGTTGGCTCGTAATATCGTAGTAAGCTACGTCCCTGCCCATCTATTAGTTGGACCCTCATATAGCGTAGAGATCCGGAAATATTGTCTGTTTGTACATGTGTTACAGTAATTAAACATGTTATTGTACCTGTTTATTATCATATTACTAATACACCGAAGAAGATTAACTAGTAAACAAAGATTATTCGAGGTCATGGGAGATATTTTCTTCATGTAATCCATATCCTGTTGCGAACCTGATTGAAATCATAGCCAAATGAATATAAACACAGATGATGAGACTTAAGACGAGGTCAATCCAACAGTTAACATAAAAATATATCCATGTTCTTACTGTTTGCTTAGTTTATATAATACTCAACCCTCCTTTTCAAGAATCCGGGAATTATATGTGCAGTCAAACCTGCATTTAAAGACCAACTATAAAAGAGGCGCCTTTCTTGAAATGTCAGTAAAATTTTATCCCAATTGTTTTTTATTCATGTTATTTGAACCTCTATGTAAAGGCCAACTGTCCAAAAAGGTCATTTCTACTGCTTCTGGTCTGTGGTTTTTATAGACCAATCACTTGGCCACCTCTACTGCTTCTCATCTTTGGTTTTTATAGACCAATCACTTGGCCATTTCTACTGCTTCTCATCTTTGGTTTTTATAGACCAATCCCTTGGCCACTTCTACTGCTTCTGGTCTGTGGTTTTTATAGACCAATCACTTGGCCACTTCTACTGCTTCTGGTCTGTAGTTTTTATAGACCAATCACTTGGCGACTTCTACTGCTTCTCGTCTGTGGTTTTTTAAGTCCAATCACTTGGTCATTTCTACTGCTTCTCATCTTTGGTTTTTATAGACCAATCCCTTGGCCACTTCTACTGCTTCTGGTCTGTGGTTTTTATAGACCAATCACTTGGCCATTTCTACTGCTTCTCGTCTGTGGTTTTTATAGACCAATCACTTGGCGACTTCTACTGCTTCTCGTCTGTGGATTTTATAGACCAATCACTTGGCCACTTCTACTGCTTCTCGTCTTTGGTTTTTATAGACCAATCACTTGGCCACTTCTACTGCTTCTCGTCTGTGGTTTTTATAGACCAATCACTTGGCCACTTCTACTGCTTCTCGTCTGTGGTTTTTATAGACCAATCACTTGGCCATTTCTACTGCTTCTCGTCTGTGGTTTTTATAGACCAATCACTTGGCCACTTCTACTGCTTCTCGTCTGTAGATTTTATAGACCAATCACTTGGCCACTTCTACTGCTTCTCGTCTTTAGTTTTTATAGACCAATCACTCGACCATTTCTACTGCTTCTCGTCTGCGGTTTTTATAGACCAATCACTTGGCCACTTCTACTGCTTCTCGTCTTTGGTTTTTTAGACCAATCACTTGACCATTTCTACTGCTTCTCGTCTGTGGATTTTATAGACCAATCACTTGGCCACTTCTACTGCTTCTCGTCTGTGGTTTTTATAGACCAATCACTTGGCCACTTCTACTTCTTCGTGTCTGTGGTTTTTATAGACCAATCACTTGGCCACTTCTACTGCTTCTCGTCTTTGGTTTTTATAGACCAATCACTTGGCCACTTCTACTGCTTCTCGTCTTTGGTTTTTATTTTATAGACCAATCACTTGGCCACTTCTTCTACTGCTTCTCCTCTGTGTTTTTATAGACCAATCACTTGGCCACTTCTACTGCTTCTCGTCTGTGTTTTTATAGACCAATCACTTGGCGACTTCTACTGCTTCTCGTCTGTGGATTTTATAGACCAATCACTTGGCCACTTCTACTGCTTCTCGTCTGTGTTTTTATAGACCAATCACTTATATTCATATTCAATATTAAAAAATAAGTTACAATGCAAAACATATTAAGAACATCAAAAAATGAGCAATAAATAAATGAAATAAACAAGAATATTTTCAAAGGAGAATTGGCACAAATAAGTATATCATTATATAATTCTTAGTATCATATGTACTAGGAAAAATAATGACATAGAATGACTAAAAGGTCGACCTTTGAAGGAACTAAGACAACAATGACATGATTAATGAACGTACTTAGGCAATGACGATTTTACATTATATCTCTTTTATAGAATTGATTGGGATGACGTTAAAGAATCTCAGCAGGATATCGATTTTGTTGAATGAATAAAAATATTAACGTCTAATAAGATAAACAAGTATCTTGAAAGTATATTAAACTAAGTCAATGCATCGTAACGAAACTCAAACTTACACTGTAACGCATGATAGTAGACTAGCATATCAAATACTATAGCACATTAACTAATAAAATTGAATTTAGACATGTTATTTTATGTATTAGTTTGTTCTATTTTCAACGTTTCTTTTCCTATGCAGCAATACATATGCTTCTCCGTCTTATAGTGTATTTGCTGCACAATAAATACGCTATGGAAATAAATAGTTGACGCAAAGAATATTGCAAGTCTAGGCTTACCAAGACCCTAAAAACGATTTATTGCAACCATCACATTATTGTTGATAAGTATGATGTCTTTGTATCGAAAACTATACTGGATATATTTGACACCCCATAGTTCCATGTTCCCTTCATTCTGAATTTTGATAACACGCCTGGCAGTTACAGCTAGCTAAACAGGAGGGGCTTACCATTAAAAACACCCAGCCTCATTTGAAGGTGGAAGTTCGCGTTTTTTAACTTAATTTGCCAGTTTTATATGTTTTACTTTGCTTTGGGATTGTGATTTTGACAAGGGTTTGCATTGTTTGTATTTAATTTCTTCTGCTAAAAATATTTTGATTTTCGTGTGCATGAACTTGTTGTTGGAACTGTAATAACTGACATCCTGTTATATAAGATATTATAAAATAGTAATGTTTTTATTCTATTTATAACTAATCTTTAAAATCTAATAGATCGTTCATGAATTATGCATAAACATGAACTTATTTCTTAGAAATATAAAAAATATATGCAAATAAATTAATAGCTTGTCCCATTTATTTTACAACCGATCATTAAAATTAATAAATGTGTAATAAAATATGCACATAAAACTATACTGTAATTATATTTTTAAAAATAAAAAGATATATACTACATGATATTATATTTTCTTGGTTTGATCTAGTTATTCACCAACCGGTAAAATGTTCACAAAATTCATTTATACTTGCATATAGAAATGAATTTAAATTGTCCAACCTTAATTAGTTGAGTTGATGTTAAAAACATCGCAAACAAGTGAATCCATAGTTTTCTAAACAAAATTTACAACACATATGGTATATTCATGTACAATTTTATAACTTTTATCATTAAATACAGGGCTTTTAGAAAGTTGTGTAGACGTCATCACACTATATCGTTGATAAGTAATATGTCTCTGCATCGAATGTTGGGATGGATATATTTGACATCGCACAGTTCCATGTTTCGGCATGGCGGGTAAAGCTAGCTAACCAGGCGATTTTCATCTTTTCGGAGTACCTGGGGTCACAAACCTGGTGGTAGTCTGTGTGTTTAACTAAATTTGCCATTTTTAACGTAATGTAGTTACTTTGCTTTTTTCAATTGATGATAATTCGTTTTTTAAATTGTGTATGAAAATGATATAAAATAAAGTAATATTAACTATGGTCGGTAAATTATATGTTTTAATGACTGTAATAATAAACACTATTTCTAAGAAATAGAAAACATTATATTTAGAATAGGCAAACAATAATTACCTGATCGCTTGACCTTCCATTGGGAATGTTGATATAGATGATTCCACCCATGACATGTACTAGAGTTCGCAGTTCAAACATAAACATTTCTCATAGTTGGTGTTTATCATTATGTATACAAAATAAACACATCCGTGTCCTATATATAAATATGCTCGTTCATTAAAAGTATCAACATTAAAGGTCAAGCGGACAGGTCAATATTGTTTGCCAGTGATTACTTCACTTATACATTAGTTTTTGTAGTTAACATCGGAAATGTAAAAGTAGGTAACATGAGTAGATCATTGACCGACGTTAGAGAAAAACACATTTGAAGTAAACAGTTTTTGTGATATGCATTAATGTATAAGTAATACTATTCTGTTTTGGTATGCTGCAGACAAGTGGAAGAAATCCGTGTCAGGGTGACCTTTTACACAACCAGTCCATGTCCAAAAGCAAAGTAAAACATTCAAAAATGGTAAAGTTTAACATGTGCACTTCAACCAGGGAAGTGAGGTCAGGTGGTCTGAAAAGGTTATGGTTTAGATAACTGTACAGTTTCATTTAACCCCTTAACCCCCGTAAGCGCCATAGAGCGCCAACCGGATTTTCAGGCAGTGTGTCGTTCATATTTTGTTGTAAAAATTGTAAATATTGACGGATCGACATGAACTTGGTATCAAAGGAAACTACAGAACATTACCTACAAATAATGTTCTTCGGGTTTTTTGATAGAAAGAATACTTTAGTTCGAATTTTTTATTTGAAATTTGTGAACGATTTCATTTTTTACGTGATTAAAATTTTGAGTTTATTTTCCTCCGTTTTTTCTAGAGAAAAAGTAACTCGTTCAAACTTTTGAAATAGTTTATCAATTTCGTTAAAAATCAGATTTTTATAAAAAGCAGGAAAAGGTTGTTTGTTTTATGCAAAAAAATCAGTTATAGAGATATAAATAGAATAAAATTTATCACACTGAACAATTACCACTTTTGTGTTCATAACGTTTCACTTTGACGTTTTTACCTTCATCCGCGAAAAACGTGTATTCTTTTTTATTTTTACACACTGTCGAGTTTGAAGCATTTAAAATTCTACAAAAGTCACTATATAATTCACAAAATCTATGCCGTTAGAAAGCTTTTTTCCTCCGGTTTATACACATATAAAATACTTATACTCTAGACATGATATCAACTTAGCAGTTCGAAATCTTCAACAGGTGCATCCGATGTGAAACTTTCAACCTATTTTTACATGTCAACATCTACAAGTGCAACTCGATCGATCTTTTGTATCGATGTTTACGGGGACTTTTCAAAATCTATTTTCAATTTCGAATACTTTTTATTTTCACAATCAAATATTGAATATTGGTGCTTCTAAGAATTTATGTTTATTATACATGGTTGATTAAAAAAGATCTTGTCAGTTCATTCATCACGTTTTGCATCGACAGGCAGGTCTGTGTAAACAGCAAGAAGTAAACAGCATGGGTCATTTCTAGTTTTTGTTGTCCATTCTGCATCTGTAAGCTATATCAGTATATACAAAAATATTGAGTGAGTTTGGAAGATTTGTGTTAAAATATGCTACATATCTATTTCTTAAAACTTTATCATTCGAACTCTTGACATAGATTTATCGTACTCTACACGTCCTGCGCACAAACTTTATTCGTCTAAGAACTGTCTTCTACTACGTCCGTACAGTGTATCTAAAAATAGGGGCCCGGTGCGGGCTTGCATCGGGTTTTATTTTATATTTAGATCAGTTATTTTTTAAAATTTATATTTATATTATTTTTTTGTATTCATCATGAGTGTACGTATAATGTAAATAATCTAGATAAAAATAGACTGCGAAATTATTGCTGGTCTCGGCACACTTTTTTATGAACAGAAGTCGAGAAATATACGTGAAGTTAAAAAAACGATATCTGTGAGGTACAATTCTAAGAACGATTCAGTTCAAAATAAAATAAGTTACGATCAATAAGTTCTGCTAAAGCTAACGGAGAAATAATAATAATAATCAATTATTCAAAATATAAAACATTACAAAAAATGACGGGTTTCTAAAGAAATTCAGTTACAAAGACCGTATGCATCAGGTTTGTTTTTTTATGTTTCTGCAAAGGTTGCATTGTATTACACTTATTCATGATGATGACGGTACGCTTTTTGCTGTATATAAAGTAAAAAAATATGTGCTTTTAAAATTCCACAACATATCCAGTATTGTAATATATATTTTTAAAAATCCTTCTTGGAAGATTGAAGGTTATTAAATTGTTCCTTCCACTTCATGTGGAAGTCCCGGTACCTTGAATAGAACTGCACTCTCACAGAACTGCATGAGAAAGTTCATCAGTTCACAAGGTGGTTTCCAGGGCTATGTGCTTCGGTTTTCTCCACCATACCAGAAATATATCATATAATCTCTCTCTCTCTATCTCTCTCTCTCTCTCTCTCTCTCTCACTCTCTCATGCTGCTACGGTAAGTAAAAGTGCAGAGCTAGAATTTCCGAAATGGCTCTATTCTTTAGATTGGGACACAAATAATGAAGTCTTATTCCGTAAAAAAAACTTCCATATTTGCTTTGAAAGTAGAGGAATATAGCAGGTGATGCATCGATGTAAGTGAGACAATATGACACAAATGAGTAAACCAGTAGTATAGAAGTGTGTATTGACAATCTGTTACAAAGATCACATATATTTTGAGGGTATAGTAACCAGTTTTGGCGTATGAAATGCAAATAAGTTTCTCAGTGTTGTTTCTGTAACATATACATGTAATACTGTTCAGCTGACTGAATACTGTCTACTGTCGTGTACTGAGGAACACAAGGATAAACATCTGAAATGCCTGAATTTTGAAGACCACGGCTGTTTGTTGATAAAGAGTTCTATAGTTCTGTTCCCTGATGGTGCGTTAGAAGAATGAACATTCCCTGTAGTCATTGTTTTATAGCTTGATAGAATTTGTAAGGCTAGATGGTGGTTCCTTGTACTATCGTTTGATGGTATCGGCTGTCCGCTCTTATTAACTATCAATTAATTATTGACAATCATACAAAAAACATTGTCAGAATATTTGTCCTGCCTTTTTTCCAGTGATCTCCAGTCCCGATGGAATCAACCACTTTTCAAATATTTCCTAAGTTCCAGGGTATTTTTCGACATATATTTCAGTCTTGATTCTTATATTATCAGAGCGGTAAGATTGTGAATACTGGAGAAAAAAGTGTTTTCACAAACAACCGATTTATGACCATTGACCTGGCAAACTAGGATCTGTCTCAGTTGCAATTCAAACCTGCAATGTGCTGTATAAGCCAGGCGCGATAGATGATTCTCTCTTGAAAGATCACTGTGTCACTTGTGCTCCTAATGCACCTTCAATTTGTCGTCAAATACAAATGGCAAATAGTGTTCACTTATTCTCTATTACCCGACCTAGTCTAAAAATTCAACCACTGCGGTAGCTCAGTTGGTAGAGTGCTTGCTCCGTAAGTGGGAGGTCGTGGGTTCGATCCCCGGACGGTTCTGACCAAAGGTAAAGATTGTTTTTTTTTGGCCAAGCACTCGCCATTACAAAATGAAAGTCACGATTCTTTTGGATGGGAACTTAAAATAAACGAGGTCCCGTGTCACGGTGGGCTTGGCACGCTAAAGACCCCGCTATATAATGCCTTCAGCGCAACGTACAGGCAAAATTTCTGCATCTTCGTCTATAGCTGGCGAGGTGTCGATATAAGTGAAATATCTTGACTGGGACGTTAAACACCATTACTCAACTCAACTCGTTAGTCTGAAAATAGGCTGCTACATAACCGTTATTTCGTCAAGCATTCGGTAAATTTAATACTAGTAGAATGGCATTCCAATAGAATTTTCAAATAGCGATCTAAACTTTTTCCCAATTAAGAAATCGGACAAAACCAACTGTAGTAATGTGTTTCATGTATTCTGTGTTCATCAAAACTTTTTTATTTCATTATTAACTGCAAATATTTCTGTTATTTTTATGTGCGCATTTTATTTTTGAATATTACAAAAGTACACGTTTTACACACAATTTTTCACCACTACTGTAGCTTAGTCGGTAGAGTACTAGTGTTGTATATGGGAAGTTGGGGTCCGAATACTGACTGGGTCTGACCACTACTTGGAAATACAATAGTGACTTTATTTTCCTCAAGAACTTGGCATTCAAACCACAGGTTTTCGGGGAAAAACAATGACCATGTCATGATAAGGAACCTAGCAGATTGCGCTGTGCGCACTGTCGCTTCATCTTTATCCCGATATAAATGAAATATACTTGACTTGAAGGTAAAACCCTAATCAATCAATCAATCAAATTTAAGTCCTAATTCTAGCGAAAATGAGACAATTTTAAAAACCAGTTCCCTCTTATTATAAATATCATTAATACTGATAAAATTCGACAGAACCTATATTCTACCATCTGGAAAAATGTGAGAATAGCAAATTTATACTACTTTTCACTTATATATCTCAGGTTTTCGAGTTTCCGTTGCCATGGTAACGGATATTTGATTAAATTTATGACAAAATTTAAATCAAGTGAAAATCATCATGTAAGTGTTTACAATATGTATTGCTAACCATTCCGTTTTAAATTGTTGAAAGTAAGAACCCTACATGTACGTTCAACATTGAAACTAACAGAATATGGATGTTTTTGTTGAGAATTAAGCATGCTTATTTTAAGTGAAATTTGTCATATTTTAAGGACTATACGTCGTATAATTGTTATTAGATGCTTGAAACTGATTTTATTTATAAAATTCAGCATATTTTTCACTTGCTGGTATATATAAATAGGCGAAATGTTTTAAGTTTTTAACAGAAATTCCCGCTTTTTGTGTTTTTTAAGGATTTCCGGTTTCTGTTGCCATGGTAACCGATATTTGTCGAAAATATTTTTTATTCTTATTTAGTATAATCAGGTAAAAATATATTTATGGTTTTACCTTCTAATACATGAAACTCCATCGATAATTTAAAAAAAATGGAGTCGAAACTGCGATCAATTTGGTTGTTCAAATATAAATTTAGCACAAATATATAGTGTTTGTTTTCAGTATTTGGCTGAAAATACACAAAATTTGCTGCTTTTATTTTTTGGGAAAACATGAAAAATTGGATATAATTTTTATACAGCATCTTTGCGTAATATTTAAATTTAATACGGACTCGAATAGATATTTTTCTAATGTGTCAAAATTAGGATATGAGCAATTTATTGAAACAAATGCAAAAATGTGCAAAATATTACTCATTTTCTTGGTAAAATCGATGGTTACGTTGCCATGGTAACTGATATTTAGATTTTATGCACCTATAAGTGAAGTATGGTATATAGGGATACTAAATATATATGGGTTGGTATTTACAACATTTAGTCTAAATGTCCGAAAAATTGCTTTGAAAACCAGGTACTGGTTTTGTAAAAAGCCACAAAAAATAGCGGGGGTTAAGGGGTTAAGCGCGGCATTTGTATTTGCTTTTTTCGCGCTAGGACAGTAACATTAAGAATGTATGGAGAGTGATCGAAATTAGTCGATTAAAGCGTGCCGCCTGAATTTGAATTATTCGTAATTGTTAAAATGAAATGTTATTAATAATACATAATTAATTCACACAATAAAGAACAGAATATGAATTAAATAATCACTTGTCATCACGATCGTACAAACTATATGCCTTTCAGAGGGAAAACTTTAAGTAGACTGGCAAGCATCTGCTCCCTTTTCTCATCCAGCAGATTTCTGTTGTACACATATTTATTGTTGTTTGTATTTTCATCTGCAACAACCATTTGTTAATACCTTTTTACCGGAATTGAAGCTTTCCTGTGGTCAATTTTGGTGTTGTAAGTATTCGGTGGTGAAAGAATTTTGGTTCAATAAAAGCTTAATAGATATAGTACATAATACTATTTTATAGATGTTTTATGGCGAAACAAATGCATACTCTCCTCTCAAATTTGTGAAACAAGTATAATGCATTCAAGGGCAGTTTTGACATCGCTGAACGCCTTGATTTGTACATACAGCACAGACCTGTTGAAAGTTTAACACCGAGCTAAGGAAAAGGCGTCAAAACTCGGCTGCCGAGTTACAGATATATGGGTATCTAGTGACCGGAAAATTGTCATAAGATACATAGAATCTTCGATAAAGCTGTCGGGAGATAAGGGACCCAGATCAGCTGCCAATTAGGCACCAATTCGTTAGCCCAGTGTTAAACTTTCGACAGGTATGTACTGTATGCTACCTTCCACAATAGCTCTGTTATTTGACTGCTTATTCGTAGTGAATATTCTTAGTGTTTTCTGATAGTCAAGGCAAACAAAGTCTATTGCTTGGGTAAAATTAATGCATGTTCTTGAGATTTTTAAAGATAGACGGTGATAAACAGAAATAATCATAAACTCATATTTCTTTTTTTAACGAGTTTAAGTTAATATAACATTTTAAATGAGTTAACAAATGAATAAGTGGGGGATACGTCGGCTTATCAACTGAACTCGTCTCAAAGAAAGGGCAGACGAATGTTGCAATTCTTTTACCGCGCTTAGCTACATTTTAAACAAAATTGAAACTTTTTGATTATGTCTTGTATGTGCCATTGTGATAAAATATTTTGGATTTATTTTTTTCAAATGTTTATTCGTTTTGATGACATCCATTGATAACTGGAATAAAGATTTGTAAACTGTTGAAGGACACCATTTTGACAAAACTATTTTAACTTATATTGTTGTTAGGGCTCGAATGCAAATCATTCGACAGCATAAGAATGAACCGCAAACTAACCAATAAGGTCGCCTAGACAATTAAATAAAAACTTGCACAATACCACATTAATTAGACACAGGTCATGTAAGTCCGTTATCTGTATTACACAATCGCTGTAACAGAACTATTATTCCTACATGAAATTCAGAGTGTACTTCACAAACCAATTAGTATCGCAGTTTGATTGTTAAAGATGTGTGACACGATGTCTCCTGTATGAATAAAAAAATAATGACTAACTCAGACTGAATTCAAAATGAATAGGATGCATTTATTCGAATACTCAATGAACACGAAATCTGACAATTAATTTTCTAGACAACACGTAATCCGCATAAAAGTGGTATTGTTTGGTCTAAGGTCTTTCCGCAGAAACGGAACTTTATTAGTACATGTATATAACAAGCGGTTTTTTTACAAAAGATCTCCACAATAAACACAAATCGTTAACGTTAAACACTTATACAATCTTTCAGCTCTTCATTCACTAAGTTAAATGTTCAAAATGTCCGCTGGGCAAACATTTACGCGGAAAAAAATCTACCAGCCTTTTGTATCCTTTTTATATCGTTGGTCCCCAAAAAATATATCAAAAACATAAATTTGAAACAATTTTAGTCACTCTAGCGTTCACCTTTTTACGAGAGTTCTATAATGACAAAAATGTGTGTACAGATTCAATGTTATTCACCGTATATTGGAACGTCGGTGGCAGATTGGTTTAGAGCATAATCTCTCATCTTCTTGGTTCGAATCTACTCGGACAGATCTTTATCAGTTCGCTTACAATTTCTCCATTTCACATCTTCCATGCGCTGTGTTATGTATTGCGGGCCGTTTTCGGGATCTCTAGCTATTGTGTACGATTTGTATTTTTATTCACTATGTTACCGCGATCGCAGGTTGGTCTAGATCACGTCTTCCGCCGCCACCGCCTAGGTTTGAGCCCACCTGGGCAGATCCTAATCAGATTATCCATTCTATATCGTATATGCGTTTTGATTTACATTGCAGAGTGCAGCTAGGAAGAAAAAAACTTATTTCACTTTATTGTCACAAATGACTTCATTCCCGACCTTAGTTGGATAGTTAAATACATGTAGATTGCTAGTTGTTCTATACCAGTTTTAGTCTCTGATTTTCTGATTCAAAGTTATTATCTTTATCGATACCTTAGTGGTTCATTAATTGATATGACCATCCAACATATCATGAGCTTGTTTGGATACTAAAGGAACAATCCTTAAGTAACAATCTCTTTCCTTTTAACTGATTAAACCAATCAAAACAAAATAAGGGTTATATCACGATTGTTTTCAATAAAAACGGATTCTGTTGATAGTAATGGTGTTTGTTTGTATTGAAGATATTTATTTACGCACAAAGACCAATCTCTACAGATGATAAACATGGTATTGACGTCAATAGATCCTAGACTTCTTTATCCCACGGCTCTGAAGGTGTTTGTTTATCGTTAAATCTTCCGTAAAAACAGTTTTAAAATATCAATAAAATATGGATTGGTTAACATATGAAAAATATTTTATTTATTCATTCAATATGTTATTTTTCTGTTTTGGAATGCCAAGGCTAGGGATTAGGACATGTTTACTCAATCGGTGAAATCAGGGAAACCCAATAAATGAAACACCAACATCACACGATTTTACAAATTATTATTAATATGTTTTTTACTTTTTGGTCGTAGCTATGATCATGATCTGATCATTTTTTTGCTGGTAAATGGAATGGCCGTTTTATACTTCTGGAGCTATATAAAGCCACCCATTTTAAGAAATCTTTGTTTTAATACCAAAAGGCACTGTCGTCTGTTCGATATTTCTGTTACATAAAGCTCGGTACCTGGGTTGGGATGTTCTAACGGGGAAATAATCACGGGTCAGATGGTTGATACGTTTAACAGTAACCAAGAAATTCAATTCAGATAACGCGTGTCACTCAATTCTCCGTTTATATGCAGCAATATACCTGCTTCTCCTTCTTATGGTGTATTTGTTTCCCAATTTATACGCTATGGTAGAGCGTGTTCCCAGCTACGGGGACTTCGTACAACGGAGCAGGTTGCTTGCAAATAAATTGTTGACTCAGGGATATTGAAAGCCTAGGCTTATCAAGGCCCTCAAAAAGTTTTATGGCCGTCATTCTAGTATTATTGATAAGTTTGATGTCTCTGTGTCACTGGATGTATTTGAAGTCTCATACTTTCATGTTCCTTTCACGCAATTTTGATTACACACGTGGCGGGTGTAGCTAGCTAAACAGGTGGTACTTACCCTTCCGGAGCACTCGGTCCCACTTCCTTGGTGGAAGTTCACTTGTTTAATCTAACTTGTCAGATTTTACTTTGCTTTTGGATTGTGATGCGGACATGGATTAGTATGTTTGTTTTTGTTTAGTAAAATGCTTTATCCTCAATCATCATCAATGTTTGATATACATGAAAGTTTTGAATTTTGTAACACAAAATTTATATAATCACACAATACAATTCTATTTTTATATTTCATGAATTTTATTCTTAGGTTAGATGTTTGCACTGTTTTCCTGTTTTTGTAACATATAATGACGTCATCTTGTGTCTGGCATTGGGTGAGTATAGCAGTCATTTAAACTGTTTTTACAGCGAGAAACAACAAATAGTAAACATTTTCTAAGATTAAACAATAAACAAAACCGCACCTTTCGGCCTATATGATGTTGGGATTGGTTTGGATCAAATCGTTTTATAAATATTTGTTCAAAGAGTTTGTTTTTTATTTATTTTAAAGAAAATGTGAGACCGTCTATTGCTACAATTCTTTAATCAACTTTAAATTCGTCTAAATTCAGAGGTTTCATAATCTGTGGTCCAAAGTCTTCACTTGTCTTGGAATTGTTATAGTCTATGATAATGATTACAGTATTAACTTTGTAATGAGTTTATTAACTGACTTTGTTAGGTAATGAATGTTTATCTTTTTGTTTCAGCTTTCTTCCTTCTATCGATTCAACTTAATTCAGAAGTGAATAGTCACTTAGTGCAAAAAGGAATAATACATGTATTATTGCTGGTGTGTTTTGCAATAATAAATTGATACAGTACCGGACGCCAGTTTTAATTTGACAGAATCAAGAAAACATACGCCATTTAAATGAGATGCACAAAACTAAACTGCAAATTTACATACGGAACAAACCCAACACAATCCATAAGTATTGGCGGTAAATGAATGCTTGTTAAAGTATTGTACGAGATCAGAAAAATATTTGTATCATAACGTCAGTGCAGGTAAATTTTCCCGTTGATTCAGCATTCTAATTACGTTTTCATTTGTTTCTTTTTTTCTACATTTATTTCGCATAGATTGAAAACATACAATTTAATTCCAGGTTTATTTGACGATGATGGTATTCAATTTCATTTTAATAACAGTTAAACATCAATATGCATAAAGAAGGAGTATCTAGAGCGGAGAGGAGTTTATGCTACTTTCAGGATTCTTTCAAATATACTGAGACGGAGAGTTCTTATCGGATTGTCCGACGAAAACAACTGACCTTTGCTTAGTGAACAGACAGACTTTCTCGCATAAGAATCTGTCCTGAATTGGTTCCGAATCTAAGCGGTGAGAGGCAGTGTGATTCGTAAGCTCATGAGTTAGACAACTCGGCTTTCGAGGACTCTCATAAAGATGGACGAGTGCGTAACAGTACAAATCTTGAATCTTAGGAAATCGCAAAAAATCCACTGAGTAATGTTTAAAATGAAATCAATCCATTGTAATTAATAATACTTTGTATTCAGCAGTGCTTAAAGTCTACAATGATACTTACAGTCGCAAGGAGAAAAATCATTTGAATAATAGCTTTGCTCGAATTACACCATAATGAAACAATAAAAAAGTAGAAATCGTTTCGTGAAACACGTACGCATGTTTATTATAAAAGAGATGTTGATGTACACTTTATATATATATATTTGAAATATATTAAAAGTATACATATGCTTCCAGGCTGGCTCACAAAATAACTACTATAACTGGTATATGACATTGCTACAGGTAAAGTTTCCTAGGTTATTTTCCCTTTCTTATGTTGTACGTGCGTTGTGCTTATTGTCACATTTATTGTATTCGGTTGTTCATTAGGTTGTATAGTTGAATGTTGTTTTCCTTGTTTGAAAATTCGCCAGTAAAACCGAGATTTACCATTGTGGTAGCACAATTGACAAAGTGTTCGCTCCGTTTGTGGGAGGTCGTGGGTTAGAACCCAGGCTGGGGTTAAATAAGACTTGAAAACAGGTAGTTACTGTTATTTAACCAAACACTCGGCATTTAAAAATGAAAGTCACGAGTCTTCCAAAAACGATGCCTCGTTTCACGACAGGCGTGGTTGGTCAAAGAACCATTCCTGCATATTGCACTGAGTGCACTGCAAAGGTAAAAATTTCTGCCACCTAACTTATAGCTGGTGATGTCTCGATATAAGTGAAATATTCTATTCAAATCTATCTTATTTAATTTATACAGTACAGACATGCTGGAAGTTTAACACTCCCCCACGTCAGGGATCTCAAGTCCTAAAACTTCAAATGCAGGTCATGATTTTACAAATACAGTTCACTGCGCGGACGGACTTTTCCAAGCTAAACAAAATCAATAATTAGACTTCATACATTTTATTTCTAAAAAAACAAAAGACATGTTTGTGCATACAACCACATGATAATACCAATACTTCTATTTCTTGCCTTCTCTTTTTTCAATGTTATATTCATGGCAAACTTTTTCCCCTTCTCAGTTTCTCATCACTTGGTTCATAATTGAAACATAATTCATCAGAATTGTATTCACAACTTAACAGTGAATTTATTGTGTCCTGACCTAGACTAGCTCTAAATCTGTAAAAATATGTTTTACATGAGAGATTAGTCTTTCACAGTCTGAATTACTGTTTGGTAAAATCAAAAACACGTTGGCTAACTTAGCCAATGGTTCGAATCTTGATTTTTTAGTAAACTCATCCTTCATTGTTGACAAAGTCCCCTAAAACTGTGCCACATTGTCATTATGAAAAGGAGGCAAGTCTTCTGTGTTGGATAACTGGTAATCTTGTAATTCTTCAAGCAGGAGTTCTGTATCAAATTCTGTTTCCTCTTTAGGAAACTTGGAAAGCAGGTTTCGTACTGAAAAAAATATTAAAATATTGCTATGACGTCATCCTTTGTTCTCTTGAGTCTATTATCCAACATACTTGAGCTGGACCGGTGCCAACAATCCAATATGTTGTGACAACAGTCCAATATTTTCAAACTTATTGGACTGTTTTCACAATATATTGGATTGTTGGCAACAGTCCAGTTCAAGAACACTGGAATCGGAAAGAAAAAAAAACCACAAAACATCAGTACATGTATATTGATTTTACTAACACCAAAACTAAATATGATTTACAATCAAAATCAGACAAATCATAACAAAATCCGATACGCGAAAGCAAATATCTCAAATGATGCAGGGTTCGTTACAACAACACGGATCTGTTTATTGCCCTTTTATTAAATTACGTTGACCTGCAAAATATAAACATTAGATATTTTACAACACGGAACACACACACACACACACTCTCTCTCTCTTTCTCTCTCACACACACACACACACACGTACCGTGATTCCTTACATTTTAACACACACATACATACTGCATACATTTTAACACACACACACACACACACACACACACACACACACACACACACACACACCATTCACTCATATATACGCAGATTACACAGGTTGACCAACTTTTCATTAAGACCGGAGGATCTACACACATCTACAAGCTTTAAAACAGGTTTATCGGGTTAAAGTTACGTGTCTGACACATTATAACTTAATTCGGGCATAATACCAACAAATGTTTTTAAAGATAAATCACGGGTAAATTGAATGCAGATCAAATAAAATCGTTGCATATATTATATAAAAATGTAGTAATGAACATACCCGTTTTTGCGAATTAAGTTTCCAAATCCTAGGAATGATTTCACGATTAAATCCAAACACTTTGACAGGATAGGTTGAATGTGAATATTTTTGGCGCGCTTCGTGCATTTGCGTGATGACAATATCACTAACGGGGACTGATTACATTTCACGAAAACCGTGTTAATAGTCACGTAAACGACGGGTGACCTACTATCTTTAACTCTGTTCACGAAATAATTTAGAGGTTACATAAAGGAATACATTTTTTATATTTTTATTTTTTTATTTCTTAATTTGTGATATTGATTTTATACCTAATTTTTTTCCTGATTTACTTGATTTTTTCTTTTTCCTTTTTATGTTTGTTTTTGCAATATTTTAAGTAAGATATAAGCCTCAAACTGCCCAGTATGTAAAATATTGGACTGGCCTCGGCGCTTCGCGCCTCGACAAGTCCAATATTTTACATACTGGACAGTTTTTCGGCTTATATCCTTTACATAGTATATATGTGTTTAAATCTTGCAAAGATGTTAATTTGTGTTTTGTGTTAATTAAAATATGAAATAAAATATATATCAGACCCAATTTTGTTATTGTTATTATATCAACAGTACACATTATCACATGGTTTATTCGAGAGACCTTGGTTGATACTGAGTAACAGTAGTCAGATATCAAATGATGGTACTAAAAATAAAAATTGTCGGAACTCACTGTTCATCCACTT
The DNA here is from genome assembly GCA_021292105.1 of Anadara kagoshimensis. NCBI lineage: Eukaryota > Metazoa > Mollusca > Bivalvia > Arcoida > Arcidae > Anadara > Anadara kagoshimensis. The sequence continues at coordinate 69,157,172 of CM037861.1, read as the reverse complement.
AACTGCTGTAAATCAGAAGATTCAGAATTCAATTTGTACACCTACCCAGTTGCTGAAAAAAAACCACACAAGTATATTTCAAATCACATTATTATAAGCAGCTATATTCACCTATGCTGGCTTCCAAATTATTTTTCATTTCTGGGTTAATGAATCTGATGTTCAAGAGAAGAGGGTCATTAAATGGAAATTTGCTCAATATCTTCTCCACAACTTTATTGTAGAAACATCTGACATATCTGTAAAATATCAATAAAAAAGAACACTTAATTACTGTGAAAAGGCACGTAAACAAGTGGAAGCTGGACTGTCTGGGCGGCCGAGACATTGGTGCTAGTCACTCACTGAAAAGCTGCAAAACATATAGATAACAGTTGTAGAATAGCTGAGATATAGGGCTCAATATATGCTGCTGATTTGGCACTAATTAGTTTAATGTTAAATTTTTTACAGGCCTGTACTGTACAAACGCAACTTCACTTATTATTTTTCTCATCACACAATAAGTCGAAATAGTCCTTTCTTCTAGGGATTATGAATTATCAAACTTTACAACCCCAAAAGAAAAAACTAAAACGTTGAAAACTGACAATTTGTTAAAGTTAATTACGCGGACTTTCACCAATTCAAGGAAGTGAGACTGGCTGCTTCAGATAATTAAGCACCACCTCTAGGTAGCTATACCTGTCATATGTCAAAACACAGTTGAGAATGAATGAAACATGTAACGTAGACAAGATTGACAGAAGAATTTGTGAGGTTTCTCAAGCAGTAATATGTTTGAAATGTTGATACATTATATTAGACTTCATCAAAAAATGTATAGATGCTATGTCAAATGTTTTATTAAGGAAAATCTCAATAATTGATGCAATGTTATTATTATTTTTTATTAGTATTTTTTCATTAGTTGACGTATATACATTGATGAATCACACAATTGTTACAATTATATTCAATCTTCTAAGTATGTCATAAATGGAAACAAAATGTGGAATGAAATAAGAAATACGAGGGGAGGTCAAAAAGTTCATAGAACGGGGTATATATTACCGCAGCAAACCATACATTTTATCATTATTTTTCAATAAAGTCCCCATTTACCCCAATGCACTTAGCCCACTTTTCTTTCAGACTGTCTATACCTTTGAAATAGAAGTCTTCGGCAGTCTGTGGCAGCCTAAAGTCCATCATCATCAGGAAATCTGATTTCCCGTAAATTGGATTTCAAATTTCTAAATAGGAAATGATCACTGGGTGCCAAATCGGGACTATAGAGTGGGTGATTAAATTGTTCGAACTTGCATTCACGAATCGCTGCTTGTGCAATCCTTGACTTGTGCACAGGAACATTGTCGTGAAGAAGCAATATCCCTCGGCTCAACTTTCCCTTCCTTTTTAGATCATCATAGAAAGCCCCAGTGATAGAGATTCCAGCAGGTTTATAATTGATTAACAGAACACCCTTAGAATCCCAAAACACAGTGGCCATGACTTTGCCAGCTGATGGTTGGGTTTTGAATTTCTTTGGTGGGGGTGAGCCAGGGTGCTCCCATTGCATGTACTCTTTTTTTTTGTTTCTGGGTCCCAATGATGTTTCATCACCAGTTACTAAACGTAAATGGAAGCTCTCCGGGTTATCATTATAAATGCCAAGAAGCTCCCGACTTGACTGGATTTTTTAGAAGCGATCATGCACATTAAGGTTTCTGGGGACCCATCTTGCTGATACTTTTGACATCCCAAGATGCTCGTGGATAACCGTGTATACACTTCTATGTAAAATGTCGCACTCCCTAGCTATGTCATAAATAATTCGACGATCATTCGTGACATTGTGGCCATTCGCCGGTGAATTTCTTTGGCATTTGATCCATCTACTGTGAGGAACTTTATTATTGCCCTAAATTCAACATTTTGATTTTCCATCATTGCTTGATGGTCACCAACTTTGAATGCTTTTGAGAATTACACAAATATGTTGTGACAAATAAACTTGATATGTTTAAAATGGCGGAATGTTGTGTTGTCTAAATAAGTAAAGAAAATGTGTGTTACGCTTGGCTGAATACGCTGTTCTATGAACTTTCTGACTTCCCCTCGTAGTAATTTTATCATTATTACTTAATAACATATATAGCAGGTAGTGATACGAGGTTATTGGTCTCAATGTATGTTTATTTCTCAGTGTTCTTATTCCATTTCTTTATTGTTAGGAGACTTAAGTGACTGAATGGTCTACGGATTACATCGCCTTTAACTGTCTATATACCATGGCAGATCTTAATGTGATGAAGATTGTTAATTCGCTTTCTGAAGCACGGTGGTATTCTCTTGTTATTGCGATTTCCTCCATCATTCATGAACTGACCATCACGATAAACATGTAATTGAAAGAATCTTGAATGGGAATTAAAACTCTCCATTATTCAGCTCTACTTCATCTCTGTATTGCGTCAGTGGTTTTTATATTCCTGTTACATTATATACAGTACAGGCATGTTGAAAGTTTAACACTTTAATGCCGAATTGGCAGTTATCTACAACTCGGTATCATTTCGGCAGCTGCTTTTCACAACTCGGTACGATTTCGGCAGCTGCTTTTCACAACTCGGTACAATTTCGGCAGCTGCTTTTCACAACTCGGTACAATTTCGGCAGCTGCTTTTCACAACTCGGTACAATTTCGGCCCCTGCTGGCCACAGCTCGTCAACTTTTCGGCCGCTCGAACACTCGGGTCCACGTTACCAAGAAAACATCGGTTCTTAAACATGCCTGCAGCCACACGTACATCTGCAAATTGATATCTATTAGTTTATTGTTTACATAACTAAGGAATAATATACTACCACCAGATTAGAATGTACTTTAATAACTATCATCCTATATATCTCAAGGACAAACTGTTTGTTGCTATAAAATAGCGGATCAATCAATATAATTATATAAACAGCATCAGTAAACAGTTATATCTTCATCGTTATAGATTTCTGTGTAATTAAGTGCATCCGATTATTATAAAAACAACTGACTGATATTTATTTCAAACTGCAGTAAAACAACCTTGTTTATGATCAATTGTTACGAGTTTTTTTATTGACATATTTTAACCGAGAAAATTGTTTACTTGGTAAATTTGACCTACATTTGTTTTGTGTCCTATGTTTATTGTTGAAAATGAACAACATGATTATTTTGTAAATCAGATTACTGGTATAATATAAAATGCACCAAATTCTCACTTAAAATAGATCACAAATAAAGCCACAATTACATTAACAATAAGCATGGAATGGGTATCATATTTACTACTAAATTGAGTAACCTTTAGTTATATAATGTACATTGGACACTAGACATGTGCTTAGTGTTGTTGTGCAGTTTTCTTTTTAAATGGAGCTGTAACCAGTTTATTTTAATAAAACGAATTTACCATGTTATTTACAATTTGGACATCTTTCTTTATCAAATGTTATGATATAATAACATCATTGATTGGTATGTGCTGATTTTGAAATTTCATTAAAAAACAATGCATTCAAAATTAGTACATGACAACTGTTGATTTTGAACACATTATGTTTACAAAAATTCAAAAACAGGACATGAACCTTTTCAAATTTTGACCTTCGCCATTTGTCATGCTGGGCATTTAAGCTGACAAAATACCTTCAATTTTGGAAATCTGAAAGCCTTACCCTTAATAATATTGTTATTGGCAAACTAAATTAAATTTGACTTGGTGGTTTTGGGGCAGAAAATTCAAATGTAAAAATGCACGACGGGCGATAGATGGAGATGGATCACAGTAGCTCATATGAACCTTTGGCACTAGTGAGCTAAAAATGCAACGCAGCTTGAACGCCAAACGTGAACAACGATACAACTACATGTATAATGAAATCGATAATTGCAAGGACAATTGATGGTACAAACCTTAATTTGTTATGAATTGATACAACATAACTATGCAATTTCCAAATGTTATCTAGATTTAAGGAAATCATCAACAACGTTAATTAAATCCATTTATAAACAGGTAAACAAGCGTAACCTTAATAGTTCAGTTTTTTATAATCAGAATGATTGTCGGCATGTAAAAAATCGCGTATGATGTAATTCTCGTAAGATTTAAAATCGGAACGCGTGTGATTTTTAATAGTTATGGGATTTGCGATTGCTAATATATGTAATGAACTTAAAAATAGGAATATATTTTGCACCAGAAGTTAATATAAAATATAATAAAAAGATCAAAACACAAAAATACCGGTCCATGTTCAAATTGCAATCCCAAAAACAAAAGTGGAGATGCACTAGAACATTCATCAGCGTAGAGAAACTAGGTGTACCGAAAGGGACAGAACATCCTACTTAGCTACCTTTACGTAAAATTGAGAATAAAACGAATATGGAACTATGGAACTACAAATATATTCAGGATAATTTTGGATACAGAAACATCAAACTTCACCAATATTGTCATGACCGACTTAGGAGAATTTATATAGGAGGGTCGACCCAATAAATGGGTAGTGTAAAGATCCAAGGTAATACATGTGTACTTTTTGAGTTGAGTATATCTCATGATGTATACAATATAAGTGCCTGTGCTCCCTATACATAGATGTACTTTGTCCGTGATAAATATTTAAATGAAAGGTCAACCGGACAGTTCTAAGTTGTTTGCCTATACAAATTAGGCGATGATGCTCGAAAGCATTAAATCAAAACATTTTTCTTTATTTTGCTGCTTTCTGTTAAATGATTTACTAGAATCACTTACACTTTCTATGTGTATATAGTTCATGTTTATTTGAAAGACGCAATTATGTAAAACAAATAGCAAATTAAATACACTTATAGTGAGACAAAATGGTGATTAATCTAAAAAAAAGTTAGTTGAACCAATATTGTTTAATATTGGTTTTTTAACTATGTTGGATACATCGGCTTATTTTGCATCACAACATTTATAATCAAGAATCTGAGGAATTTTTGTCACAAGAAGGTTAAGTGTCGCAACAAAGAAAACAAAATGGTTGGTGAAATACAAATAGCAAATAACAATATTGACACAATTCCATTAGAGGTTTTATTATCGTTGACTTAAAATAGAACGATTCGTTACTTAATCGTTTCTATATTACGTACAAATAGAAAAAGGAACTTTATAACAAAAAATCTATTACGTGCCAACAGCCAACACAACCAACAACAGGACAAATTCTAGGAAAATTGTACAAGACATGTATTTGCATCACTTATAAAACGGTCTATAGGCGGGTGCACATAGAGTCAAATGATGTGATAAAAGCATATTGGAAGACCTTAACCGTTCCATTTTTACACCCAGTAGCACATAAATATTACTTTTTTTCAAAAATACCGATACTACCTCAAACAAATACACCAATGCCTTGATTTCATCACTGTTAGGTAAATTTAAACTCAATTAAAAAAATCACTGTGCCTCTTTAGAGTTCATTATCAAAACACCTAAATTAACTAAACCAATATCTATCATTTCCCGTTAGATCAATTGTCAATCAAAATTTCTGAATTTTGTAATTGGTAATCTTAATATCTGTTTGCCTCGTGTTGTTGTTTTAATCCTGTTCTTTAGTGCATTTAGTAATTGGTAAGCACATGTGTTACAAATGGTTAGCTTATCATATTACTATTAAAAGAGAAACATGTTTGTCGTGTAACTCCTATTTGTTTGTCATTCAGTACTAAAATGTCATGCACAATGATATCAATGTGCTAGTAAAACCTCAATCAAAATATGTTGCATGTGTTTTAGTAATCTTTAACGACATATATCCTCACTTAGTTTCTATACACGTATCATATTTTACGTTGGCAAATGTATACCAACAACAACAACAACAGCTTGACATTTCATATAACGTGCGTGATGTTTTTTTGTTAAACTTGTGTAAAATCAATAAATCCAACAGAATGAAACTTTGAAAACATATCATTTGCAGCTTTAGCACTGAAATGACTTTGGTGTTGAGTGTACGGTTACTAACTAAGAAAATGAAATTTTACTTTAAAGACATGTCTATGCATTCGAATTCATATACATGTAGATATTTCTATATGAAGACAAAATGCGACAAACAAGACAACAAGGACCCCGTCTTCATGTCCAGTAAACCTCCACATTACAAAGTTTCAAGACGAAATCAAATAAATGCTAATCACATCGTCCAGACAACATCATTGTCCCATTACCGATTACATGTTCAGTAATTATAAGCATAGATTTTGACTACTGCTTACAAATCTTCTTACTTTAGACCGTCATTGGTGTAATTTGGAAAATGTAAACGTATATAAAAACTGTGGTAGCATGTCATGTTCCACCTAACGACGAGACACAATAAGACGCTTATTCGCCTTCGTAATAGCTACAAGTAATGTTAAAACTAACCAGAAAGTTAAAACCGTAAATGTCATAGATTTTTGGTAAGCAATAATCTTTTTTCTTTTTCTAAGGGAGTTGACAGAGGAAAAATATACTTCTTTCGTCCAATGACTTGACAAACTAAGAAAAGCTTTTCTAATCAATATTTCATAAATGATATTTAAAATACTTTAACAATTAAATTGCCAAGAATCAAACTTTTCCTTACTTTACAAAATGCGACTAAGAGATTTTGATTAAATTAAGGATGCTACCATGAAAGATAAATCAAACGACAAATTTCCTGCCACATTTACTTGATTAAATAACTCATCACAAAACATTAAGAATATTAAGATATTATGACCAGTTGTGAATGATTGAATGAATTTGGTTCTCAATCACAGTAACTTATATTTCAAATTTATCGGCACGTCATTCGATTATGTGCTAGAAATGTTTACCTTTGCTGTGCACTCGGGGCAATGTGCATTGAGGATTCCCCGTGACAACGGGCATCGGTTAAAAAGTCTACCGATAGACCTTTCACTTTCATTTCCAAATATCAGGCGATTTCCTAAAAACATATACTAGTCTTTGTCCAAATCACTATCCCAGAGTAACAAAAATTAAGCCAGCAAATAAAGTAAAACACGTGGATTTCCTCCAGGTACTCCAGAAGGATAAGCACATCCTGTTTGACTAGCTACATCTGCCATGTCTACAAACCATATTGAGAATGAACGGAACATTAAACTTTATAACTATATATGTAATGCAACGACAAATATATCCTTGGTAATGTCGGATACAGAGACAAAATACTATCACCAATATTGTGGTGATCGCCATACAATGCTTTGAGGGCAATGATAACCCTAGGCGTATCAGACCTGAGTATGCTTTATTTGTAATCTGCAATGAGTTTTTATAAGTACATATGTAGTAATTTCTTACATGGCGGATAACTAGCTAATCAGCAAGTTCTTGCCCTTTGGGAGCACCCGGCCTCAATTCCCGGATAGTAGGTCACGTTAACGTTGACGTGGATTTGTCAGTGTTTACTTTGCACAGCATTTTCGTCACAATAGGAGGAATTGTATCATTGTAACCGTCAATAAGAAAGCTTTTTCATAATCAAGTGTTATGGAATGATGTTTAAAATACTCTAACAAATGAAAGCGGTTGGTAAATGAACTTTCACTAGCAATTGATGACTTGGAAATCTTGGTGCTCCGTATTTGTCATTGACATTAATGTGACAACGTAAAAGAATCTAGCAGTGATTACTATAGGCAAACAACATTGACCTGTCCGTTTGACCCTAAATGTAAATAGTCATCACGGACAAGTGCATAATTATAACGCATACATCATGGAAACGTGCATAGTGTATTAACTGCCGACACTTACTCTACCTATGTATTAGGTGGTTTATCGTACATGTATATGAATATTCGTAATGAAAGGTCAAACGAACAAGTCAATGTTGTTTGCCTATAGCCGTCATAAAGATAAACGATCAATTCTCAGAGTACAAACATTTTGTTTACTAGCTCAATGGTTTCTACTTAATAGACGACTGCTTATGATTGAAACATTAATTTTTTAATCCAAGATTCGTTAGCTTGTTATTAGTGATTTTATTTTCATTTAAATTACAAAAAAGGTTTTCATGTTTAAGAGATTATTTCCAGTCTACTATATCAACAATATAAACATTTGGTTGCACAATGTTGGTCCAAGCACTACTGATGAGGAATTATATTTCGAAACGATCCTATCTTGCTGCTGTAAAATTTACATTATGTAATTTAATATGCTGAAGAGCTTCTTTATGCGAAGTGACGCAAATGGTTTATTTCTTGAGACCTGTAATGGCGTAATCTTATCATAACATAATGATTCGTTGCTAAAGGGTCTATAGGGACAAATAGAATTGTGACGAAAATAATATTTTGGTATACTTGTGTATTCTGTATACATAAAAGTGTTGTCGTTTATTACTACCTTAAATGCTATCACTAAACTACAAAAGTTGCCGAAACACAACTATATTACTCAAAGCTATACAAATCAAAATCCATGTTCACTTTTGTATACATTTTTATATCAAAAACAAAAACAAAATGTTTGGGTAACAGATTACAAATTTTGCAGTGTAAATACTTTAAAAAAGTTGTTGTTACAAATGCAGAGCATGGTAAATTTGTAAAACTATGTTTATCGATTTGACGCTTATAACTTAATTCAATAAACAATACTGAAGTTTACATATATTGAACTTCCAACACGAATGTAGCCAAAACCACCATATTTAAATAGGTTGTCATGACTAACCCGAGATACATCAAAAGCTTAGTTCAAGTGATGACTTTCTGTGCTTTGTAATGCTTTCATATATGACTGATTAATGGTATTTAGAAGTGCACGTCATAATAAAGTTTTACTATCTTAAAAAAATCGGGATTTATTTAAAACGTGATGGTTATTTATAATATGTTAAGTGCAATATCAATCCGAATTTATTGTAAGAGTGTTAAATACAATGGAAGAAACTCACAACACAAACGTGAAATCACAAAATATTACATAATACATGACACATAAGTTCATATAGTATACAGAAAACAAGTACATCAAATGTTGACATGATAAACCAGCAAAAATTACATTAAATGAAGATTAATAACCAAGTTCTATGTTTGTTTGCGTTGTACTTTCATTTATTCAGTCATCATGAGATTTGTAAAGCAAGGTTGTTTTACAGCTGATGCCGGTATTGTTCTAAAGGACCTACCCCGAATAATGATCTTTAATATAATATGTAAAGTCAGATTTCTAATTAAACCAGATTTGTTCCTGAAATGTCTTCATTACATTGCACACTCATGTAACACTAAGGGCGTTGATCGAAGGACAAAGTTCCTTCATAATTATTCCAAATCGCGTAGGCAAATCTGATCACAAAGCACGATCGGTCATAACCGTTCCTTAAAGTGTCTAGAATCTTACATCCTTGAATCTGACTACGTAAGATCTGGCAATGTGAGTTTTAAAATAATTCAATCAACATTTATATAGCTTGCTTGTTTTCATTTTAGATATATCAAAAACGAACATAACAATCCATGTCCAAATCAAAATCCTAAAGCAAAGAAAACACAGAAGGGAGGCTTAGTGCTAAAGAAGAAACGATAAAAATTGTTTACAGTGCTTAAAGCTCCCAAGTCCGCAATCAAAAGTGTCCTTAAAAGAGCATTAATCATTTAGATAGGACTTTTCATATCTCATCTATTTGGTAATATATCCACCACGAAAAACAATTCAAATGCAAAAAATAAAAAATAATGTCAAAAATTCTTAACCTTTCCGGACCACCCGGCCTCATTCCCTGATTGGATATCTAGATTTTACTTTCCTTGTCCTTTTTTCCCTTTTGTTTTACTTTGTGATTGTGATTTGAACATAAATCAATATGTTTGCGATTGGTTATTGCAACGACAGTATAATTTAAATAATAAAGCCGATTTTGATAAGTAAGATGTCTCTGTACCGATGTTTGATAACATTACGCTTGCAACAAAAGGCTAAAGGCAATAAAAAGTAAAGAAAACTTTACTTAAATAACCGTTTTATTCGGTGTATCACTAGTGATATGAGAATCCATTATTTTTTATCATATCATATACCGTTCTTACGTATGCATTTTGTCATAATTAATGAATACAAAAGTACATACAATCTCATTTAGGAAATAATATGCAACGCTTTTTAAAATCTTTATACGGATATTGGTTTATTTTTAAAATCATTAAACAGAAGCAGATTTTTTAAAGTTTTAATGATTTGTTCTGAAGTCAAACTAATGAATGAGTTTTGAACTTATCTTTTGGCTCACATACATCGTTGTCGATCTTATCATAGATGTGCACACAATTAAAGGATTTAAATTGAAAACAATAACATCTTGACATTTATTGAAAACGTGATTGTTTTGTAAAACAATTGTGAAGTGCGACTGAAAAACAAATATATTGTTGAATTGTGAAATACAATGACTTATTAATTTGGATAGTTCAGTATTCGATTGTTCAAACACAGTGTATAAAAACAAGGATATAACCAAAAACAAACATACTAATCCATGTCCGAATCACAATCCAGAAACTAAGTAAAAACTTTGAAACTGGCAAGTTAGGCTAGACACGTGAACTTCCACCAGGGAAGTGAGGCTGGGTGCTCCGGAAGGGTAAGTACCTACTGTTTAGCTAGCTACACTCGCCACGTGTGTGAAAGGAACATGGAACTATGAGATGTCAAATATATCAAGGGCAATCCTGGACACAGAGACATCAAACTTATCAACAATACTGTGATGACCTACATTTTGTACCTGAAATCTTGTTACTTACCGTAAAGGATATGAAAATTACTCCCCATTGAACGTTTCGGTAACGGATTAAGCAAATTGATAACAAACATATCAATCTATGCAAACTTGCCAATTATGTTAAACATGTAAACTTCCACCAAAGAAGTCAGGCCGGGTGCTCCGGAAGGTAATCACCTTGCGGCTTCAGAAAATATTATCAAATAATCTACTTTCATAACTACTCACTGTGATATAAACAGTCTTGGTGCCAGTGACGTATTTTCTTAATTATGCAACTTTTTAAAGTTTTCCCTGTTCCCGGGTGCACGGTATTCAAACTACCACCTATACATATGAGTAGACTATAGGATTCTTATTCCATGTCAATAATAATTGAATATAAAAGCTTACAGTCTAAGGGAAAGGAACGGCGTCTAAAGGAAGAAACAAATCTGTGTTCCTCTGTGCTCAAACTACTGATGTGCTGATTACAATTTAAAAGAAGATCCTTAAATTATTTGATTCACCAAACACACAGCTAAAAATCAAAACCAAATGCTTTACCATCTCTTAACGGATTGAGTCAATTGATTGCTATGAAGTCCTAAATTCATCTAAGTACGTTTGTTTGCAAAAGACCAAAAATACAAATCGGTATGCATGTTTAGAGCGTTACTGAACATGTGTTACATATAATAAACGACAGAGAAGATCAGAAATACGATTAAAACTGTTTTAAAGAGCCAAAGAAGATGGGGCAAATGAAAAATATTTTTAATTATTAATTAATTACTTTGGGGATAACGAGCAATATTTATTTGAACAAATCCCCTTCAAAAGAAGAGTTGTGATTTAACTATATGTTAGTGATGATTTACAAACAGCTATTAACGAATCATATAGAACACAAAGTATAAGATGCACAATTATTGATAAAGGACATGCTTTGATGATAACCGAGTCATATTATGATGAACACTGAGTCAAATAAACATGGTGACACATACGCCTTTAATATGGTTTCTGTTGATCGTAAATTTAGATTATCAATTTAACTTAGCTGGATTCTTCCCGTCCTTCATTATTAGTTAATAGTTAAGCCCATTGTGTAACAATAGTGGCAAAAGAATGTATAAGTCGGACATAAAATATTTAATATCCGCATACGCACTAACATCACACAGATACATACAATATTGTCATTATGATAACCGAAAAAAGAAAATAGATCAATCTCTTGGAACAGTTTAATATGAAGCACAGCCAATTATATCTAGGTATGAATTTTGAAAAAGATATAAAGGGATACCACATAAATGTTTCAAAAGCTATACCATCAAAATAATACCTTTGCTGTGATGCTTAATGAAACATTGAAAGCTGCAGACAAGTTTATGTAAGCTAGTGTTTGCACAATTACACAGTTTGATTTGGCTTTAATTATTCATAATTTTACTGATCAATACATATTGTTTGAAATGAAAGAACTATTTATTTAGTCTAAGCCGTGATCTTTACTTTGTATTTTATTGTCATAATAATGAAAGGTTTACGCATTTATAGATAACATAAATATTAATAAACAGTCAGAATGGGTTCATTTAAGGTTGAATCATAATGATCTGATATTCAAAGAAGAAATTCGATATCTTATAAACACCGATTTATCTCCTCAGCAGCTATTTATCAGCAGCTTTGTATGGCGTTGTAAAATAAACAACTGTTTGTTCATTGAATTATCATATGTCCTTGAAAAATAATGATAAAAAATCAATTTAAACAATATTAATATAAAAATAGGAAAATAGTTTTGGGAGATTTTTAAGTACCACATATATAGTTAAAATCTTTAAAAAAATCCGAACTCTGATTTAATTACAGATGTTAATACAGTTGTGAAACATAAAATTTCGATAAACAGAATGCATACCATAGTAAGCATCTGGACACCATGTTTAGTAGTGCTGTGTGTAGTCTTGCAACATTAAAGGGATTTTGCTCACGTATTTTAAATCAGTGGTTATTAAGATATTTTTTTTTAAATTAATAAAGTAGGTCATGAAATGATTTGGTAGAAAATTACAAATATCTGATTTTCTGATGGTCTTTGTTGTTTTTATTCGACAACGCTGTGATTTTCTTATGAGAATACTGCATACCAAGCCTAATCAAGGCTAACAAAAATTAATGCTCGTCATCACAGTACAATTGGTAAGTATAATGTCTCTATATCCAAACGTACCTTGAATATAACTGACGTTCAATATATCAATGTTTCTTTCAATCTTAATTTTAATTGCACACATGGCAGACGAAGCTATCTAAACAGCGATGCTTTCCCTTCGCTGGTTCCGCTGGAGGAATTATATGCTAGGTATGAAGTTGGAAAAGATATACCACAGCTATCCCCTCAAATTAAACCTTTGTTGTGATGCTGTAGGGTACATCGGAACTTTGAGTCCAACGTGTAAGCCTATGTTTGGACTATTGCAGTTTGTTTTGGCTTTTATTATTTATAATTTCACTGATTAATAACTTTGTTTAAAATGAAATAAACATTGATATAGTCTAAGCCGCGTGATTTTTACATTGTTTTTTATAGTCATAATATTGAAAGGTTATCGCATTTATGTAAAAAACATAAATATTTATATAGACAGAATGAGTTTATTTAAGGTTGAATCACCATGTTCTGCTATTCAAAGAGGGAATTTCATATCATAAAAAACACCGATTTATCTCCTCAGTAGCTAATTATCAGCAGCTCTGTATAACAAGGTAACACAAACACCTGTTTCTCCATTGTAGTATTATTTATCATATGACCTTGATTATACTTACAAAAAAGGGATCAATAGAAAATCAATCTTAACAAAAATAATTTAAATATAAGAATTGAAATAAGTTTGGAAGAATTTTGTATCAGTGCCATGCATGTAGTTACAATTTCTGAAAGCACTCCAACTTTGGTTTGATTACAGATGTTAACACAGTCTTAAAACATGAAATTCAATAAACAGAATGCATACCATGATAAGCAACTAGACACCACTGGTTTCGCAAGTTTAGTAGTGTTGTATGTAGTCTTGCAACATTAAAGCGATTTTGCTCACGTATTGTAAATCGGTAGTTATTAAGATTGTTTTGATTGTTTATAATAAAGTAGGTCACTTAATGATTTGGTTGATAATTACAAAGGTCTGATATTCTGAAATTGTTTTGCAGCAGCACTTGTTTTTTATTCGACAACGCTGTAATTTTCTAAGAATATTGCATGCCTAATGAGTGCCCTCAAAACGTTTTATGGCGTCATCACAATATTATTGGTAAGTATAATGTCTCAATGTTCATTCACCCTATCTCGTTGATCATTTTATTTTGTCTTATACAACAGTGTTAACGTATTGTTCTCTTGAAGCATTATACAAGAACGATTCCCTCAAAGATCTAGACTATTTGTACCCATGTTTCAGAACTGACAGTACATTGGTAATTCGATATATAAATCATTACTGTTTAAATATTTATAATTTGTATATGATTAAAAATATTATATTATCAAAAGTTTTCATTTTTTCTTTTTATATATCAAAGGGAAAAGAATAGAAGCAGTACAGGATGTTCCTCCGTTTGTTACAATAAAAAATTACTCATAAAAAGTTAAAACGATATTTAAAATGTAATAATCTAGACGACTGTTTCGGAAATAATTAGTAGATTAAAGACTATAGTTGTGGAATCTAAATATTTATATATAGGCAGAATGAATTTATTTAAGGTTGTGGAATCTAAATTTTTTAAGATGTTCAAAATGAGAAAAAAAGAACTAAAATATATTTAACCTAATCCATTTCATGTAATACTTTGAACGATCAAGTATAGATTAGTTTTTAGGAATGCTAGAAGCAGATAATTATTCACGAACAATGCATATGTAAAAGTGTATATAATGCTTGGTTTATAAAACCTGCTACCAAAACAGAAACACATCGGTTTGTGTGTTCACATATAGCATTGCTTGTTAAGAATTAAAAGGTTTGGTATACAAATAAATCTTAAGGTTGAAGTCAGATGGAGAATGGGGAATAACTTTATGTACTTTTCATTGGCCAAAAGTTATAACCATATAAGTTACTGTTTACTCGTGTAAGCCTTCAGGAATCAGATGCTACAATATATACGAAGACGAGTCAATAAGCAACAAGCCCATCACATTTGTTCGATTGTTCGACACAGTTATGATTTTCATCCCTTATTTCAATAAATATTTTATGTGCGGATACAAAATTGCACGCATATCGAGTCATTCTTTAATACGATATTAAATGTCAAACATGGCTAGTGATCTAGAGGCATGTTTTTCATATAAAGGATGTCTTCGGAAAATATAAGGAAATGACCCATAGGAAATTTTCAGGCATGTCAAAATTTACATTAATAAAATATCGGTTAAAAGTACTTCTTATCTATAAAGTATGTTCTAAAGTGTCATGTCAAAAAAGATTTCTCTGGTAACGGATTAGCATTTTTATATGTGCTTGAAAACGGTGATTCAAAGCAAAAATGGTTATTTCCATACATTTGACTGCATATATATTGCAATTTCATAATAATGGCAGGCCTGCCCGTGAACAAAACCGACATTAAAATGTAGGTATTTAATTAAGTTTTCACTGACCTAAAGATTTTCCACGGGCATGCCTGCCATCATGGTAAAAAACTGAAAAACGCTTAAAAATTAAACCATTGTCCTTAAGCTTGTCCGTAACTCATACAAAGCGTTCGTAAACTTCGGTAGCTCAGTGGTGAAGTTTGTAGACTGCTAAGATATCACGAAATGATATTTTTTAACGTGTGGGTCCGAATCCCATACATTGCACGGGATTTTGTTTTTAAATTGTTCCTAATTTTTGTATCTTCAAAACACATTATTTACTAAATTATATTTAACTCAATTGTAAGTGAATAAGTTATAATATTTTTCGTCAAAAGTTAATGTCTAAGCAAGTTGTATAAGCATCGATAATAATAATATATAACACAAGACAAAGCAAAGTGAAAGTCTCGTATAAATATGCCGTCTCAACAACGTGCTTGTTGTTGTATACTGGTATATGTAACAAGAGTGTCATGGCTGTAGGTTTGTTTTTAATCTGGAACAAGAGTTGAAAATGCTGCTAGGGCATCGGTAAATCACAAAAATAATTTACTTTCGATTTAAAATATATTTATTCATTATACAGCCATATTTTACTACGGATTTAAACTGAAACGTTATCACCGATTAGGTGACAGAAAACATTATTTTATGTAACAGTGACCTCATACAGATAAAATCTTAAAGCCATATCAGGAATATGCCTGTTGGTCGATCGCTCGCAAAAACCGAAGACATCCATTTCCAACATTCCAACAATGAATGACAACAAAACATGGTAAAAGTACCCAAGTATCAGACAATAGGTCATGATTCAAACGTTTGTTTTCATTCTAAGAGTACAATTTTCTTCTTCTTCATATAAAGTTCATCAATTCACATACATTTTCCATAAAACTGCTTTACAATGAGAATCACAAATTAAAAAAAATAAGATTAACAATGTATATTTGTAATTACATATATTGTTTTATAATTAAATTTTAATACTATCCAGTGTTGTAAATTTTTTGTATCTATGATCCCATAGACAGAATTTTTTGACGTCATATAAGCTGACGTCATATTGTGCAGAGCTACCGGCGGTTGCTATTGGCAATCAGCTGTTTTCCGCTTTTAGATTAATGCGCCATTTTTTGTTTTAATGCGCTGGTTTTTTGTTTCATGTGTATAATTTAAAGAATACGTGAATGTTATGAATATTGAACTTATTTTTGAATTTAATTATAAGGAATGATTGTAATTTTTTTTCTATCTATGGGGTCATAGACAAAATTATTTGGTGCACGCGTATGCATAAACCGCTTCGCGGCTTTATGCCGCGTGCACCAAATAATTTTGTCTATGACCCCATAGATAGAAAAAAAATTACAATCATTCCTTAAATAAATGTAGCTTTCTTTCTCATCAGTCCTTGGAAATTAAATTATGATTTGTTCTTATTTATGTACAAATGCGAAATTTACATTCGACAGTAATGATTAAACTGAAAAGGCTTTGCAAAAGTAAACAAAAAAGAACATGGAAATATCGATAAAAGCATAATTGAAAAACACAATCTGTTAGTGCAACATAAAAATTGATGTCAAGTCAAAGGGGAATAAATCGTATACAATTTACTGATATTTGATTCTGTTATTAGCAATAAAATATAATTTGAACAATTAAATTGTTGTGTTTCTGACACTATGATATCCATCAAATATTTAAAAAATAAAACATTCGTTTAATTCAATTTTGACTTTAGGAACAAGCTTTTTAAAGAACATTATTCTAATTGCATTCAGTCCCTATCCACCTCTGTAGAACTTTACAATTGGTCGGTCATTGATTTTTTCCAACGATTTAATCGAATTATTAAAATTCTATTGTTGGTAAATCCGTAGTTCAGTTAAAAGTTTTGATTACTGTCATATCCTTTCAAATTACGTTTCGGTCTTGTTTGAAATTTGTCAAAGTGTCCTTTTAATTTGGTTTGAGTAACACTGATCTATTGTATTAGATCAAAACGTGTTTTAATCAATATACTTCAAATACATATTTATTGATATAGTAAACTGGCTTTCGGCATTAATGTGAAGTTTATCACTCGGTTTTTATTATGCTCTCCTTTGAGAGGTCAGTAGTTAACAGGAAAGCAATGTTTAAGACACAAGTATTGATTGTTTGTTATATAAATATTTCTCAAAAGAATTTCAATTAACCTATTAATTTTATCCAAGTTAACATAGTTAACAAAATATATGAATGTGAAAATACAAACCGATATTGTAACCAACTTCTCAAGACCTGGTCATCTGAATTACAAACTGTGATCCTTATAAGACTATTATCACTTGTTGTCATCAAGATTTATTGTTGCTGATAAGGAAATTTCATGTAGCAAATACCGTTAACAAGCTATACAAATTGTATAGATGACCCTGCATAACTAGACGTCTTTTGAAAAGGAAAACGGGTTTTTAGTAATTTTTCTAAGTTAACACCTTATACAGTTGCTTTCAGAACATTCCAATTTTTCACATTTGACATTGCTTACACTGAGACAAAATCATACCGTTATATTTTCAAATCACAACCCAAAACCCAGAATTAAAACGTTGAAAACTGAAAATGTAAAGAACGCCATTGATTTCCACAGGGGATTACGGCCGGGTGCTGAACAATAGGCGATTTCTATTTAGCTTTGAGCGTGCCTAACGTGTAAAATTAAATTGAGAATGAAATAAAAGATGAAACTTTGTGAGGTCAAATATATCCAAAACGACTTTGAATACATAGACATATTAAATATTAATTCGATCACGTCCTTAAATGTAAAACGACATGCACGTACATAGTATCTATTATTTTTCTGCTTTCAAGGTGAACATGAAGTCAAACTTTTAAATAGTAAAGAAAAAAATGTTTCCATAACCTTCGGATTTTTTTAAATATAATTTTGTCTTATTTGTCGATAGTACGATATTTTAATGTAATATCAAGTTATTAAAAGCATTACAGGAGATGGTGAAAAAATAAAATTGAATAAATAATCCAATTACATTGATAATATGTACTTTTAAAAAACAGCCATTCTCATATGCACCAACTAATAAATGTACCATCTCCCTATTATCTAGCTTTATCTGTATCTTTACTCAATTATCACTATTTATTTTCATGTTCATCGTTATCGAGAACGTATTTACTGCTTGTAATTATCTTTGATCAATATGTATTTTTGTATCTATCAAAGACATGAGATCACATGAACAAGATATTTAATCCGAAACATATCTAGAAGAAGTAAATTCCTAGTTGAGCATCAGGGCACGAAAATATTTATTAGTTATTTCTGTTTAATATCTAGTTTTTTGCAAACCGTTACTCTGATATTTCTTATTTATCCATTCACTTCTAAAAATAAATGTTAGTTAACTTCTAAAAAATTTTACAAACTTTCTTTATTAACACTGGAAAATACTTTGATAATATCTATCCTAGACTTTTATTCTTGTGTGACATTTGTCCTTCGCACCCACACGCATTTCATTTCCACAGAAATCCCCAATTATCACCTATGATAATCCTTCATTAATGCCAACAAAATAAATCAAAAGAAATACAAGTGATACAACTAGTGTGGTGATACAACTTTCGCGGCAAAGTTCACGTGCTTTTTAGCCGGATTTATCATTGTGAAGTCATTGGGGAATCTCTGATTTGTCAAATGTAAACAATGACGTCATCACTACAGAATACATGTCATAGCATAGTTTAGTGTTTTCCTTTGGAGAAAATAAAAAAGTCACATAAAGTGTTGTTTTTTATTGTTTTAAAGCGCAACTCGATTGCTAAAATATGACGCGACCTGATACGGAGAGTGTAATATGTATATATTATCAGTTATACGTATAATCAATGTCCTCAAAAGGTTTTATGGTCGTCAACATAAATATCGTTGATACGTTTGATGTCTGTGTGTCTAAAATTACACTGAAAAAAGGTGTTTACCCTTTAGGATCACCCGGCCTCACTTTTGTGTATTATGTGATTTGTTTAATTTGACAGTCTCAAAGGTTTTACTTTGCTTTAGGATTGTGTAAAAGACAGTGTATTAGTATGTTTTTGATATAGGTAACTTGATGTAATTAACTTATAGCTCATGTAAGTGCTGACTCATTGCCATTAACTGATACTTATTGATTCCTGTCAATTACCGATTGACGCAAATGAACAAAATACTTTTGTTATTAAAGTATGACAAATGGTGGTGCAAATGAAATGAGAGTGATATTTTGCTGCTAAAAATAAGATTCCTTTTCGAGGAAGCATGCATTATCGAAATTTACAACGTAAATAGTGATCCTTATGGTGAATGTATTAAACTATTGCCAATAAAAAAATTAATTCTTTTATGAACATTTAATAACTGTTGGCGAAAGTTATATTTTGAAGCAAATATATTTTTTTAGCTCACCTGAGCCAAAGGCTCAGATGAGCTATTGCAATCTATCACCGTCCGTCGTCCGTCGTGCGTCGTGCATCGTGCGTAAACTTTACATTTTAATCTTCTCCTCCAAGACTACTGGGCCAAATTTGATGAAACTTGGTGATTATCATGCCTGGGTAACAGCCTTTCAAAATTGTGTTCGGGGTTTGGCCACGCCCAACAAGATGGCCGCTGTTACTAAAAATAGCAAAAAGACAAAAAAATCTTCTTCTCTGAAACCAAAAGGTGCAGGCAAATTTTGATTGGATATTTGGATTCAGCAAACCTGGGAACATTAAAATTGTGTTTTTCATAAAAATCAGATGAAAAATAGGTTACGCGTTTTTTGCGTAAAATTACGTAATTTTTAAAATGAGACATTTATTGTTATAACTTCATAACGGCTGAAGATAATTGTATGGAGTTTTCACTGTTGATCTTGTCTTGCAATTTTCTTCCAATTGATGTCAAGGTCGAAGGTCAAGGTCATGTCCCAGTTTTTCACCTTTAATAAAAAAAATGCTATTTTTTCAACATTTCCTGTGATAATGGCGTAGGATTTTCAGTTATTTGGAGGTATTGACATGCCGATCATTTTGATACATAGATCAGGGTCATGGGTTCAAAGGTCAAGGTCACAGATGTCCAAAAATACCAAAATAGTTAATTATCTGCAAAACTATGAATTTTTGTATAGGCATGTATATCAGAATATTGTAGGTAATGGCACAATGGTCATTTTGATATATGAATAAAGGTCATGGGTTCAAAGGTCAAGGTCACAGATGTAAACAAGCACTGAAATGGTTAATTATCTCAAAAACTATAAACTTTTTATATAGGCATGTATATTGGAATATTGTAGGTATTGGCCTAACGATCATTTTGGTATATGAATGAAGGTCATAGGTTCAAAGGTCAAGATCATAGACGCGAACGAATACTTAAATGGTTAATTATCTCAAAAACTATAAACTTTTTGTATAGGCATGTATATTGAAATATTGTAGGTACTGGCCTAATGATCATTTTGATATATGAATGAAGGTCATAGGTTCAAAGGTCAAGGTCATAGAATTGAATGAATACCTAAATGGTTAATTATCTCAAAAACTATAAACTTTTTGTATAGGCATGTATATTGGAATATTGTAGGTATTGGCCTAATGATCATTTTGATATATGAATGAAGGTCATAGGTTCAAAGGTCAAGGTCATAGCTGCGAACTAATACTTAAATGGTTAATTATCTCAGAAACTATAAACTTTTTGTATAGGCATGTTTATTAGAATATTGTAGGCATTTGCATAACGATCATTTGATATATGAATGAAGTTCATAGGTTCAAAGGTCAAGGTCATAGATGCAAATGAATACTTAAATGGTTTATTATCTCAAAAACTATAAACTTTTTGTATAGTCATGTATATTGGAATAAGGTACGTATTGGCCTAACGATCATTTTGATAAATGAATGAAGGTCATAGGTTCAAAGGTCAAGGTCATAAACGCAAACGAATACTTAAATGGTTAATTATCTCAAAAACTATAAACTTTTCGTATAGGCATGTATATTGGAATATTGTAGGCATTTGCACAACAATCATTTTGATAAATGAATGAAGGTCATAGGTTCAAAGGTCAAGGTCATAGATGCAAACGATTACTTAAATGGTTAATTATCTCAAAAACTATAAACTCTTTGTACAGGCATGTATATTGGAATATTGTAGGTATTGGCCTAATGCACATTTTAATATACAGATGTTTTAGCTGTTTATAAATAATATATTGTAGCTAGACTTTAGATATGTTATATATAGCATACTTATATAATAATTATTATAATTAATTTGCAAAAATACTTGCATATTATTGGCCCTTACTGCTAAAAATTTTGATATTCTCTTTTATTAATGTCATTGACCATTGAACCTCTGCATAAGATATGTACTCTTCCTCAGGTGAGCGTTAAGGCCCATGGGCCTCTTGTTAAAGATCAGAATGTATACCAATGCACAGAAAACATATCTATATCCTTTTTATATTCCATTGGCATGGATAAAAGATTCAATTCGATTACAAATTAGCTTTCAATTTAAGTGCAATGGAAATTCCATGTGTATTTAAAGAAATTTGTTACATTGATTAGCAAAATGGGATTCAACTCTTTGTTACTAGTAATATGAACAGGTCAGATTGAAATTTTAGGGGTTTTAAAGATAACTTAAAAGTACAATGTCTATTGAATGGCGTCTTTACCTAGCATTGCTTAATTTGATTCTTTCCTTATTCTATTTATATATCAAGAATGCATTACACGTGTGTGCAATAAATTTTAATATGAAATACTGTTTTGATTAAATTAAGAATTTTAAGCATAAATTGTCTGTTTTTATAGCGCATGCTATATATTGCCCTTGCAGATACACATAAACACTAAAATATGTAATATTTCATTACGTAAAGTTGTAAAAACAGTTTGATTGATCAGTGTTTCCACCGATCCCTGAATTTTATGCCAATATTTACATTTTATCTTTCCTGAAATTATTATATAGACGTTTGATATACTGCTTTGAATTCGAAGACTTGCTGAAGACTAGTTGAAAAACATGATGTTATCACTCATAAATGTACTTGACTTCAATATTGTTTGTTTCTGTCATTACATGTTTCTCTTCTTTTATGGTAAGCGATTATTTTCTTAAATGATTCTCTTTGATTATTATCAAAACATGTTATTTTCAGTAATAAATAGCTTTTTGTTTTAACCATGTTGATATTGTGTTTTTAATTAAAAAAATGTTACATTATATTTCTTCGGTTTCCATGTTCTTAATGGTTTTATTGGTGATTATGTATTATACATATTAAACAAGTTTTAATTTGTAAACACTAGAGGATCGTTTGGGAATAATTTTTTTTCGTCAGTAGTTTTTTTACCAAAATCATGAAACCAAAATATGCTTTAAGATGTTGAAAAGATACTCAAAGAACCGAAATATATAGGACATTGGTTGGAATGTTTGTTTTTGATTTAAATATAAGTTAGAAAACATTTTCATAATCGTAAGTTACTCCAGAAACAAGGTTTAAAGACGGTATTTTGACACAAAAGGGGGAATAATAAAAAACAATCCTTTTCTTAAGCTTTGATGAGGATCGTGATCTAATGTAGCGTCACCATTCAGGAAATAGTAAATGTTGTATAGGTTTTATAGGTTTTTTTAACAATACTGGTATGTATTATAACATGTTCGTCATACTTTTGTATTACCGCGTTTTAAGAAGTCTCTTTCAGGAAGTACAGTGTATTGAAAAATAAGATCATGATGATTTCCTGTCGATCTTACTGATAAAAGAAATAGTGCCCGACTTCAAACAGAACCTCTATTTTGTATTTGTATATTTACCAAATCAATGTCAAAATGAAAAATAAATTTAACAACTTTTTTGAGAGACAAACGTTCTTTTTCATAGGTCTTTAATTTGTTGTGATTGATCATCAAGCCACTTAGTCTTTTACTTTATGGATTGGTGTGTTTGTTTTTGATTCCATAAGTCCCTTATCATTACATCTGACTTAGAGTTGATCTTCTTTTCACTGGGTCAACGATCAAAGTCATCGATATTATAGTTGACAAAATAAATAACAAGTCTGTTTCTATGTCAAAAAAAATTGTTCGTGCTGCATGTAAGTATGTATTAAAAAAAAAATCGACATATACAACTTAAAAATACTACGGCAAGGTAACAATTCATTTTCTTCAAAATAACAATTTAAGATATTTTTGGGGTTTTATTCAAAGTTGACAGTTTATTAAACGTTACAAATTTTTCCTACGTGAACTATCAATGACTGGTTTCATATAAAAAGGGATACATTGATGACACAAATTGAAAAAAAACGACAAAGGTTCTGGAAAATGAATTTGCAAATTGTCAACATAAGAACATTAATTGAAACCAAAAATGTCTTTTCGTTCATTTTTAAGACAGGACAGATGTATCACTGTGAATTTTTTGGGATACACATTACATGTATAACAAAACCTGTTTTAACACAGCAGCTATAGACGGTCATTTTGAAATCAAATTCCTAATAAGTACTGCTTAAACCAAAATTGTGGAAATCCAAAAAATTGTGCGTTGAAGATGTTAAAATGAGAAAAATGTATTTTAACAAACCCATCTTAGACAATATTGTCAACAATTAATCATAGATCTGTTTACCTTAGAGAGTATTACGTATTGTAATTATCCAAGAACTCTATTTATGACGTGTGATGAGTGGACCTGACCTTATTTGTTTATTGCAACAAATTGACCAACGATAGTTTAGGTTAATGAACTGCTGATACCTAATATGAGTTACTGATATGTCGTGATGAGGTGTTTTGTTATTTCCAATATATGTCGGGGCTTAATGAATCATTGATTCTGTTTAAAGGCGCTCCATATAATCCGTTATTCTAAGGTCATTGTCTTTTCTGATGTATGTCACGTAGAAATATTAAATAACTTTTCTGGTTAATAATATCAAACAACCCATTCTATTTTAATTTGCTTTAATCAACTATCATACTAAACACATATTATGATGACATGTGTTAACGAGATCATCAATACGATATATATATTTTATTGATAAATTCGTATTCAAAAGCTAGAGAGTTTATTACACTTGCTGCAGTTGATCGTAAATAAGGTCTCTAACAACATTTATTTTATGGACCATTAAATTTAAAACTTTTCGAAAATGCAATATGTGACGTTATTGCAACTTTCTTGATTATGACTAATGAAAACATGAATTGATTTTTAAAAAAAAAAAACCTTTAATGATACATTAAGATGTATTTTGCAGGAAAACGACATAGTAGGTAGGTGTCGTCAGCAAGTCAACATTAACATCAATATTTATGTAGTAATGCATCAAGTTGCAAATACGTTGTTCTTTCATTTTTACAGCGGGGATTGTAATGACACTGTTGTTGAAAGGTAAGATGTTTTATATTTTAACATAATAAAGCAGTTATACTGATTAAATGTTATAATTTTTACTGGATGTCTATGGTATTAATGTTTATGACATAAATATGTTAAGTGTGGAGTTCTTGTAAAGGGATTTTACATCTAAGTCTATATTAACTTTATATACATGAAAAAATAAGTTGAAATACTGTTTACTAATAATACTCATTTAGTATTTGCTGAAGTACAGGAATACTTCGTCATTTAGTAAATCATACATTATAAATTATAACGGTTTAGCATGTTGATCAAAATGGTTTGCATTCAAGAAGTTTATATATGAATCGTACTTTTCAATTAGCTATTTTCTGGGAGATCAATGGTTTTATAATGTGTTTATCTAGTTTTGTTTCATTGTTGTTCTCTGTTTGTATGGCTATTCCAAAAAAGGATACGGCTACAGACTTCTGTCTCTCATATTCTATACAAATATGACGCAAGAATAACGGGGTGTATGTTTTCTTTAAGTAAAAAACATTTCAATTGTTTTTCAAACCATAATTCAAAAAGCAAATTAAAAACTTTGAAGCTGGAAAACTGTGTTAAACACGTGCGTGGGATTCTTCAAGGAAAATGAGGCCAGCTGGTGCTCCGGAAGGGCAACTGCCTCCTGCCTAGCTAGCCACACCCGCTGCGTGTGTAATCAAAAATTGAAATTAAGGAACATAGAACTATGGCAAGTCAAATATATCTGGGGGTAAGTTTGAATACAGAGAAATTATACTTATCAACAATATTGTGGTGACGGCTATAAACCTTTTAAAGGCCATGAAAGCTCAGGCCTGCAATATTCTTGTGGAAGAATTTATTTGTAAGCAGCTTATGTGGTTATGTGAAGTTCCTGTTGTGGGAAAAAGCTCTACTACGTTTTTCACACAGCATCGGTTGTAACCTTTCATTAACGTCATAATTGAGGTATAAGTCTAATCCAGTCGTATCTTTTATTTCAAGCTCACTAGGATAAATTGCATTTGCAAAGTCTCCATATTTAGGATTGTTGAGAGACAGAACGTCATCTT
Source organism: Anadara kagoshimensis (assembly GCA_021292105.1). Taxonomy (NCBI): domain Eukaryota; kingdom Metazoa; phylum Mollusca; class Bivalvia; order Arcoida; family Arcidae; genus Anadara; species Anadara kagoshimensis. The sequence continues at coordinate 69,131,193 of CM037861.1, read as the reverse complement.
TATATCTGTGTGTGTATTTTTATACTTTTATATTTTGATTCGATACATAAAAATCTTACTTTAAACAAACTTGTTATCTTTTTAAGTAGACTACGGCTTGTGATTTTATAGATATTGGTATTTCTAAGTACACACATAATAAAACTTTCTTTAAAACAGTTTCAGTTTTCCTTATGTATTTGCCTTTATTAGACATTTAATTCAACCATTAACGAAAGCAAAAATGAAAGTCACCTTTTACACTAATCATAGCCTTTTTATCCGATTTCGAAGTAACTACTGGAATCTAAATTAAAACCAGGAACAAAAATCAATCCCCAGTATGTATTTTTATAAATTCGAGCATTTCACAGATACAATTTTGTCCTGTAAACGCATTTATACTACCCTATGAATAGAAATGTTGTGTTTTATTATTCAAAATGTTCTTAGACATGCTTAATAAATAAATAATTAAATAAATAATTGAATAACCTCACTAAATCCGTAATATGTGCACTAATAAAATAGTCATTTTGTTACGCAACAACCATTAACTGTAACACTTTATAATTATCTCTTTTTATCCCCCATGCCTATGGTTATCAATAACTATTTATTGTTTATAAATATCTTTGAGCTATATTTGTATCTTTATTTGATACATGCGATCATTTGTACTAGGGATCTTTTTAATTACGAACATATCTATTTTATACCTAGTTGATCAACCAGGCATCAAACTTTCTAGAAGTTGTAACAATTTTATGACCATTTCTCCAAACAGTTTCCTATCAAATCTTTCACTCAAACCACCATGTATGTTAATCTACAAATAATTTTACAACCATTTATCCAACGGTGAAAATGACCATGATAATAATCACTTTCCTTTGATATTCTTGTGTGGTGTTCTATATTTGTACCAAATGGCATTGAATTACCCACCAACAATCCCCGATTACTACGAATATTAATCCTTCAATAACGCCAAAGTAATCAAAATAAATTCTAGATTTCCCTTTACCTTTGCTCCAAAAAGTTTCATAGGCAACCTTTTACATGGGATATGAAAATAGGATATTGAGCAAGATTAAGTTTTAATTCATCTAGAATATCAAAGCAGTGAAACTATCTAAAGCAATAGAGCACTATGTCTTAAGTAATGCTTCTGTTGGTTTTAGAGACACGAGATCCACAAAATTTAATTCGCCCTTTCGTGTCAACAAAAAGTAACAGTTTTTATATATATTAAAATTTCACTTTCCTGATTGCAAGACAACTAGATTGAGATTTTATGCAAAAATATATTCATCTGTCGCTGATGTCAAGCTTTAGTCTTGCAGTTGCACATAATCAATAGTGAAGAAATTCACAAGCAATATACCAATCTTCGTCCAAACCACAATTACGAAGCAAAGTAAAATATGAAGCTTGCAATTAGCTGTCAAATCTGTACTAAATAATTAATACTGAAATATACATTTTAATTTGATTTCACAAGATAAAAGAATTTAAATGCACAGAAAACATTTTTAACAAATTTATTTATTGATTAAAAGTATTGGACCGAATTCTTTGTCATTTGTTATATTAATGAACCAATGAATGAAATGTGAAACTATATTAAAATTAAATTTAAAACCAAAATGTATTATAACATCTAATGTAGGACCTCTTACATCAACCTTGCATAATTGGATTTTTCCCAAATCCTAGTCATGTATCAATTAGTAATAGAATATGTTTGGTATTATTTTTAAATAACAATAATTACATTTTAAAGTTTAAATTATCTCTTTCTAACTAGAAATGGTTCGAGTGTTGCCTTGTGATTGCTTATTAAATCATCAGTCAAATGCAAAGGTCACATTAACTAAAATGGAATTGATTTAATTTCGAGTTAAAGTACTAATAATCTTAGGACTCGTTTCAAACGCATTACGTTATTTTATTAGGCTTATATTTAGGTAAATGCTTTACATTGATATTGAAATTAATTGGTCAAAGAATAAGAGTACTGGTACTTTTGATAAAATAATAAATGTGAATAAATCAATTACAGTGGAATCAAATCAATTAATTTTATTTTATGAAACATAGATCAGAGGTTGCTTTTTACGAAATCTTACTTGGGTTGATTTCCACTTAAATTAGCTTTTATGAAACAGTGCTTGTACTTATGTACATAAGTATGTCTATATCTACAATCTTCCTTTCCTTTTATGCTGCAATTTATTTTGTCGTAAAACACAGAACATGTGATTCAAACACATGTCGGCAACACAAGGGTTTCTTTTTCCATTACAAGTCGCGCATTATATTCCTATCCCTCTCTCTATATTTTTTTCAGAGAGATTTTTAAAAACACATTTTTGATTATTTTTGGGTAATTCAAATTCAAATTAAAGTGAAGGATCCCCATATGTATATTTTCTACGTAAACTGCAAATAGCTCAGCTTACATAACATAAAGATGAAATTAATCATACTAACTGAAAAGAAAGAAAAGTATTTTCCAACAGAGCTAGTAAATTCACACAAAAAGATAAAAAGGGACTTATATGCCATTTTTATCAGTGGTTTTGAGTGAGGATTTGTACATCTAATACGTTTATAGAATATGTGTCTCAGAATGTGCTTTTCTATCATAGTACTTGACCTAATTAATTCAGCGTAGTACGTAACTACATGTAATATTGTAGACCGCTCCAATTTATCTAAATACATTGACCAACATTCGTACGTCAGATATCTCGAATAAGCTATAGACTAACATTGACCTGTCCACTTTAGGAATATTCATGTAATATTCATTGTATTCCATACAATACATGGATAGTGTTTGTTTTTCCAGTTTTTATATACGCAGTATACGTGTTTAGAACTGAACTGGCCCTCAGTTATTATTTAAATTGAAAGTCAGTCGGACAGGTCAATGTTGAGTGTCTATACTTATATGACATCAAGAGATGTTTTGTTAGTGCCAGTATATGTATAACCATAATGAAACAATGCGTTTCTTATCAAAAACCCTTCATTTCCTTTTGTTTTGCTCACGTATTAATGACATTGCCCTTAGTGTTTTGTGTAACGTTAAACAATATTGGATTATTTTTCCTGGTTTAAACAAATAAACTAGAATAAACTCTAATGTTTTCATTATGTCCCATATATGTATAGAGTTAATGAAACAATGCCCCTTTATAAGAGAATCACTATAGCGATTCCGTTTGTAGCATCCTCGATCCGTATATGGAAGGTCAGGGACCAAACCATTGTCGTGTTTGACCAAGAAATGAAAATCGGTAGTGGTTTTATTTTTGCATAGCATTGGGTATTTAATTATACTAAGTCATCAGGAGAAACAGTAAACTATAATCATAGACACTTAAAGATCAATCTATGTACATTGCAATAAGTATATTGCAAAAGTTACATTTTCTGTTACGCCACTTAGTATTTGTTATAAGTTTGATGTCTCTGTGTCCAGGATTGCCCTGGATATATTTGACGTCTCATAGTTCCATGTTCCTTTCACACAATTTTGATTACACACGTGGCGGGTGTAGCTAGCTAAACAGGAGTTGCTTACCCTTCCGGAGCACCCGGCCTCACTTCCCTGGTGAAAGTTCACGTGTCTAACCTAACTTGTCAGTTCCAAAGTTTTTACTTTGCTTCTGGATTGTGATTCGGACATTGATTAGTATGTTTGTTTTTGATTATAAAAGTGAAATATTTTTTTTCCTAGACGTAAAACCCCATTAATTCAATCAATCAATATTATCAAAGACTCTATATATGAGCATGCCAACTATTTGGTCTACACGTCTTCAAATGTCATTGCGTCGTATGTAAGTAGGTAATCATTAGAATAATTCCCCTACGTTTATTATAGATGATGTGATAATACCAGGACTATAAATACGATATAATATGTTTTATTGATCACCTTGTATACAGATATAAGTGGAATCTAAACTATATCCTAAAAACACGAAGTGGTCGTAAATCAAAGGTTTGATCAATCAACCTGTTTATTTCATGAATGTTTTACCTGAAGTAACATACAATTTCTCATCAGTAGTGCTTGAACCAAAATAGTGAAATCAATTTTAAAGTGGTTAAAATTATATCGAAAGGACCAAAATATAATTGACTAAATTTTAACTAAGAAAATACTTTGCATGTGGAAGTATACCGATATTTATTGAATATCCTATTACAACGTATTATGTAAGTGTTATTTTGTTGAATTTTACTGATACTAATTGAATAGATTTAAAAACAACATAATAACTTTATATATAGATATATAAAATTATATATCTAAATAATTTTCAAACTATGTATCGATGTACAGAAATACAACGCAGCAGGTAGATGTTTTCAAAAATCCATCATCCGGTCATCAGAGTTTGGAATAAGTTTTAAAAACATAATATACATTTATAGTGGTTTCATTTCATAGAATAGGAGTTATAATAGCATTGATGTTGGAAGGTAAGGCGCTTTGTATTGTAACTTAATTTTGTACATACTTATATATAGTAACAATAAATAAAAAACAATTCAAATCTTTACTTCATGCAGTCAGTGGAATACATGACCATAAAATAAATAGGTTGTGAGAAGAGTTGTTAATGTTTCATGCCTTAATTAAGATTCAATATTATTATTATTATTATTATTATTAGCTCACCTGACCGAAGGTCATGGGAGCTTATGGCATAGCGCAGCGTGTGTATGTGCGTGCGTGTGTGCGTGCGTGCGTGTGTGCGTGCGTGCGTGCGTGTGTGCGTCGTTAACACCTATTTTCGACTTCTCCTCTGAAACTACAGGACAGTTTTTAATGAAACTTTGTCAGAAGTATATATGGGCCGGTGCAATTCAGATTTGTTCGTGGCGTTGCTATGGCTACCATAACTAGGTCAAGGTGACCTAGGGGTGCAAAAATCTTAAAAAATCTTCTTCTCCGAAAGTACTGATTGGAGAAAAAATCTGATGTGATATTTGGCTTCTCTAGGGTCTTAAGCCTATAGTTTGTTCATTTTGTGAAATTCGGATAAAAAATAGTTTACGCGTTTTTGCGTTTAATTTTGAAAAAATCGTAAAATAGCTTCAAATTGTTATAACTTGACTATTTGACCAGATAATGATATGGGGTTTTCAGTTTTGACATCTTCTTGTAAGTATCTTCAAAATGAGGTCAAGGTCAATTGTGAAGGTCGTGACCTAATTTTTTTTACCTCTGATTATAATTATTATCTCGAAAACTATAAACTTTTTGTATAGGCATGTATATTAGAATGTTGTAGGTATCGATACAACGATCATTTTGATGTATAGAAAAAGGTCATGGGTGCAAAGGTCAAGGTCACAGATGCGAAACAATACTGAAATGGTTAATTATCTCGAAAACTATAAACTTTTTGTATAGGCATGTATGTTAGAATGTTGTAGGTATTGATACAACAATCATTTTGATGTATAGAAAAAGGTCATGGGTTTAAAGGTCAAGGTCACAGATGTGAAACAATACAGAAATGGTTAATTATCTCGAAAACTATAAACTTTATGTATAGGCATGTATATTAGAATGTTGTAGGTATTGATACAACGATCATTTTGATGTATAGGAAAAGGTCATGGGTTCAAAGGTCAAGGTCACAGATGCTAAACAATACTGAAATGGTTAATTATCTTGAAAACTATTAAGTTTTTGTATAGGCATGTATATTAGAATGTTGTAGGTATTGATACAATGGTTATCATGATGTAAAGAAAAAGTCATAAGGGTTTAGTATTTATGTTTTCTTTAATTCTATCAGCTAGCCATTAGTTATCAGGTGAGCGTATCAGGCCCATGGGCCTCTTGTTATTATTATTAAGTCGAATTAGAAATAATGAATACTGTCAACCACAAATAATCCGATCCATGTTCAGATCGTAATTGTAAAAGCAAAGAAAAATTTTAATACCTGTCAAATTTATAATAAACACGTGAACGTCACCAGGGACGGTTGCTCCGGAAGGCTAACTAGACAGGGGGTCCTTATGCTTCCGGCGTCATTTCTCTGATGGAAGTTCAAATGCCATTTTATTGTTTGATGATAAATCCGTTAACAATATTTTGGACAAACAAAACATTAACAAAAAGTTATTACACTCTGGAGGAGATTTTTAAAACTATAGGAACTATATACAACTATGTCAGCTGATTAAAAATAAAGTGTTTACTAACAGCATTGCAAGCCTATGCTTTTAAATACATTTGAACATTGCTTTAAAGAAGAAAGAAACATCAACAACATTTTCAAGTTTTTCCTATAAAAACGTCAAAATTTTAAAGTTTATAAAGGTTTTGATTTTAAACAAAACAAATACAACAACTAAGTTCTGTACAATGTTTAACCTTTTCATTGTTCATGTATGAGATTAATGTCAAACACAGCTAATCTCACACATGGTCAAACCACCCTTGCCATAATAGGTACCAACCCCCTCTCCATAATAGGTAATTGAACCGTATAGATACTGATACGGAAAAACAACCAAGCAGAATTTCTGTAAACTTTATTATTCTGCATAGACAAACGCAAGCTCCTAATTTATGCTGGGGGCTTATAGCAGAGTATTAAATCAAATTATAAATTACATATACATACATGAACCAATTCTATTGGCCTTTATTCTTGTATCGTTCTGTTGTTTTAAGAAATAGATTTCCTGTGCCACTAAAAGTCATATTACAATGAATGTACCTTGTTACAGTAGATGTTTTTATTCCTTTTATCAGCCCTTTTGCACCCTGTGTACTTTACAGTTGTGTTTAAATGTCGTGTTTATGAGATCCAATTCATCCCCAGGAATTCAATTCGAGGAGGCTAATAAATAGAACATAACGTAAGGTTTCTAAATCCGAAAAACGGAAATTTATTTTGATCACATGGCAATAATTGTTAATTATATAGACTTTATTAAAGTCAGGTCACATCCTCAGCTGTGTGTGTGTGATATGTTGTTTAATATATAAATATGTTAGGGGAACAATTAATTAACTTTTTGTAATTAATTGGATTGACCCGAATCTTAAAATATCCGGGATGAATATTATATATATAGAGGATATCTTAGACGAATGAGGGTTTAATATTATATGAAATTTAATAAACGAGTTTAATAATTAAATATGCCACGAGCCTTGAACGATTTTAATAAATTTCATTTTAAATCCCCATGAGTCTAATATTCTATATATCACATAACTCAAAATACCGAGACACAATGACATGTACATATTATTTGATGCCCTATAGAAACAGCTGATTTCTATTTAGGTCAGACAAATTACCTCCAAGTTAACTGCGCAAGTAAGAATATAGTTCTATTTAGTTATAGTAAAGGTAAAGTAATTACCTAAAATAATAAAGACAAAATTAGTATGTAAGTTTAAATTATATTACATTTTTTAGAATCTATCAAAATTACTTTTCAAGAATCGGAAAGCCTTCAAAAGTCTAAAAATAAACAATAGACTGACACAATATTACGTCATTGTTGTATTCCACATATCATTACATCATAGAATGTAGCAAACACTGGGAATGGTTTCTTTAACTATACCAATTCCTTCTCTGTAGATATAGTACAGTAGATATATAAGGATAATTTTGAATGTAATATGTGTATGGAATGTAAAAAATATTTTGTGGAAGGACTTCATGCAAAACGGTAATAAGGGAATGGTAAAGAGATAAAAAAAGATTATTGAACTCGGATATATTTTATTTAGAACACAAATGATAAAATAAGTGTATCTCAGGTTACAAAACATATTTTTTTATACTTCTACTTCATTACTTTAAATATTCTGTCATTAATTCTTCGTTACTAGAAACATAAAATTGTGACCGACTTAAAATAAAATGCAACTGAAAAATGGGCTGATCATGCAACTCAAAATTACCTAAGAAATGATAAATGTATATATGAAAACAATTAAGATTAATTAATTCCAATGCCTTTACTTTGCAGTATAATAGCGATCGGCATGTGAGAATAGGAGTGAAACTCCACCTGTTTTACATGAGTTATTTCCATTTTCTTTACAAACCCTATAAAAATAAAACTCCTCAAAAACCGCTTTTCTCTAATCAGATTTTGGTAGATTTTCTACCATAATCATATTTTGTATTTTAGAGTAGGCTAGTAACAAAATATATTCTGTTGCAATTAGTTTGAGATCAAATTTAGAGTGACTGGACTAGATTTTTAAGATGTTATGTAACATAAAAACTGAAGAAACTGATAACATCAAAGATTTGTGCTTAATTGGCTATAGATATAAAGATAGTAAAAAATTGAATAGACATGATGATGATATGTATTAGATAAAATAATGACAAAAGATCCGTTCGATATATTTGTTATTGATCATCAACACTATCTATTTAAACAAAAAATTAAAGACTTAGGGACTGACTGTAAGTAAGCTGTTTAATCACGCACTGCATTAATTTCATAGACGTATAATTTGAAAATCGTATAATCTAGCAAACATGTTTTGCAATTATTCATTTTTTATATCTTTCTTGATTGATATATTGAATGCATTTAAAGCATCAAAGCTTAGGGAAAGATTTTGTAGATGAATGAAATGCAGTATATATTATAGCTGCGACTAGTCGTGCTTCTCTAACAAGTATCGACATCAATACGTATACAGTTATCTCACTAAAGCTTGGAATTATGTTTTTTTACAATTTCCTATACTGGAAACTATTTTCTAAGGTAAGAAAATTATTATTCTTCTTTTCTTCAATTGATGTTGAAGAAAGGCATATATTTTGACATGTATCCAAACGTATGAAGAGCCAAGCAAACACTAATACACTATTTTAAAAATTGGGACTATTGGATTTTATTTTTAAAAAAATGAAACTGTTTTATCATTGTTATGGTTTGTTTCTTCAGTAGGATTTTCTTTCAGTTGTATTGTAAATTTGTGTTTATTTTTCCTAGAACAATTATGAATACTGACACTTTCTTACAGCTAAAGGAAATTTAAAATTGTTTTTACAAAATACTAAAATTTGAACATAATATGCATTGTACAAAACTTTAGGAACATTATTTTTATTAAAGAATGAAAAAGCTATTTTAGTCTGTAATAGATTTCTGCATCAATACAACCTGTTTCGATTAACCATTTTGGGAAACTTCTTTTTGATTATATATAGTACACCCGACTTATGTTATAACAAATCACCATTGTTCAGTTAACAGCCGAAAACCTGCACTGATGCATATATATATATATAAGGGAATACTTAAAGGCCAGCTAGCTTACATTGCATTTGATACGATTTTTGAATCAAGTGATACCTTGCAAACTCTCTAAAAATTAATATATATAAATAATATTATAATTGAAGACGAGAATTTTTTGTTATGGTTATAATTCCATCCCCGCCCTTATATAAGCTTGATGGAGATTAACCAAACCAAAAATTTAAAATAAAACATCAAACGTAACAGTCAATATAAAAAGATTTTATTTACTACTAAAAGCCGTTATGTAAAGGTTTTATATAATTACAAAAATGATTTAAACAAAATAAAAACATTCTCACAACGAACCGAAGAAATAAGAAATAAAGATACGAAGAATGATAAGAAATATAAAAAAAATGGAGATTGATCAGTTAAATATAAATGTTTTAATTTAATTATATCGTGTTATAGTATGTCGATTAATTCAATAAACGTATCTGTCGATCTATGTAGAAAACGCCATATGTTAACTCATGTCATCACATGTTGCATAAACTTTTATGATGTTGCACATTACAGTCGTTTTATTGTATAGTTGTTTGATATATGCCGTGTACATGTTATAACTTTTTGCACAAGTTACAACTAATAAATATGTTTCTTGTATGAGCCAACCATACAAGTTACAACATGTACATTTTTTGCTAAAACAAGTTATAACTTGTACAATTTATTTTCACCAAAAATAATAACTTGTACAGATGTAATTTTTAAATGATCAACGTCCCATATGCGTTTATCTTATTGTCTTGTTTTGTTTGGTTGTTACATACCACGCTGTTTCAAAGTTGTGTTTTGCCGTTATAATGAAATGTCTTTATGAAGTATTTAGTCTTATTCTTCTAGCAAAAATACCCGACTGATGATTGTACCTCTTGTATCTGGTGTCTTACACCTTTTGACTTTGTGATATACATCACAAAGCCAAAGGCAAAGCCACCTCGTGATATATTCTTCCGCATGTGAACTCCGGTCCGTGTATTATTCGACGATATACCACCGGTAAATGGTGATTACTTCTTAATTATAACACCACTCCTTGACGGGAAGTCCGCGTTTGGCGAAATAATCTGTAGCGATGTAGATGCGTGTTGATATCACATTGACTTAAAGAAGAGCAGTTAATATTGAACTCCAAAACATTATTACGTTGTTGTTGCAATGCTGTTTGACGTTTATTTATACTATGTTTTGTGTGCTCTGCTATATGAATCTCATAAATGGTCGTAAATACACTAAACTTAATTTTAGACAGAAATGTGTTGGTTGGTTGGTCGCAATGTTAAGCAATTTGTTCAACTATTCAAGACGAGACCAAGTTTATTTATCTCTATGGGTTAAAAAAGAACAAGTTTGTGTATGCATAACATGTCTCTATAAAATCTTTATTTTCCTTTTGGCATAAACCCGATCCATAAATTAATGTTGGTGAAATACTACCAATTACAAATTATAAAATTATAGAATCAGTCTTTTTTGTTCTGTTGCGATTTTCTCATACAAGGCGTCCTTCAATTGCAATGCAGACTTCAATTGCAACGCAGAATAATTGTTTCAATTGTATGATTTTTCAATGCGGGAATGAAGCTAAATAATGGAAAAGAACACATTTCAACCCTTGTATAATCATCTTGAGGATATCAGTTTTCCATGTCGACGACATTTATAATTGGGTAGAAAAATGGCATCCAATCCTCGACTCTTTTTTGTTGTTGTTGTTGTTGCAAATGTACCATTATTCTTTAAATAATCGAATAATCTGTCTTGTCAAAATCTCTTAATTATTAAAACGTTTGCAATTACCCTTAACCGTCTTATCTTGTAATGCATGTTTCTTATTGAAACAAATATATATTATGGATATTAACACTAGCCATGTTATTCTTAGCTTGAACCCTCTTCAAAAATTCTAATTGAACAGATTTTTATCTCGGCGTAAAAATACATTTTAATTTATTCCTTACCTGTCTATTTTCAGATTTTTGCATCGGAATCCATTTTCATCTAAACAAATTGCATACATATCAATAATTGTCAAGTGACGATAGGTGTGAACATTTAATTGAAGGAAAGTTGTTGAATAATATTTGTATTAACTATCTATTCATAATTGATGGTCTGTTTTGTTTCTCTAGGCAGGTCGTTATGTCTGACGTGGAATTGGAAAGTAGGCAGATAACATGTTCTATGTCGGGGTCAAGAATTCCGTCAATTTCATTTTAGAAACATTGCATTGACATTTCTTGTCATTGGATTGAATTAGTCATTTGGTTTACGAACGCAGAAAGGAAATAGTATAAATATTATAATTAGGAATATAAGAAATAACTCTCCTGGTTCATGAGTAATAAATCAAATCAGATTTGCAAATTTCGCAGTTAATCGGTGTGGCTAGTTTTAAAACCGATTAATTACATGTTGTTACAGGAGAAACGACAGTACATTCTTTATTCTATTTTAAGTACATTCGATACAGTCGAAATCAAAATGGGTCTAATATAAACCACAAGCTCACAAAAAATACCCCCCCCCCGCTCCCAAAAATCCATCGGATCAAATTTTTAAATAGGAGGTGCACATCTACATTATATCACAAAGTTTGTTTGAAACTTTCATGAAAATCCATTGAAGGGTTTAGGAGGAGTTGCGGATAAGAGATAGGTACCCTAAGGTGTAACGGAAGGACGGACGGACACCCCTATCACTATTTTTAAGAGGGGGGTATAATTATAAAGAGGCTGACAATTTCGAACCCAAACCGATAGTTTTAGGGATAGGTTTTATGTCATAGTCATAAACGTGAGCTTTCGCCAGGGAAGCGAGTCTGGGTGCTCCGAAAAGATAAGCGCCTTTAAATTGCATGATACGTCATCTTAGCAAGTTATTTGTATGTTTTTACATCGATTTTAAAACGATATTGTACAAAAAGTCTATGAAATTGAGGTACCAAGTATGTTAATTTTACTGACTTAACTAATGAATAAAATAAAAAGATAAATCCATATAAGTATAAAAAGATGTAATTGTTGAGCACAGAAAAAATCTATTTCTGATGAAATTCAGAGAAGTGGAGTGTGAAGCCTTTTTTTTAATAAAAAATAAGACGAGATAGGACTAACATTGTACATAACGTCGCCTTCTAATAAAATGATAATGCCACGCAAAAATCTAAATCTAAAAAAGAACAGGGTTTAGTTATAATGGATGTGACTTAGATTAATTTCATTTCTGATTTAGTATGCATTTTGACCATGATGCAATCTATCAGAAACAGCATTAATGTATTGCGTAATATTACGTTATGTTTTGAATCATAGCTGTGTTGTATTCTGAGCATTATTTCCAATATCTGAAGGTCCAAATAAACGTATTATTAGGATTTGATTAGTTTACTGCTCTTCAATTGTGTTTATGTCACTTGTATCGAGACATGTCTTAATGGAATCGATAAAATCATGTTTGTTACGTAATTCTGTTTTCCAATGTACGATTTTAGCGTCTGAAAGTCATCGAGCCTTTTGATCTGTAATGCATTGGTTAAGGCCATGCACTCAATGAGACGGGTCAGAAATGTTAGTCAATAAACATAATTAAACAAATGCCACACACATGTGTGAAAATAGAAAGGTTTCAGTAAGGTGTTAATTACGCCGGTGCATCAGTCGAATAATTTTTTTTAAACAGCTATAAGTAATTACATGATATAAAGTACTTTTCTGCAGTATACATGTATTATCAAATATTATCAAACTTATATTCCTAATTTGACACAATAAGTAAATGAAAAAGAAATAAATGAAAAATCATAATTAGGAATGACTATATGTATCTTGATTACTGCACTTACATTCTAGGGAAATTGATTCGTTGTTTGGCAAAATAAGTACCGTTTTCGTTTTAAATGTGCATATATTAGGATCACTGATTGTAAAATAAGTAGAAGAATTGTTGGGAAATCAAAAGTGACAACCACGCCATTTACCATTTACATCAGTTCCACCAAAAGTCGTGTAAAACAAGTGGTACCAATAATTATTTGTTTCTTCTTTGCATTCCTTTTGGCTTTTTCATTCTTGTCTGCGTTGGCTGTTGCTAAGTGAATGTTTTGTAATCTATATGGTAGTAGAAAAATACATTTACTTGGCAATATTTTAACAGTAACTCTTAATTCCTGAAATATAATCGACTATGATCAACCAGACGCTTGTTGTAAAAAAGAAAAATGTGAAGAGCAACAGTTTACCTGTATAAAGGTTGTAGTTGAAACCTGAAGGTCTCACTCCCCTTATGAGTGTTACAAGTTTAACTCAGTTTGCCAGTTTTCAAAGTGTTTGATGCTTTTAGATATGTGTTTCGGACATGGGCCGGTATGTTTAAAATGATTGTAAGTTGTTACAATTCCTATGAAATGAATAGTTTAAAGCTAAACACAATTTGCAATTATTCATACCTCTAGAGAAAATTTGGTATTATTTACGCAAGATAATCTACTGATGGAAATTTTCAACTTATATTGCAATTCAAAATTATTTCCTCATTCTCATACAAAAAATTGCCTTCCATACACGTAGCTTATATTTCTTTGGATATTCTGTTTATGCCGTATTGTCTGTGTTGTTTGATAATTTTAAAATATTTAATGCATGGATTCTCTAAAAGTACTATAACCACATCACTGGATAACACGTGTTCAATATTGCCATTGCCATTCAAAATATGTCGTTACATAGTTTATAAGTTCATGTATAAACGTAGCTCTTACACAAAGAATATATAGAATAATTGATGAATTATTAAACAGCGGTTAACACACATTAAGGTAAGTTTTATTGACAAATAAGAATTTAGTTGAAACGAAAAGACGAAATTGGCAATTAAAGACATTGGGTTCATTGAAAAAACTGAAACGACGGAAAATGGCGATTAAAAACATTGGGTTCTTTAGTGAAAAAGTGAAACGACGGAAAGTGGCGATTAGAGACATTGGGTACTTTAATGAAGAAAACAAACGACATAAATGCCAAAACATTAGTTCTGCAAAAACTTCTCGTTGAGGTGCAAAGGTCTCTGGTCACTATTTTCTCCTTGAACTTGAAGTTGACTTCAGTAAAATTAAAGTAAAGTGTGTGAGTTCTATTAGATGTAGTTCGCTTCATTGGTCCTTACAAAATTAAACTTGACATGCCTTCCATTCAACACAAATTGTATTAACATACCACATGTTATCAGTCAATAAAAGATTTCAGTTAATAGCAGCTTGCTCATTTAAATGATCAAACTCAATATTTATGGACCTAACCTATGGCTGCGTGTGTTTGGTATCCTTTTCTAAAATCTGGCACATTACATTCCACTTCAGCGGTACAATTTAGTGAAACTTCGGTATCATGTGTGTTTGAAAAAGGTGATATTTAATTTTAACAAGACTTTAAAAAAACGTTCATAGAACTCTAGTAACGTTTTTTATATGCTACTGGGTCTTGTATCATTTATGTTTGAAAAAAGAGCGATATTTGAAAAGATGAAGAATATATCTGAAGGTCTGTCATTAATTTTTGTTGTTTGATGAATATGATTTTTTTAAATGTTAATTTTTATTTAATATAATAGTGTTCTAATAGAACACATAAAATATGCATATTTCGTCCAGTATTTATATAATGCATACATGCATACTGTATCTTTTAATTTCATGGAGTGTTATATTTTAATCAAAAATATTCCACAAAGTCGTGCAATATAGATTAGAACTAAAAGTACATGGTCGGGTTATCACAGTGGTCAAGGTTGTTAACAGTACAACTGTATAATTTACACATGTTATACTCCTTAACATACACTTATTGCCTTTGTAACACATTGTAAACACGGAAGCTGCTGTTAAACTGTAAATGAAGCCAAAATGATTGCCAAAATCCATTATTTGCTGCTCATATTCTTTAGTCATTGATCTTCCAACTTAATTCTTAAATTATTACCTCTACTCATTCCCAGTCATTGATAATCTAGAACTTATATTTTCATTGAACTAGCAATACTCTACCTGTTTCCGGTACTTGAATATGGCGTTTTGGTAATTAATACATTAGGTTTAAGCCAACAGATATTATGAATATTAGATCGAAATAATTCGTTCATATTTAGCGCATACGTGAATAATTGTTTAGTAAATGTTTAACTTGATTTCAATTTTTTAACCTTAATTGAATACACGTAATTGGTATGCTAAAATCGGATTACATAAAGAGCCCCAGACTAAGGATGCAGACAAAATGTAAACAAGCAGACTTACTGTGCATAAATGCTATTTTGAACATGCATATATTGCGATTAAATTTTTATTTGTATCTTTTTGTTAACATTTTAATTATATTTCAACAAAGAAAAGAGAGACCTAAGTGGAAAAAATTATGTTTTCTTTTAAATCAGTCTATGTGAGTGTGTGCATACCATAAATTTTGCCACTTTTTCAATAAAATCAAAATGGTTAAGTATAAACACTCCTTTTAGGTACCTCATTGGTTATATGTAGGTCGTCCAGGTGTGAATTGTCTTGATTCAATCACGCATGTAAAAGGTACATTCATTTGTAATAATTTGGGGCCCAAATGGATAGCTGGAATACATATTTTCTGTCACAAATGTGATTTTTCTATATACAGACGTTAATCAAAACATGCAGCATTGACAAAAATATAATTTTAGTTAGGTCTCTGAATAATAAATTAATATGCACTGATTATTTGTCCAAGCAATTCTTTATTAAAATGTAATTTACAATATTCCATGTTCAAAATAGCCTTTATGCACAGTAAGTTAGCATGTTGTATTATTCCGTAGGATTAATATTCATTTTAATGCTATTGTTTTTTTTTTCGTACAAAGCATTTAATGCGTATCATGAAACAATATTAAAACTAGATTTTGATTTATACGTGCATTGTTAGTGATATGAATAATTTTCCTGAACATTTTCTTTTTAATTCATTTTAGAATATAGATAGAAGTATCGTCAATGTAAGCTGGCCAGTTCATTCTTGCTATTAAATTTGGTTATTTTTTTCTAATTTTGGCTAGGTGGGTGTAGCTAGCTAAACAGGGGGAGCAGTACTTACTCTTCCGGAACACTTGATATCACTTCCCTGGTGGAAGTTCACGTGGTATTGCTTCATTTGCCATTTCCATCATTTGCAAAGTTATTAATATAGACCAAGGGCGTAGCTGAGCATACGCACATACGACCGTGCGTAAGTTAATTTTGTCAAATATCATATGTAAAAAAGTTAAAAATAATTATATGACAGCTATATTTTCAAACTTGAAAGCAATACAAAATTCAACCCTCGAAACTGAAACTATCATAATGAACAAGATGATTTATGCATATGAATCAATGTACAATTCAGTGGTCGTTTGCATTTCGTTTTGAAGTTTAGTCGAAAAAAAATTGCAGATAAGGGTCAAAATTCATGGAAAACGCACCATTTTTGTTGTATTTTTTCATTTCCTGGGAGAGCATGCCGCCATTACCCCTAGAAAAACGGCGCATTTTTCACGTTTACAGTGGGTAATTTACCAACATGCTCAGCTACGCCACTGTAGACCAGTATGTTTGTTTTCGATAATAGAAACAAGAAAAAGTCAAAATTGCTATTTTGTCATTTATTAATGCAGATTTGTTAAACATTATGTATGATCTACCTCACAATTGAGTAATTCGGACCAATTTTTATTTATTATTTTCAAGAATAAATTAGGCAAAAAAAATTGCTTTATGTTAGGTTGTAACAATGCTACATTTCAAAGTTCCGAAAATGGTAGTATCACAACTTTTTACGCAGACACATGCGCATTCATGGTAATGTTCTTAATGATAACGCGTCAATTGCGACATTTGATATCGTTCATGCATGAATATAACTAATGGCTGACAGTAGCTCAAACTGTGCCATATTTGTAAAAAAAAAAAAAGAATGCTAATTATCATTAAATATAAATCAATCGAAGCCTAGTTGTTCAAAGAGTAAAAACCAATTCGTAATCAAAAATTTCCATCTTGTATATTGCAATATTTGAACAATCTGGTAAAGATGTCGTAGTTCTGAGTTACTTCCATTTCATAATATATACATATAGTTGCATTATGTAAAATGTTAATATAGCTTGCCTCGACATATTATTGATGCGATTTTGCATGTACGGAAACGCTGCTGTATCGCGCCAAATAATGTTATCAAACAACTGATCATTTGTCAATGAATTTGGCCTGTATCCATAGATCACCATTAGCCATGTTGTTTTGTTTTATGAATACATATATATTGACATGATATTGACTGTACACACTTTTTTATAATCTAAGAATTTGAGACAAGCAAGAGTTCATGTACGAAGTAATGTTTTGAGAAATGAGTAGCTAATCCGATAAAATACATGATAATCATGTTAGGAGTTCGCTCTATGTTATATGTGGCTAAGTGTGTAACGCAAATAGACTCGAAAACTTGTTTGTGCATTATTGCTTCTGATGATGATTGTCGGAATTTAACGTCCCTATATGACCTGTCTGTCAATGGGCAGACCGCATTATCATTTCTTCTGTGACCGTTCCACTTGAATTTCACATCTCACTTCATCTACCTATTTTAACCTTGTATAATTTATATCAACTGTGATCTGAGCGGTGTTGGATCAGATTGAAAATACAGTGCAGTCCTGTCAAAAATATATTACTGTGGTAACAAAATGGAGTCGAACTTAGCTGCTAAATGGTCAAAATATGGTAGTCGAGCATCTGCTTGGAGATAGATAACAGTTGTTTACAGATATAGCTTACGAAAGGTCGAGATATCGAGATGAGCTTCCGATTAATTACTAATTCAAAATCTTAGTGTTAAACTATCGACAGGTCTGTACTTTAAAATGTCTGCTCTTGTACTATCGTGAGTCTTGGGATTTTATTCCTGGAGCTTAAACATTACTCGTGATTAGCGCATTGGCATTAAAGGACATTGCTAGTTAGAATCGGAGTATATCGTGGTAACGAGATTCATCAAACGATTTACACGATTCTTTAATTCAATATATAGCAGTTTGGTTCTACGTAGGCACTGTTTTACATAGAATATTTATTTTCCGATCAAAATGTTTTTCACAATTCCTCACTTCAATATATATCAGCGGTAGCAGCAGTTTGGTTCTAAATCATCGGAACTGTTCTAAACAAAACATTTATTTACTTTCAGGTCATTGTGATGTAGTCATGGATACGATACACATTAATATCTAAGGAACCATCACATTTGAAATGGATGGTGCTGATGATGAAGAGAAATTAGGCATCTTACATGGAATGATATATACGAAAGCTTTACCAAATACATCGGATATCTTACATAAACACTGGAAACAATTCAGTCCTTTATCGAGTCCTTGGCATATTGTTATTGGAATCTTTACATTTATTGTTGGAGTTGGAGCCTTTTTCTGTAACTTATCTATCATCATGCTGTTTGTAAGGTAAGTTGTCAATTTATTCTTGTTTATGTTGCATATGTCCCTTTTTAATTACATGTATATGAATAAATAAATTTGTTTGTAGCAGAACAACAAATACATGTACTTACCAAAGTCGTATACAAGAACAATTACGAAACAACAATAAGCGAGGCAAGACAAAATAACACACACACACACACACACACACACACACACACACCTAAGGACTTGGAAAGAAAAGGAAACTCTAGTTTCTAGAACTTTTTCATTTAGTAGGTTTTGTTTATGCAATTTGTTTTGTTTAAAAAGTCTTGATCCGATACTAGAATTACATGGATGATATTAAATGTTACAAGAATAACTACTTAAGTGAGAATGATTCAATTTTGATACAATGAGATGTGATACTTCTTCTAAAATCAGTTCTCTCGAACGTATAATTTACACTGTATACATGACATTGGTCGTACTTTGTTTGTGCGTGATGTTGGTTTAGCAAAATTAATTTTCTTCACTTAAAAATAATTTTTCTTCGATATTTGAAGGCATGCTTGTGATTAACATGTACGTTGGAAAATCTGTTAAAAAATAGAAATCAGAGAATTGTTTATGAATGCACAAGCTTAAAATAGATTGTTACAAGTGATAACAAAATTACTTGGGGATACAATGAAACGTTTTGTGATTAATTACCAATTAAGTTGGTTTCATGTCATGATTAAAACTGAAGTCGAAGTCAAGATAATATTGTCAAGACATCTTGACACATATTCACCCTGACATCCCTTGTGCCAATGACGTGTACTTTGTTTTCACACTGAATACACGTGGATAGTACATGTATGCTTACATCGATTTGGGTTAACATAAGTGTGGCTGTTTGTACTGTAAATTTGAAATAACTATTAATTACTAGCGAGTAACTTAGCTGAACAGGAGACGCTGACCCTTCTGTAGCACCTAGCCGCACTTTCTAGAAGGATCAAGGCAGTGTCTTATTCATGCCTCTTTACTTGTGCATGCCTTTTACAAATAAAACAACTAATTGTCGACGTAAGGTTATGATTTATTTTAAATTCTTAAATTTAGATTTGAGTAAGGACGTTAAACACCATTACTCAACTCTCAACCCTTTTAAATGTTGGCGGAGAGAAATAACTCACAATCCAATATTACTTTTTTTCAACAGATCTATTCTATTTAGGTTTTTATTATGTAACAAATTCTCTTTGAGTTTATGTCGCTTTAATGAAGGCAATGTGTTAAACAAGTTACATGGAAGTGTATATATGAAAATAATATTAAAAGAACCGGATTATCGCCCTTTTACATTCCCTGCATGCTTGTTTACACATTCCTGGATAACACGGACATTATAATACGACTGGATTAATTACTTTTAATCATTAACATCATATTTACTTAATATATATTAATAAATCTCATTTTACGTAACCAAATACAGAAAAGACCGTCGAAAATTTAACACCGAGCTAATGAAAAGAAGTCTAAGGTTGACTGCCGAGTGGCCGAGATATGGCAAATGGCTATTGACCCAATTGCAGAGATGAAGACAGCAGTTGTCGAGATTTAGTAACGGAGAGCAGAGATGAACTGATGATTAGGCACTAATTCGTTAGCGTAGTGTGTAACTTTCGACAGTTCTGCACTCTACAGCTTAATACACCAGGAAATCACTTAAAACGCAATATGAAAAACCGATGAACGCAATTGCATGTAAAGAGATTATGTTTTTTTAACCATTTTTCCGCGTGCATATTACGTATTCCTGGGTAACAAGGAAAATGTAACAGATAAACTACATTTTATTACTAATACTTGATTGCTTCTCAAACAATTACCGTGAATAAATCTGAAGAAAGTACGACTAATTCAACATATATGTGTCGTCAAAGACTTACGCTCGTACCCTGAAGTTTCTATAATATGTATGGGATATTTGATACATGATGTATAGTGCGTCAAGTTTTACCTGGCCTTTTGACCTTTAATTTGAATATTAGATTGGGCTAATAGACCGTGTCATTTAGGGAAGACAGCATGTTAATTACCACAAACACCCTGTACCAAGTATTTATTATCTCGATCCTTATATATCAATTCTATATAGCCCCTAATTATATAAATTACACAATGAATATGTTTATTAAATATTCAAATTAAAATTTAAACTTGACGCACTATTCAGCCGAGAGTGAGTGAGTGAAGTATTGTTTAAAGCCGCATCAGCATTATTGCATACAATAGTATCAATTACACAAACTATTAAAATGTAAAACTGAAAATAACAATACATAAGTATTTAATAACACTATTACTAAATGGATAAAAACCAGTTATATTACAGACAAGTTATAAATAAAACACTGGATTCTACATGATAAAACTATTACATTTTATTCAACAGGTTAATTTTCCGAAGGAAGTTTAAAATTTGATTTCATCTGACATTGCTAAAAACTTCTTGCATTGATGATGCTGAATAAAAAGTATCCCTTGTAGGCGCAAAGTCAAAACAATGTAACAAAATGTGTTGAATAGATTGTTGACTTTGACAAGAGACACACTCGGGAGGTTGTTTGATGTCTCTGTGTCCAGGATTGCCTTGGATATATTGACGTCTCATAGTCCCATGTTCCTTTCACACAATTTTGATTACACACGTGGCGGGTGTAGCTAGCTAAACAGGAAGTGCTTACCCTTCCCGAGCACCCGGCCTCACTTCCCTGGTGGAAGTTCACGTGTCTAACCTAACTTGTCGGTTCCAATATTTTACTTTGCTTCTGGATTGTGATTCGGAAATGGATTAGTATGTTTGTTTTTGATTAAATATAACATGTGAAAAATGACTTAGCCTATTCTACAACGCCGAAGAATAATACGTTCATGCCTATAAGATGTAAATCACAGACAAGGCTGAATTGATTATAACTTTTTATGTTTTTGGCTATTCCAATGACTTGACCATTGATCTTTGATATAATTGTAACCATTGTCAATGGTTTTAAATCAGTATGAGGAGTTATACAAGTAGATATATTTTAGATAATGCTGCTGTAGCAGCTGAATCGAATTTTATATGTTGCCTTTGATATCAACATGGCTTTGCAATCAACAAAACTGAATACTTTTATTAAAATCTGAAACTGCATATGTAACTGAACTATGCAATTCGAGAATTTCACGAATGAAAGGGTGAATCAAACTTTCTGCTCTTTATTGCCTGAGGAACAAATAACGAGTCAGAGCATATAGTAAAATTGTTAAGAGGCGATTTTGAAATTAAACTGTAAAGCAAGCAATAGTGCTTTAGCCTCAGCTGTAAATATTAGCAGTCATGGGAACAAATGCTGACGTCATACTTAGACAGACAGCCATACGTCATGATGACGTATGGTCTGTGACGTTCTCAGCTTGTTCAGATTGTTGTATGTATAGGTGTGTATGTGAGAGGTATAGGTGAGTGAACGAGTGTGTGAGAATATGGCAATTAGTTAATGTTTATTTTTATATATGTTAAATAAACATTTATATACTTTGTACGTTAGTGTTTGTTCCCTATGACGTAGATTTACAAAAAGGAACTTTCATTCGGAAGGCGAATACTTATTGTTTCGTCAACAATAACAGCGGCCGCTAATACACAAGTGCTAGTTTTTGATCCATCAGTATAAATTGAATGCCACTGACGTAATACCTTTTGTAATAAAATAAGGAATAAAAAATCTGTAACTATCTTTAATAGCAGCAAATTCCAGCTGATAAACGTCTTGGCTTATTTCCGACGTTTTGTATTTTGTTAGGTCCAAATTGACTTTCTGAATTATCAAGAAGCCAAAGGTGGACTATCTGTTAATTTGTGTTTTTTAATAAGATCAAGTTTTAAATTACATTCCTTCAAATGTGGTTTTAAACGTATAGACAAAGAAACAATTGCATTGACGTATTTATTGTAGAACTCTTGATAAGGAGGATTAAAAACGCAATCAAATGCAGGATTTGATAGATTTGAAAATAATTTAGTGGTTTATTGCAAAGATAATTTATTACGCCTTAAATGCAGTGGGGTTCATTGGTTTCCACGTATAATCTATCAATTGGAGACGTTTTACAGAATCCCAAACATATCCGTAGACTTTGGCTATGAATTGTATCAAGGGCCTTTAATATGATTTACGAGCAAATCCATAAATAATAGACCCGTAATCCAGTTTACATCTGATAAGTGATATGTACGAATTAAGCAATGTTGATTGATCACCACCCCAATGTGTATTAGATAAAACCTTTAAAATATCCAATGCTTTAAGACATTTAGCCTTTCGGCATTTAATATGGGGATTAAAAGATAATTTGGAATCAAATAAGATTCCTAATAACTTAGCTTCTTTTACAAATTTAATAAGGCTGCCATTGATATACAGCTCATGGTCATTATGCTTTTATTACAGAAATGGATACAGTACGTTTTAGTTTTAGAAAACTTAAAAACGTTTTCTAATGACCATTTTGTATTTTGCTGAGACAGAGTTGAAGTTTCTTTTCAATGGCATGCATATATGTCCCTCTACAGGAGATGCCAATATCGTTAACGAAGAGAGACCCATCTATGCTATTGTTTAAAACTTAAGCTAAGTTATTTATCTTAATGCGAAAACGAGTTACAGATAAAACACTATCTTGCAGAACACCCATCTCTTGATTGAAGATATCAGAGAGGGTTGACCCCAACCTAACTTGGAATATCGATTTATTTTCGAGGAAGTTTTTAATTAAATAAGGTGTATATTAGCTGAGACCACATGATGTGCACATGTCATGAAGGTCTTTAAGGATGCCATATTTCAAATGGTATCACATGCCTTTTCAAGGTCATAAAATATTGAGATCGCTTGTTTTTTATTTATAAAGGCATTTTAATAAACTAAGTGATCTAAAGTACTTCTGTTACGCCTAAAAACACACTAAATATGTGTGACTCAATATAATAAACGAGTCTATTATTTATCATCATCTATACAGTCGAGACTTCTTTTAATGAAACGTCTCACGTGTTTTACACTTATTAAAAGTCCTTAAGTATTCTTTAATATTCATATACAAAGTTATAATTGCAGTTTAGGGTGAAAAGATGACATTTAGCTATTGACAATTTTGATAGAATCTTTAAGAAATTTATGTATTATTTATAACGACAATAAATCATAGCGGAGCATGATGATAATTTCAAAACAGCGTGTCAGTCAGTTAATGTCTAAACTCTACTAAAACCGAGAGCAGATATATTGTTTTTGGCGCCTTGGTCAATGTAATTGATTCCAGAGGGACGTTTTCGCAAATAGGCAAGTCCAAATGGTTTTTTATTTGATGGTGATCATTATTTGTCTGTGGTCTATTCCTCCTCGTCTGCTTAGCAAGAACTAATCAACTTTGGTTTCGATTTAATTGCGTATATCATGAAATGGTATGATGTTTTGTCTATGTAATTTTCAAACTTATCACCGTTGTACATAACACTGTAATTCTTCATTCTTTATTAAATGGCACGCGTGTTCAACACTGTTATATTAACTTTTGAATGTTTGTTGAACAAGAGACGCAAGGGTCTTAACACTCACCCGAGGGTATTAGTATGACATATCTCGTGCAGAAGTGAAATGGGCAATTACCTTAATTACAGGAACCGTTTAATTTTTGAGCAGTTAGAGCCTGATGCAAGTATATTTGCAATACATTATTACTTGTCCTAAAATGTTATCATACATCTAAATATTTAAGGTTCGGCTAAAGTAAATGTATGGTCAACTGGTTAAAAGACTAAGCCCTTTCAGTATTCTTACACATTTGTGACCTTGACTTTTGAACCCATGACTTTCATCTAACTATCAAAATGAATTCTAGGTCAATACCTACAATATTTTTGAAAATACATGCATATACAAAAAGTTTCCAGATAATTAACCACTTCGGTATTTGTTTGTATCTGTGGCCTTAACCTTTGAAACGATACTCTTCATTTATATATCAAAATCAATGTTAGTCCAATAGCTCCAATATTCTAATATATGTGCCAATACAAAAATTTATAGTTTTCTATATAATTAACTGTGTCAGTATTGCTTTTCATCTATGACCTTAACCTTTGTCTTCATCCATGTATTAAAATCACCGTTAGAACAATACCTACAGTAATCTAATATAAGTTTATAGTTTTCAAGATAATTAACAATTTCTGTATTTATTTGCATCTGTGACCTTTAACTTTGAAGCCATGAGCTTCATCTATATATCAAAATGATTGTTAGCCCAATACCTATAATACTCTAATATACATGCCTATACAAGAAGTTTAAAGTACAATTTCAATATATGTTTTACATACGTGACCTTAACCTTTGATCCCATGTTCTTCATCTACATATCAAATTGATCGTTAGGCCAATGCCTACAATATTCTAATATACGAGACTATATATACAAAAAGTTAATAGTTTTCCAGATAATTAACAATTTCGCTATTCGTTTGCATTTGTGACGTTGACCTTCGAACCCATGACCTTCATCTATATATCAAAATGACCGTTAGGTCAATACTGACAAAATTTTAATACAAAATATTGACAAATTCAATGTTTGTTATTACCTGTGACCTTGACCGTTGAGCCAATATGCATTTAAATGCAAAAGCTGTTTGAAATTCAGTTTCAAAGCTGTTTTATTAATTTTGTCGCAACCTATTACTGAAATCGGATGTAATTTCAAAATTGTCCCCAAAACGAACCCAAACTGGGAAATGTTTTCTATTGTTTTGTATATTAGAAATTATGAGAATCGTACAAAACAAATTACAGAATACATGGTTCTAAATCATCTTATAATTCGATTTCATAGAGAAAAAAACACGCGACAATATAATTTGATGATTATGTTTATAATACTATCCTCTTTATGACCTTTTCGATTATTATCACCTGATTAGCTACTATACTTGTGGACAATTTATTGGGCTTGTTTGTCAATATGTATTATTTAATAACTCGCAATTGTTGATAATAAGTCATAAGGAGTTTTCTTTCTTGCTCCATCGCAATTCAATTTGGTTTTTAGTCAATAAAATACACTGACGCATCGTTACCTTTTAACAAAATGCTTCAGAAACATAGATTGACGTCCCAGTCAAGAGTACTTCAATTATATCGAGACGTCAATCGCTATAGGTGAAGTGGCAGAAATTTTCACAGGGCAAGTTCAGGTAGAGTTCTTTAAAGTGCCACGCCAGTCGTGACATGGGCATAGGTTTTTACGGTTCTTCCGAAGGATCTTGTAACTTTCATTTGTAAATGCCGATTACTTGGCAAAAAAACAGTACATGTATCTTCTTATTTTCAAGTCCTTGTTATACCCCAGTCGGTTTTTGAACTCATGACCTCCACATACGAAGCAAGCACTCTACAAAATGATCTGCCGTAATTGTTTAAAATCACAGACATTGTTGGTTTTAAAACTATGATCAATGTTTTTGCAATTAAAACGTCTATCATACAGAAGAAATGAATTTCTAAAAATACTGGTACAATTTAGTTTTATGCTAATTGCATTTATCCATTCATATGAGTTTTTACGCCTTTTAATATTCTTTATCAAGAAATATATGTTGTAAACATTTACTCATAAAATTTATACAAGGAGTTTTACAACTACAAACGTATCAAACGGATGGTGCCTTTTCCTTCTGGATAGTGATAATTTTTGAATACTGATGAAGGTTATCAAAGTAAAAGATCCATAATAGTTAACACAACATCAATGACGGATGCTTTTAGTGTCAGTTTTAAAATGAAATAAAATTAATTTAAATCAAACCCTGGAAGCTCATCTTTTAGAAATGAGAGTCTTTCAGAATTGACCTTAAAATCATTGGTCCGTGTCACGGTAGGCGTGATATGCTAGGGAACATTTGTGGAATTTATGTTTTCGAATGACAAGCACTACGTGGACTAGTATTTTGTGTTGGCAGGGGTTTCCGATCACTTAATACAGTAGTTATCAAACAAATCAGCTCCTGGCAACCTACTGTACTTTAGCAGATTTTGCTTCTGGCGAAATGGCGATACTGCTGCAAATAAGTTAAAAGAAAATGCAATAGATGCATGAGTATTTCTTAATGCTGAATAATCACGTTACCTCGTGTACAACCCCAGTGACGTAGATCGATAAAATATTATCTATTTTGAAAAAAATGTGTATAAAGCTTCTTTATTTTTTTATCTTTTTCAGATATAAATCATTTCGGACCTCAGCTAATTTCCTTGTACTCAACTTGGCTATTTCAGATATCACCTTAGTGTTAACTAACTTTCCACTTTTGACAGTTTCCAGTTTTTTCGGATATTGGGTTGGAGGATCAATAGGTATGGCTATTAAATGAAATGACATATTATTATTTATTTATTTATTTATTATAAGAATAATTAGAAAATATTTGTTTGTGAATGAGTCTTTGTGAATAAAAAAATATTGATAATATTAATCTTTTAGGTTCGCAATCGATCATGGAAGGGTTCCGTAGGTGGTTTGAAATGTTGTTCTATTTTAAAACGCCTTATCCCTATTTTGATTGGATAAAATTTAAAAGCTGTTTGCAATGTTTCAAAAAAGGCTATACCAATACAAATAAAGCATAATACAAGTTTATGAAGCTTAATAATACATTCTTGGTAACAGCTAGATAAATTCAGAACACAAATACGAAACCAACATATTGAGACAGAAAGACACAAGAATCGGCCAATGACAAGATGGGCACTGAGGAAAATAACAAAATTGTACCAAACGCCGAGTCAAAATAATTTTGTAGGTTTCTGACCATTTTAAATTAAAAAAATCATTGAAGATAGTAGTAACTACCAACTAAAGGCCTATAGGAGATAAAAACCTAGAAGTGACAATGCAATGATTTAAGATTGCTGGTTTGATCCCGATGTGGTCATTGCGGAGTAGAAATATATCACATAGATCAATCCTAGTATTATAGGCATATACAACTATGTATCTCTGGAAATGTGAGCAAATATTTCATTATAAGGATTGTATTCCATTGTAGTATTAATGTCTTAGGAATTAGGATGAAATATATGATTTTCGATTTATTTGCAGAGATTATCGTTCAATATTTATTATTTTTGTATATTTACAGGGTGCAAGTTATACGGATTTTTTGGTGCTTTTTCAAGTTTTTTATCAGTGAACACACTAACAGCGATAGCACTAGAGAGGTGTTTTGTAATCGTGTTTGGACTGCCATGGTTTACTAAGATATCCTCTAGAACAATCTGGTCTATGATTGGCTTTGTTTGGATCTACTCATTATCATGGTCAGTTCCACCACTTCTAGGATGGGGAAATTACATTTTAGAAGGGTCCTTAACATCGTGTACGTTTGATTTCTTCACAAGGAGCATTAACAATCGTTCATTTGTCATATCTATTTTAATATTATGTTTCTTTGTACAAGTATTTATTATTGTGATATCGTATATAAGTATTCTGATAAAGGTGATAAGACATGAGAAAAAATTCAAAATATGTCAGAGAGTACATTTTGTTTACGTTATACAAAACATAGAAATAATCAAAAATATGAAATTAAAACGGCTAAAATTTCGTTATGTATTATAACACTATTCTGTGGGTCATGGTTTCCTTATGCTGTGATTTGTATGGTTGCAATGTTCGGAAAAGCAGAACTAATTTTGCCATTAGTATCAACAATTCCAGGACTATGTGCAAAAACAGCAACGGTTATAAACCCGTTTTTGTATGCACTCTTGCATCCAAAATTTAGATGCATGCTCACAAGATTTTGTCCCGATAAAGGATCAATTGACCATGCTTTGGAGCTCAGAACAGACCGGACATTGGTTGCGTCGTTAAAGGGTTCTGAATCTGTAGACGACAGGGGCGACCAGAAAATCCCAGAACACACTAATGGTACTCTTACTGTTAAATGTTCTAAAACTACGTTTATCTGATAGCAAATGTATTTATACTATGTGGTTTGCTTTTGTTTTTAGTTATGTAATATGTTGCATATTGTTGGTTATTGCAAATATTAAAGGTTTTACTTTAATCGATATAAAATATGTCATTTTATCTAATACTACAAATATTTTCAAGAGGATGAATGACCACCTAAATCACACAATGGAATGTGTAAATGCGTAATTGGTGAATATTTTCACGGTTGCATATTTGTAGAATTATGCTTTTTTATTTGGATATTATAATTTTATGCGACCCATATAAAAGGCACTAGTCATTTAACGTGGTGTTGTCAAAGTACTTTTGAGATCCCATTCGTTACATTTATTTCACAAACAGTTGTTTCTAAATTCTAACCAATTTTACAAAAAAGAGACCAATATTATATCTTGCATATTGGACGTCAGGAAACGCCAGCTTAACTTTAAAAAACACAATGGTTTATGAAGTAACAATATGAGACCATTTACGACACAAATATACAAGGATTTAAGGAAGCTAGTTAAGGAACATTTCTTAAAATTATACGGCATGTATACAAAAGAAATGCTAAAAGTTGTATTTTGTAGCTGATACCGGTAGTACTATGTCTTTAAACATTACATATCACGAGGCAAATAACACGATATCAGCATTGAACATTAGCAAGAATTCCATCACGAAAGAAGACACTTCATCTTAATTGTGTACAATTTATTGCAGACATTGTATCAAGAAACTTTGGTGATCAAAACGACTTACAGATCACATTTTATCTAACCGTTTTAGGTTCGGATTCAATTGGAAACAGATTCTAGGAACTACGCCTGCTGAGGATAGGTGGTTTTCTTGAGAATTCGTTTTTCTCCAGCATTTTAGAACTCGCTTGAACACTGTTTTAAGTTTATAATCTTAATTGAAGCGTACAACTCACCACTATTCATTGTACTGATGAGCTAACAGGATTGATGCCATATGCCTATGTCTGTTATGATGTTCATTGTTTGGAACATGATAAACATTGCACGGGTCGCGCTCTGAAAAAACATTAAACACCAAAACAATTACTGTCGGTTTTATACTCAGCAACACTAAAAAAACAATGATTGTCCAAGATTTGTTCAAATGTGCTTTACGTTTCAAACATTTGTTCGCATGTGTTCTTAGTATCAACTAACTTAATTTACAATTTCATATATTATATGCATGAAATTGGGATCTGAAGTGTGTTGCTAATTGGCGAAACAAAATAATCATAACGGTATACAATCTTCTTACGGTCAATGTTCCAACAACCTTGACATATGTTTAGTTTATGATATGTTTGAAAAGGTCGAAGTATAATTCAATATTGCTATATTGGTGTGTGACTTTTACTAACCTGACGATTGATTTACTGCCAGAATAGTTCAAGAATAACACTTCATTAAGTCTTGGCCTTGTTATATTTTACACAATATCGTACTACGTTACAACTGTATACTAGTATTACTCTGTTAGTTAAATACATCTTTATTACCTATCTCTGGCTGGACGTAAAATTAAAACCAAAAGAACGTTTTTACTCTGTTTTGAATGATGATTATGATTATGAAATGGGTATTTTTGTTTTTTAATTTTTTTTCAGAACCCCTCCTCGAATATGTATATGTCATCTTGGAACTAATATAGAATTGGTTCATATTAAATAATAAAAAAATGGGTTCAACATTAAACAAACTAAAGGTAACGTTAGTACGAAACTACATTTCATCTTCAAAACGTTTATGAAATTATTAAAAAGGGGGTCCAACAACTAACACACTGCTGCCTCGTTCTGAATGAACTTCTATTGCATTTACATAACGTAACGTCGCACAAATAATGTCAAAATATGGAATTGTACGATTCAATAACCATTGGAAATAAAAAGTTCAATAACGTTATGGGTATTTAAGTTGCGTTTATTACTTGCCAAACCTAACATGAAATGAAATTTAAAAAACAAAACAATTCATAATTACATAAAACCTCGATACAACATGCACATTAATAAGAAACCTAGAATAACAAGACATACACGTATTTAGACCATTAATTGTAAGGAAATCCTGATTTAGACGGACATTATTGACAAATCTATCCAGTTACCCATTTCTCTTCAGGGCCTTACACAATATACGATGCTATTTTCACGATTAATTGTTAAAATGTGTATCGTAATACGTTGCTGCGTTTTCAAATGGCTATAACAACATATGAACTGTACTGCACTGTGATGTAAATAAAGTTGTAATTACATATCGACATTTCACTTCATGATTACTGTTAAACTGATGACCGTTTATGTTAGTGCAAACAAGACAATTTATTGTCTGCGGTGTAACAAACTAGCGAATTTCAAACTAATTTAAATTCAAATATAAAATAACACACACACACTGAATATATATATATATATATATATATATATATATATATATATATATATATTAGCCAGCGTACTTTAACAATATAAATAATATGCACAAGCAATGTAAAGGTAATTAGTTTATGGGGAGATTATAAGGAGTGGAGTAGACGTCTAAACATAATTGACCTAATAACTTGAACCCAATAAATGAAAATAGATTAGACGTCTGTAGTCAATGAATTAAGAATGTCAATAGATGCAGGAATGTTTATCCAGGCCATAAATTATTATCACATTAAATAGTGGCTTTATTACGTATATGCACATCAGTTAATTGCAAGGTGATGTTGTCTTAGCATTTATTCCATCTGTTTTTTATACTTTCTGTTTCCTTATTGTTATTCTTCTTCTTATTATTCTTATTATTATTATTATTATTATATAGCAATATATGCTTTGCATAGAAATTTCAATTGATAACAGATTCGAGAACAACGCTTGCCGATAACTTTGTTCCTTTCCCAGGTTTTCCGAATCAATGTTTTCATACTGCACGCTTTGTCACATGACGCTGTCATTTATGACGTCATACCATTGTTGTAACCTGGCTGAAGACGTCATCGCTTTGTTGTTGTCATATTGCACTAGTTTTTTATCTATTTATAGAAACTAGTGTAATATTTATGTATTTAGTTGGAAGTTAACGGGAAGTAAGGGTTATTGAACTGGTGCTGTGAAATATTGTCTCTCGTTGACTCGAAACTGGCAAACTTGTGCAAATGTCAAGTCAACTCGGGACAATAGTTCACAATATCAGTTCAATGACCCTATTTCATTATTATTTTTTTTATTATTATTACACGTTGTTTTCGAAAGATTCATACCTTTTTATCTGTATGTTGATTTAAAAAAAAAATGATGCATTCAGAAGTGGCACATGACATACCCATATACTGACATTCACCATGTGATGATTATATCTTACCATGAGGAGCTTAGTAATAATGCTGAGTCATTAAACGACAACATAGTGGAAAAGTATGATGTTGTGTTTCCTTCAAATTGACCCATTGCCCACAAAACTTTATCTAGAACAGTCAATGTACGAAATGTTCTATATTATTATAATTTTGCATTATATCTAATAAATATTCCAACAGCTTTCAAAGAGAATGAAAATCACAAATTAAATAACGATAATTTTGCCAATACAAGGAACAATCAAAATTTGCCAAAAAACATTACAAATGAGTTTTATTTAAAAAAAAGAAATAGCTTAACGAAAGCTAAGGTTAAAAACTAGTAAAATGAAGCATGTTGCAGACAAAATATTTAATATGAATATTATTTTCAATATATTACATTACACACGTGGCGGGTGTAGCTAGCTAAACAGGAGGTGCTTACCCTTCCGGAGCTCCCGGCTTCACTTCCCTGGTGGAAGTTTACGTGTCTAACCTAACTTGTCAGTTCCAAAGTTTTTACTTTGCTTCTGGATTGTGATTCGGACATGGATTAGTATGTTTTTTTTCAGAAACCCTCCTCGAATATGTATATGTCATCTTGGAACTAATATAGAATTGGTTCATATTAAATAATAAAAAAAATGGGTTCAACATTAAACAAACTAAAGGTAACGTTAGTACGAAACTATATTTCATCTTCAAAACGTTTATAAAATTATAAAAAAGGGGGTCCAACAACTAACACACTTCTGCCTCGTTCTGAATGAACTTCTTTGCATTTACATAACGTAACGTCGCACAATAATGTCAAAATATGGAATTGTACGAGTCAATAACCATTGGAAATAAAAAGTTCAATAACGTTATGGGTATTTAAGTTGCGTTTATTACTTGCCAAACCTAACATTGAAATGAAATTTAAAAAAACAAAACAATTCATAATTACATAAAACCTCGATACAACATGCACATTAATAAGAAACCTAGAAATAACAAGACATACACGTATTTAGACCATTAATTGTAAGGAAATCCTGATTTAGACGGACATTATTGACAAATCTATCCAGTTACCCATTTCTCTTCAGGGCCTTACACAACATACGATGCTATTTTCACGATTAATTGTTAAAATGTGTATCGTAATACGTTGCTGCGTTTTCAAATGGCTATAACAACATATGAACTGTTACTGTACTGTGATGTAAATAAAGCTGTCATTACATATCGACATTTCACTTCATTATTACTGTTAAACTGATGACTGTTTATATTAGTACAAACAAGCTACTCTACATAAGACAACTTTATTGTCTGTGGTGTAACAAACTAGCGAATTTCAAACTAATTTAAATTCAAATATAAAATGACACACACACAATATATATATATATATATTAGCCAGCGTACTTTAACAATATAAATAATATGCACAAGCAATGTAAAGGTAATTAGTTTATGGGGAGATTATAAGGAGTGGAATAGACGTCTAAACATAATTAACCTAATAACTTGAACCCAATAAATGAAAATAGATTAGACGTATATGTAGTCAATGAATTAAGAATGTCAATAGATGCAGGAATGTTTATCCAGGCCATAAATTATTATCACATTAAACAGTGGCTTTATTACGGATATGTACATCAGTTAATTGCAAGGTGATGTTGTCTTAGCATTTATTCCATCTGTTTGTTCTATACTTTTTGTTTCTTTATTATTCTTGTTATTATTATTATTATTATTATTATTATATAGCAATATATGCTTTGCATAGAAATTTCAACTGATAACAGATTCGAAGAACAACGCTTGCCGATAACTTTGTTCCTTTCCCAGGTTTCCCGAATCAATGTTTTCAAACTGCACGCTTTGTCACATGACGCTGTCATTTATGACGTCATACCATTGTTGTAACCTGGATGAAGACGTCATCGCTTTGTTGTTGTCATATTGCACTAGTTCTTTTATCTATTTATAGAAACTAGTGTAATATTTATGTATTTAGTGGGAAGTTAACTAGAAGTAAGGGTTATTGAACTGGTGCTGTGAAATATTGTCTCTCGTTGACTCGAAACTGGCAAACTTGTGCAAATGTCAAGTCAACTCGGGATAATAGTTCACAATATCAGTTCAATGACCCTATTTCATTATTTTTTTTTTATTATTATTACGTTGTTTTCGAAAGATTCATACCTTTTTATCTTTCATGTTGATTTTTAAAAAAAACAAATGCTGCATTCAGAAGTGGCACATGACATACCCATATACTGACATTCACCATGTGATGATTATATCTTACCATGAGGAGCTTAGTAATAATGCTGAGTCATTAAACGACAACATAGTGGAAAAGTATGATGTTGTGTTTCCTTCAAATCGACCCATTGCCCACAAAACTTTATCTAGAACAGGCAATGTACGAAATGTTCTATATTATAATTTTGCATTATATCTAATAAATATTCCAACAGCTTTCAAAGAGAATGAAAATCACATATAACGATAATTTTGCCAATACAAGAAACGATCAAAATTTGCCAAAAAAACATTACAAATGAGTTTTATTTTAAAAAAAATAGCTTAACGAAAGCTAAGGCTAAAAACTAGTAAAATGAGGCATGTTGCAGACAAAATATTTAATATGAATATTATTTTCAATATATTACATTACACACGTGACGGGTGTAGCTAGCTAAACAGGAGGTTCTTACCCTTCCGGAGCTCCCGGCTTCACTTCCCTGGTGGAAGTTTACGTGTCTAACCTAACTTGTCAGTTCCAAAGTTTTTACTTTGCTTCTGGATTGTGATTCGGACATGGATTAGCATGTTTGTTTTCGATTGATAAGTAAAAACGAAAGATTTATGTGCAATATCGTTTGATTGTTGTCTGGCTTTCATTATACATACGAATTTTAATGTTCTTTTATAGATATCAAGCTTTATTTTTCTCTAATTAAAAAGCCTGAACAAAATATAATACTTCATTAGGATGAATAAGCCTAATTCATAAACATGAATTCACGTCAGACACCAATATTTTTTCCTTTGGAAACTCAATTTACGTCTCGCTTTGATAGCAAAGATAAAAAGGGTATTTGGTATATACGCGTTATGGAGAACACACAAAAGCACAATATATAATAACAAAGAAATAATATATCATTGATGATATGCCTCTGTCTCTGGTTTCCCGCGTTGTACTATTCATATTGTCTCCATTGAAGTACGCATTGAAGTTGAAGATGATAACTCCACTGCTATAAATCATGAGGAAACAATTTATTTTATTGGAGTCCTTTAGAAATAGAGAGGACAGACAATTTGTGCTCAACAAAAATTGTAAACCTTCAGTTTTATAGATGACAAATGACAGACATACAAGTACCATGAAACCTAACAAGATTAAAAACTGATGATAAATCTTTTTTCTAGTCGTATTCCCAATTCACAATAATTTCGTTTTCATCAAATGCACTAATCATTTACCACTCGTACCACCAAGACTTTAGTTTTAGCAGTTGATTTAAAATGATGTTGATTTTAATTTTGACTTCACACGTAGTGGATGTAGCTAGTCTTTTCCCAAAATTGCTACTGATTCCATTGCAGTCATTCAACCAGTGCTTTTTTTGTGCATGTAATTGATGAATAAAAAGGTCTTCATGTTCTTTGACGGGGATTGTAACAGTAGCTTCTTCGAAATTCTGTAATTCTTATCCTTTTGTTTAATCGTTAGCCATTCAATATCATCATTTTATTTAATTAAGTATTCATATTAAAATGGAACAAATATTTGAATCATATATAGCACCTTGGCCTATTTGATCCTTATTTTTCAGGGAGCATTGTTTGAATAAGTAACAGATGGAATAACAATTGCCTCCGTAAAATGTGTTTGAATATCATAATGATAAAGAGCAAGTATATTTCAGTAAATCAAACATCCATTGAGATAAAAGCCACAAAGTCATTTTAGTAACTCTTCGATTGACTCGTGATGTAACAACATCTTTTTACAAGTTTATAGAAAAGTACGCATTTTTAAATACTGGCTAAAATTATTGTATAGCTCTAATTGTATTTTACAAGAAAGTTATAATTTTCTCTTAGACTTGTGTAACGCTAAACCTTCATTTAAATATAATTGGTTGTTATAAATATTTACTTTGGGTATGTGTGATATGTGGTTCTCTCCATATAAGTTTGACTCGTCTTACACATTAACATTATTAAAACAAAGGCTAATAGACCAGTGTAAGCAGGATATACTGTGTAAGATACAGTCTACTAGTAAATGTTATGTTTACCAGTATAAAACGGATCATCATTGTTTACAATTTTACTAGTTTAAGGGAATCCCTACATCCCTTAAAAATATAGCAAAAATTCTTTTATCTAGTCATAATCTTGCTGTAGAGGTCGGGCGCTATAGGAAAGTTGGCAAACATAGCAGGTTCTGTTTTTATTGTAAAGACTGTATAGAAGACGAATACCATTTTATTTTGCAATGCCCTCTATATAAATTAATCAGAGTAAAATATATAAAACTGTATTACTGTCAAAAGTCGAGTATGTTTAAATTAATACAGTTATTAAGTGTCAATAATGTTAAAGAGGTTTGTAATTTTTGGTATATTCTTAAGAAAATCATTTTCACTGCGTTCTAACCAGCAATCTTTATCATATTGTACTATTCTCCTTGTTATGATATGATATATAATTTATGTTGTAAAATACTGTACATTTTGTAACACTGTTTACATGTTTTAGACACAATGTACACTGATGGATATTAATATTCAAAGTAATAATAATAATGATAATTTTTTATTTATTTATTTATTATCATGTTTTGAATATGGAGGAAGCTACTTAGGAAATTACTTGTTTTTTGTACTTGTTATCAATTCATCAAGTATGAATAACAATGGCCAGTCCAAATTAATTACGGCAAAGTAAACATGTTAAAATTGCAGAATACGTAATACTTCCTGTGTATTTTTTTTTTATTTTTTTATTTTGCGGTGACAACCACCGTCGAAAAAAGGCAACGTCCACATAGATAAACGATAACAAAGAATAGTTTTTCCTCTCTCTATAAGTTTTATATATACTACTTTCGACAAAATAACAATTTCACCATCAATTGCTACTACAGTGTACTCAAACGCCGTGTTTTGCCGTAATAAGGTAATGGTGTATTGACGGGATGACGTCAATTATTATATATACTGTATAATGCTTATATTTCACTGTGGTTTTATTTTCGCTGTATTCGCGGTCAAATGTATTCCCGCGAAAATAAAAACGCCGCGAATATACACTGGAATTACCAGCCCATTAATCTTCCTAGAGTCATTTTCCTTTAATCAGATAAGACCGCGAAAATTTGACACCGCGAATACACTAGTCATCGTCAAACAGCGAAAATTTGACACCGTGAAAATAAAACAATATACAGTAGTACTATGGCATACATTTGCTCAACATGCACCACAGAAGGACAAAACAATGACAATTGTATATAATGATAGGCGTTTAATAATTTTTTTTTATTTAATATCTAATATTAAATTGTATAAATTAAGCGTAAATATTTTTTTTATTTTCGTATAAATAAATAAAGCACTTGCTTTAGTGCATTTTCTGATACTCAAAACTAAAAGCAAACTATTTTCAGATTTGGAACTATCTCTCCAGGTGTAAGAGATGTCAGTGTTGTTTCTACAAGTATTAATGGCTTTTACATACTGTGAAAATTTCATAAAAGACAAACTTCTTATGAATCAATTAACGCATTAAAAGAAATAACAGCAGGGTAATTACATATATATTACTGCAATAACTATCAGTTCTCAAGTTTTACGTCATAATTGACATGCCTTTCATTAAGTACAAGATGATAGTGATAATTATACTTTATTCAAATTAAACAACAGTTCCGTTGACTTAATCTGTCAGCTTGGGGAAATAAAAGTATCTTATCGGTTTATATAAACAAACATGTAGTGCAATCTCAAAACTTTGAAATTCATTTGAATCAATACTTTATTTCTTAGCAACCTGCTTTATTGTATAAAGTTACCGTGATGGGATCAAGCTCTTTCATAATGAAAAACAAATCCGCCATAAGCAGGAATAGCAGGTATACTACTGCATAGAAAAGGACAGTTGCTAATAGAAAAAATAACGTCATCACGTTTGTCTTTCCACTTACAATGTATCCTTTTGTTGGCGTCATAATAAGGTATAGCTCTACGAAGCAGTAATTGGAAAGGGGAATAAACTTTAAATCATTTAAAATTAGTGTGTATAAAATTTTATTCCTTCTGAAGCAGTATGAACACGTTTCAAATCAACGGTTTTATTGGACATTTTATATCTCAAAACTCTGTATTTTTGCAATGCACTTTCCGTATTTCACCTATAAATCCCGTTTCGTTTTACACTGAAACATCTGGTCTCGCTTTCATCATATTCTGTTTAAAAAGCATTTTCATTTGTAATTTCCTAAATGTCGTTATGTAACTGGCGTGGTCTCTTTGAACATCTACACAAATACTTTCCAATTGCATCATGGGGAAATTGTTCCCTAGTGTTACTGATTTTTATTTCCGTTTTCTGGTTGCAAATTGCAACTTGCCAACGCGTGTTGATAGTTAAATAACACAATATCAAAAAGCATTTTATGTCATTAATTATTGACAATAGATGTTTAAAAAGAAAAAAAGCAGTCATAATCACAATTGATTTGATTGTTCAGGCCTTAATGAGGAAGAATATTGCCACCCATTGTAGTCAGGATGACGTTATCATTAGCATGTTAATTTTGTTCATGTTCTTTACATGCTATATGCAAGTTGTATTTTCATGATATAACGTTTTTCATATCAAATGTCAATAAAACCATTAAAACTATAACCCATGTCAATAACTCATTGGTATTTTATACGATTGGTTTTCACTTGAATTCTATGTTCCTTTTCACTCTCGATTTTGATTTTTTACAAATATGACAAGTTTCTATTAAATATACTTTAATTATCACTAAATTGATGTATTTATAGCTAATCATAAAGTTATACAGCCCATGTACATACACACCATAAAATACGGGTATAAAAATACGTGGTAATAACACATTTGTTATTGACACGTACGGGACAATAACCACTTCGTATTTTTTTATTATATCTATTTTTGGTTACGAATTTTACTTCATAAGGTGTCGGTAACTGTTTTATGTTCATGGTGTTCTGCAACCACCATAAGAATGATTTTCCATTTATTTATATCTAATTCTTTATACTTTATTTCTTTCTTTTTTACTAGAAAATGTACAATAATCATTTATGCATTTAAACGTTTTTGTAATTAATCATGATTAATCAGCTTTTGTCACAACTCTTAAATCAACTAATGCAAGTGTCGAAATTTTGGTAAAAATATCTCTAATTTGTCACGTAGTTTTCTCTTTATACATTTCGTAGCATCTTTTATTATGTATAATATTTCAGGAGATCAGACTTTGTCAATGCCGAAACCGAAATAAAGGAAACCTATCAAGGACAAAACAGGCGTTATGTGAACGTGATCTTTCAATTCAATATAGGCCTTAGGGCAAAATAGAAATATATGAGCATGTGACTGAAACATTCGCTAAAACATGCTTAATGTTTATATCACTAGCAATTGTTTTTAAGAAACAATTGCATTAAATCTTAGATTTTTGTAATTTCTAGAAATCCCGAATTTAAATATCGTCATTTGCCATTAAATTGGCCTTTCTTTGATACTCTTTTAGATTGTAAAGTAATTGCTTGTTGGGTATTTCATTCAAGACTTTTTATCGTTTTATCATTGAATCAAAGCTTTACACCTGATTTTAAATGATAAATGACACAGTCCATCTTTGTCTTTGCTCTTCCATTGAGTTCAAGGTGTTGCCATTTTTCGTCTTTTACTGGGGTTTATCTGATTTTGATGATTTCCATGATAGTTGTCGCGTGATTTCATACAGTTCTATCATATTTCTTTGCTCTGGTGCTAGTTCTGCTCTTGTTGCAAGTTGTTCAAAATAGCAATTATTATCGTTTTTCACGCTTCTTTTCACTTCTTAAGCTTGATGTTTTGTTTGATAGTCTGACTCATATTTAGTTTTCCTTGATTTTGTTTTTGCACTCAACCATTGTTCATGTATTTTTTGCCTTTCATCAATTTTTGGAATGTTTGCTGGGAAAATCCATAGCTTGTTCTTGTTTTTCTTTTACCAATTTCCTCATCGCAGGCTGATGTGATCAAATCTTGTAATATCAGCCCAGTGGTTTTCAGTTGTGTCGTTTTCTTGATGAAGCTCTTCTAAAACCTGGTAATGGTTCTGCAACTTTAATTTAAAGCTCTGTGTGATGTTACCATCTTTAAGTTTTTCTACATCATATCTGTATCTACTGTTGTTTTGAATACAATTTTCAGTTTAAGCTTGATCTTTCCAACTACCAAGAAATGGTCAGCTGCAGCATCTGCTCCCCTCATTGCTCCAACATCTAATAAGGGTTATGTGGCTGAAACATTTACTAAAACATGCTTACTGTTTGTATCACTAGCGAATGTTTTAAATCTTATATTTTTGTAATTTCTAGAAATCCCGACGTTATCGTCATTTTGCAATTGAATTGGCCTTACTTTGATACTCTTTTAGATTGTAAAGTAGTTGCTTGTTGGGTATTTCATTCAAGACTCTTTATCGTTTTGTCATTGAATCAAAGCTTTATACCTGCTTTTTAATAATAAATCAGTTTCAAGACTTAGAGATAAGAGTTACACTAATTCGTCTTTAGTTATTGAGATGCTTACCCATCAAGAGCACTTAGACTCATTTATATAACTTATTTTGCCAGTTTAAAAGTTTTACTGTGTTTTTGGATTGTGATGTTTGACATGAATTTGGTATGTTAATGAATCTTAAAAAAACTTTAAGATTTGAAAATTATTCATTTATCAGTGATATTTACTACAATAAAATATACCATCACCATCACTCATAACTACGTTTATCATGATTATTATGTTTTAAAACAAAGAAATAACGTATCATTTAATATTAAATACTTCATACATTTCTTTTGGATGGAATTCATTTCATCTTTGCTCAGTCTGATAAACAATGACCTGTAATCCGTAATCAATTCCAAACGTATATCAGTCTCATCTTTTATTTATTACAAAATATATATGGATCTATGTTCAAATCACAGTCCCAAAAGCACAGTTAAACATTAAAGGTGGCTAATTATTAATTATGCAAAATATGAACCTTCATCAAAAACATAAGCAGTAAATAACTTCTGTCTCGCTAGCTGCAACGCTTCCAATATCCATAGTAAACAAATATAAGCAACCTGTTTTATCTTATAAGTTTTTGAAGTGGGAAAAAGCTCCGACATAGGGTATTAACTGTAAAACAATGTACTTTTTGGTATGAATATAGACACAAGTCAGCAGGCAACAGTACGTAATAAGTGCACATTGGTAAACCAATAATTGTTTGTTGGAGACAATTCTATTACCGAGCACAACATATATGTTGTCTATATTAATTAAAACATACAAAATTATTCTGAACAGTAAACAAATAATTGCTCAACAAGATCTATACCATTTTTCTAGGAAAGATTAGAAAATTGTTTTTCTCTTTTTTTTATCAGCATTAGTAAAATTAAGTTCCATTCTTATATCATGTTATGTCTTTTGTCTGGCTTTTTATACAAATCTAAAACGACTCGCTTAATATTTTACATTTTAATTAAAACCAGTTAACATCATTATGTAATAGAGGTGAGAGGACAATTAGTCCTTGATTTTAATGTCGTGGCAAGGGAAATACATTTTACATTTATTGCCTTTTAATGAGTGGTATGTTGAGATATCTTTTTATAATATGAAAACAAACATTATTTATTTTACCCATGTGAAATCAGCTTCAGTCTGTCTTGTACATTATGTCGTCTAGCGAAACAAAACCATTCAAGCGTCTCGTTCTTTATACTCTCGCCCAAATGCAATACAAAAACAAATATTGCAATCAAACATTTGGAAAATATATTTTAATTGAAGCATTCTTCGAGAATGTTAATATAGAGAACAAAACGGTCAACACTGAATACATATTCAGCAATAAAGTGGTGAATCATCGAAAGACCCCCATGCAAAGTTTTGATGTATCTTTAAAAATTGTCTTCTTACAAAATTTTGATATATATATTAAAAAAAAACCTTCATACAAAATTTCGATACATGTTTAATATATTGCAATATACTTGATGACGCGTATCATGTACGTAGTAAATCTGAGTGTATAGTTTAGACAAATTAGATTCTGATAAAATCAAATAAATAACAGTGAGTTAGGCGTGTTGCGTAATGAAAGTGCGACATTTAAAAGATATTACAAAACCAATTTGACATTTACATGATAAACTATATCAAACAATGTGATTAATTAAAACGTCCTCTTTCCAAAGGTTTGCATTTTCAATACAAAATAACGTTTTTTCGTCTTGCTGCATACATGCACTTGGATATATCATTTGGCAGATAAAAGTAACACCCTCACATACACACGCTGAATTTATATATCGTGTGTGTGTGTGTGTGTGTGTGTGTGTGTGTGTGTGTGTTTTTGTATTTTTATAATTACATGTATATTTATTTTCCGGACACTGAAGTTTCCTCTATCATCCAAGAGAGAGAGAAAGAGAGAGAAGAGAGAGAGAGAGAGAGAGAGGCACTAACTAGAGATGTGAAATGTGGCCTAGACCAATTGTAAATACACTTAATGCGTTCAAACGCATCATACGAGTCAATTAAATTCTTTATTAACCGTTTTATGTCTGGGAAAAAACATAAGATTATATTCATTATATTAACATAGTACAAGATAACGGAGGATACAATGATGTCGTTGTCTATCAACAGAGTTATATACGTCCCCCCATAATCTTCGAGACCTGAAATCCTGCAGTCACGAGCAATTTAAACGCAAGTATGACGCAAAAATGAGTGTGCAAACACCCGCTTAAAAGTTAACGAACCTTCGGCTGGTATTAAGTAATGTCAGAGTCAGAAAAAGTGGTCAATGCAAGTTTGATGACGTTTTGGATGAAAAACATGGCCTCTAGAATTTTAGAAACGTTTTCCCATGATTTTGCCTAGTGACCTGCGTATTGACCCAACATGATCCATACATAATAATATAGTTGACCCTGCTTTTGTAACGAGAAGTTCTGAAGTTTGATGAGGATTGGTGTGAAATAGGACTTCTGATTCTATTAACAACCATTTTTAAGTAAAGCGACCATTATGTCATCTTTACATAATCGTTATGCAAGTTAGTTTCCATGCGGCCATTTTCAGCATTCATAGACAAAACTGAGAGTTTCATTAGCTTTCTAATATTACGTAATTAAATATGCATTCGCCTGGTATTCCTTAAAAATGTGAAACTCAATCCATCACAAAATTATCTTGTATCTATATATTTTTTTTATTCTATTTATTGTTATTATTATGTAGCGAGATCGTTCATCTGCAGCATTACAAGACACTAAATCTTGTGTAGCACGCAATGTCTTTAGAGAAAAATAAGAATTTACATGAAATCAAATTCATTTTTATTTGAAAAAGGGAAATGAAACAACTTAGCAGTGAGATGGTGTGTTACAGGAAATAAAAACAAAGTTCTCAATTCACATAAATTTAAATAGCATTATTTAATAATAAAATAACCAAACATTTGTTGATAAATTTAATCAGAGGTTGGTTGAGATAACATCAAACGTGCTTAAGTTATGTAATATTTTGTTTTTAAATGATACATATTAGCACCAAGTGTAATATATCTCATATCTAATAATTGAACAGAAACTTATCAGACCCCGGACTCTTAATCATTTCTTAACTTGGATTTTTTTAATTTTAAGCTTTTGACAATATTTTACAGTATTATATATATGCATATGGGTCTGTGTGTGTGTTATACCTAAAATGATTTTCAAAATGCAACTTAAAATCATGAATATGGTTTGACCTAGTGACCTTTCTATTTACCCAACATGGTCCATAGATATAATTGACCCTGCTTTTGTCAGAGAATCATTCTGATCAAGTTTGATGAAGACTGGAGTGGAATTGGGGCTTCTTGTTTTTTGGATTTTTTGTCATAATGGAAGACATATTTAACCAAGCATTATGTCATCTTTACATTATGCAGGCATAAAGCTGTGCTGTACATAAAATGCGTTGCAGTTTCATTGACTATCTAATATATCGTTATGACAAAACGAGCTAGCCTGGTATTCCTACAAAATCGGAAACTAATTTCACCAGTGAAATTGCTTCTCACGATTACTTAGTTTATATTATCACTTCAAATTCGAACTAGTTTGAAAGTATTCATCGCACTGATTCAATAGAAACCAAACTCAAGATATTGTTACTAATTTTACCTGTTTTGTTGCAGCACTACATGGGCGTTTCGAATAATTATGTTTATAAGTAGTGCTAGGACAAAAGTCGTGAAAACAGATAATTTTAA
This sequence comes from Anadara kagoshimensis, assembly GCA_021292105.1. Taxonomy (NCBI): domain Eukaryota; kingdom Metazoa; phylum Mollusca; class Bivalvia; order Arcoida; family Arcidae; genus Anadara; species Anadara kagoshimensis. The sequence goes on along the minus strand of CM037861.1, from coordinate 69,086,387 downwards.
ATTGTTGAAATGAAAAAATAAAAGAACCAAAACTAAATTTATTTAAAAAATATATTTTATATTTGACGTTTCCAGTACGATCATTAATCTGAAGCAGGGCATGACACTTGTTGCATAACTTGATGTTTGTAGCACGCAATTGCAAATGATTCAAATGCCCCTGGAGAAAAAAAAAACAAATTTTCATAAAATCGAATTCATTTTATTTTTAAAGAGAAGACAAAACATTTAGCAGGGAGTGTAACAGAAAAAGAAACAAATTTCTAATTTCATATAAAACGCAATTTCCATAATTTTATTAAAATAAAATAATATCTGTTCGATAAATTTAATCTGAAATAGCAATGTTCGGCATAACAAGACAGAAATTTATTGAAGTTTTGTAAAAATTCCTGAAGTTACGTAACAATTTTGTTTTGTATATGATACAAATCAACATCGCGTACACTACATCTTACATTAATCAATCGAAAACAAACATACCTGACCCCGGATTCACAATAATTTCTTATGTTAGATTTTCCTGAATTTAATTTGGCATCTTTTAAAAGCATTTCATAATCGTTTTATTCATAAAACATTCCGAAGAAATTAGACTATATATGTAATAAGCATAGAATGTTCTTTAAAATGACACTTCGCAAATTTTTCGGCTTCCAAATTTGCCAGATTTAAGTCGATAAAAATCTTAGTTAAGGAATGATTGTGAAACCGCGGCCAGTGTATATTCAAATCACAAGAAACTTTGAAACCTGGTAAATAATATCAATTTAAATCTATCTAGGCAGTATATAGCATGGTGTTAAAAATTAAACCGACACACACATTGCTTGATAAAGTAAAATAGACGATTTTATAATTTGTAATTGGTGAAAAAATCAAGTGACTAGTAATAAGATTTTTTGCATAACAAAATAACACAGGGTTAAAAAGGCTTTGTTCCTTATCTGTATGTTCCAAAGCTGAATAAACATATTCTATATGACGTTGTTTATGTACAGCGTGGGTATATTGTTTCATATTGAATTAAAAATTATTGAAAAAGTGTTATGTGTAACTTTATGTTCCATTAGTTGTAATAAGAGTATATACACAAACAACACCGGTGATTGACAGAAACTAGATATATATCATGACAAAATAGCATATCTATTTACGCGTTTTTCGTATACAATGATGTTTGTTGGAGTTTATCGACTACATGTGGCCATTTGTACTACGTACAGACCGAGTATACTTTCAGTACCGAATTTATATAACAACAGCGGTCTCCCGTGTGCATTTTAGTTTGCAATTAAGAAACGTGAAAATAAAGAGTTATTCAACATTAAATGAATTACCTTCCATAATAAAACTTGTGGCATAGTATGTTTGTTTTTAATTACTTTCGTGTAGCTCATATTTTGCATATTACGAGAGGAGGTGCAATCCTTGACTTGTGCACAGGAGCATTGTCGTGAGGAAGCAATACCCCTCGGCTCAACTCTCCACTCATTTTTAATTTTATAGCAGCTTTGAGCTGCTTCATAAGCATAGTAAGCCCCAGTGATAGAGATTCCAGCAGGTTTATAATTGATTAACAGAACACCCTTAAAATCCCAAAACACAATGGCCATAACTTTGTCAACTGATGGTTTGGTTTTGAATTTCTTTGGTGGGGGTGACCCAGGGTGCTGCCATTGCATGGACTCTTTTTTGGTTTCTGGGTCCCAGTGATAATCTATGTTTTATCACCAGTTACTATAAGTAAATGGAAGCTCTATGGGTTATCATTATAAATGCAAAGAAGCTCCCGACTTGACTGGAGTCTTTGGAAGCAATCCTGCACATTAAGGTATCTTGGGACCCATCTTACGGATACTTTTGACATCTCAAGATGCTCGTGGATAACCGTGTATACACTTCCATGTGAAATGTCACACTCCCTAGCTTTGTCATCAATCCTAATTCGACGATCATTCATGATGAGGGTCTCCACAGACGTGACAATTTCCTTTGTGATGGCATCAGCTGGCCGACCTGACCGTGTGTCATTCTTCAGTGAGGTTCGCCCACGTTTAAATTCAGCTGACCATTTTGCCACCGTGGAATAGGCAGGACCACTGTCATTGTACACCATTCGCCGGCGAATTTCTTTGCCATTTGATCCCTCTACTGTGAAGAACTTTATTACTGCCCTAAACGCAACATTTTGATTTTCCATCATTGCTTGATGGTCACCAACTTTGAATGCTTTTGAGAATTACACAAATATGTCGTTGAAGAGTACGCCAGACGTTGGGCTAAATTAGAAGATGTTGAGCTTGATACCTTATACGACTGGATAAAGGTTGTGAGATTTTTCGTTAAAATTAGGATTGCCAAACTAAAAGGGTCTATAGGTACTAAATCGTCTTCAGTACTCAAGGATCCAGAAATCAAGGCACTTCTAACAGACACACAACAAATATGTTGTTGTCCCAGCTGATAAGGCTTCCAACAACATTATTCTCGTTTGTAAGAGATTCTACCTTGAATGTCTTATTAAGGAGCTTGGTTTAGATAGTTTATCAAATAACCCTGCATATACTAGAATTTTACCAAAGACGAAGTTCTTTCCAACCATGGCGGAGTTCTCAAGTCTTTCGGTATCAATCTTAAAGAGGAAGATCTTGATCTTCCTTACTTGTATTGGATTCCTAATTTCTATAAAAAAATCCATACAAGGAAAGATATATAGCAGGTTCATCAAAATGTACTACTAAATCATTATCGGTAACTCTAACACAAATTTTGACAATCGTCAAAGATGGTCTTCAGTCTTATTCAGAAAAAGTATATTCTACATCTGGAATCAACCAAATGTGGATACTCAAAAATTCTAAAGAATTACTTGAACATCTTGTTTCTAATACTAGTACTTTATCTCATGTACAAAGTATAAAAACATTTGATTTTTCTACACTATACACCACTATCCCTCATTCTAAATTGAAAGAACGTCTTAAAGAAATTATTCACTTGTCTTTTTTTACAAAAACGGTAAACCAAGATACAAATATATAGTGCTGAACAGGGATTTTGGTTATTTTGTCAAGCACCATACGGATTTCAAACAAAAATATACTGAAGATACCATCAACAAAATGTTGGAGTTTTTGATAGATAAAATATTTGTTGTGTTTGGTAATATAGTTTTTCAGCAAACAATCGGTATACCAATAGGTACCATTGCTTGCTGATTTGTTTCTTTATTCTTACGAATCAGAATTTATGCAGAACTTTGTTAGATCTGGAGAGAAGACTGTTGCCAAATCATTCAACTCAACATACAGATATATAGATGACGTTCTGTCTCTTAACAATCTTAAATTCGGAGACTATGTAAATGTCATCTATCCTAGTGAGCTTGAAATAAAAGACACGACCGATTCCTCAAGTTCTGCTTCATATTTAGACTTATACCTGAATTATGACGCACACCAAAGGCTACATTTGAAACTTTATGACAAACGTGATTACTTCAATTTTTCTATTGTCAACTTTCCATTTTATGCAGCAACATACCTGCTTCTCCTGCTTATGGTGTATTTGTTTCCCAATTAATACGCTATGGTAGAGCTTGTTCTCACTACGGAGACTTTGTACAACAAAGTAGGCTGCTTGCAAATAAATTGTTAACTCAGGGATATTGCAAGCCTTAGGTTTATCAAGGCCCTCAAAAAGTTTTATGGCCGTCATCACAGTATTGTTGATAAGTTTGATGTCTCTGTGTCCAGGATTGCCCTGGATATATTTGACGTCTCATAGTTCCATGTTCCTTTCACACAATTTTGATTGCACACGTGGCGGGTGTAGCTAGCTAAACAGGAGGTGCTTATCCTTCCGGAGCACCCGGCCTCACTTCCCTGGTGGAAGTTCGCGTGTCTAACCTAACTTGTCAGTTCCAAAGTTTTTACTTTGCTTCTGGATTGTTATTCGGATATGAATTAGTATGTTTGTTTTTGATTGTAACAAATAAACGTGATATGTTTAAAATGGCGGAAGGTTGTGTTGTCTAAATAAGTAAAGAAAATGTGTGTTACGCTTGGCTGAATACGCTGTTCTATAAAAGCTCTGACTTCCCCTCGTACTTGTTCATAATGATAATTATACTTTGTATGATATTATTTTATGATACACTTTTTTCAAATGAATGGGTCCTTTCTCCACAAGTGTTTTTTATTCTTTTTAAGACTAGAAAGTTATCTGCTTTTTGTCAATCAGTTGATATCGAACAGCAACAACAGTATATTTCCGCCGATGTAATATTAGATACAAATCCGTGTCCGTCCAAATAATAATTTCAAACAAAAGTTAAAAACTTTGAAACTGTGAAGGGAGGCCGGGTAGTCAGGAAGGTTAAGGACTCGTGTCTTGGCTAGCTACATACATCATGTTTGAAATCAAAATTGAGATTAAAGGGAACATGGAATTATCAGACGTCAAATATATCGATGGTAATTTTGGATACAGAGAAATCATACTTATCAACAATATTACAAGATGAGCCGAGACTTGCAATAAGCTACGTATTTCGTTGTATAAAGCTTCCGAATGGGAAAATTTCTGTTAAGCCTAACCTAATTTTCCAAAATATTCCAAATCGTTATCCATTATGCATGTTATTTTTACTAATTGAAATCCACATTGATGAATTATTTCAGAATTGGTCGTAGCTCTGTCAGTGTTGATTTGTAGATTTCTGCTATAAAACGTTTATTATAACACAACACAAGAATACCAATCCATCTCCAAATCGCAATACCGCGGCAACACATAATAAAAACAAATATACTAATCCATGTCGAAATCATAATCCAGAGGCAAAGTAAAAACTTTGAAACTGACAAGTCATGCTAGACAGGCGAACTTCCACCAGGGAAGTGAGGTCGGGTGCTCCGGAAGGGTAAGCACCTCCTGTTCAGCTAGCTACACCCGCCACGTGTGTAATCAAAATTGTGTGAAAGGAACATTGAACTAACTCTGGGACGTCAAATATATGCAGGACAATCCTGGATTTGATTTTTGAGACTTAAAATAAGAACATGTACATAAGATAAATGAAACTTGAGGTAAGTATTCCACGATCTTTTTAAGGCCATATTGATATTCCTCACTAAATAAGTAATCGACCTATATATAGACGGTCGTTTCGGAATACAATTTATCGTTATTAGTGCTTAAACGATAGTAGTGAAACTAAACTCTTGATAATGCACTGAAAAAAACACACAAAGCACAAAAATATATTTAACCAAATTTAGCTAAGAAAGTACTTTGCATCACGCAATATATGTTGGTTATTTATATCTGATCACATCCCATATATATATAGGATGTTCGAGAACAAATGAAGTTAAAGGACTATAATGATATTTGTTAATGTTACATCACTCATCTCTTCCTTACGTCTATGCCCGTGACGTCATTGATTGGTTGTTCCAGCCATTGGAATTGCATGTCGTACACGACGAAATTTATTTCAGGATTCAAACACAAAAATAAGATTTTCAAAAATGCGAAATGTAAATATATTTATTTAACCATTGAACTGTCTAGAAATAGCGTTTATAGTTTTATAGTGCTATAACTTCAGTTATTCAGTTTGCTTTGCACGGCAATGGAAGTTATAGCAATATAAACGCCATTTAAAGACAGTTCAATGGTAAAATAAATACAAATAAGGAACAAGCAGACACTAATTGTACTTAATCATTTTAACTTTAAAGATTCATGTTGGTTGTTATTACGTCAATCAAATGATTTAAAGTTCATTATAGCTGTTAAAAATATGTTATTACTATGCTTGATTTTATTTGATTAACTGTAAGACGTCATATTTACTGTCCAGACACTTCCAATTATCTAAGAAGCCAGTATTTACGTGTAATATTCAAGAGCCAAACAATGATAAATTTAATGAATCACATGCCTACCTACATTGCGAGGAAACGTGAGTTATACAAACAATGAAGCTTTAAAGATATTAACTGTTGCATATATTCCTCGTTTGAACAATAGTCTCTCCGGGTTATTAATCCCAAAACAGAAGAAACCTTAAACCTTCGTGAAAATGTCTGCATACTTCATGTATTTATAGTTTTAACTATGTCTTCGAGGTTGTTTAATATTATTTCAGATCTCTATTCTGATGATTTCCATATATTTAAGGATTTTATCCTTCGTGATTCTAGTTTAAAATAATTCCTGTCAATTGTCGTTTTTTGATAAATAAATATATATATATATATATATATATATATATATTCCATAGCTTTTTTTATTGCATTCACAAACTTAATCATGAAATCAGGTATCTATTATTAAGTTATTTTCTATTTGTACACATTTGTAATAACAAAAAAACAAAGAATGAATATCGTGACAGGCAATTCTCATCAGTTTTTTTATATCTATGAATATATGTATATGTTACATCTTGTGTTGTTGCTTACGAAAGAGTGTTAGTTTACTGTTAAAGCAACAATCAGTTAACTGAATTGCTAAAATGCATGGTCTGTATTATCGTATTTTGGTGTTGAACACAAAAATCTGTATCGCTTCATTATAATACGCTAAATAAAAAATGATTATATACAAATTCTTAAAAAATATGAAAAAGTTACCAAACCCTTTTACAATATGTATCTAAAGAAAGTAATAGAATATCCTACTCGTGTAAAAGAATCATATCACAATAAACTAAATTGCTATTTTGAAGTTAATATTTGAAAAGAAATATATAGATCGCCTTTTAGGATAACTGACGATTCTAAATTGCAATCCTTGCAGTTCAAAATTAACCATAACATTATATTTACCAATGCCAGGCTTTACAAATGTAAATTAATTGACACAGAGTTATGTACATTCTGTTTTGAGACTAAGGAAACAATTATACATATGTTTTGTGAGTGTATACATACTAAATCTATCTGGTATCGCCTTCTGCAGGATCTCAGAGATAAATGCAACATTGAAATCAAGAAGAAAACCGAAAATTTCTTATTTGGTATTTATGATGATCCTCGACACTATAGCATTAATTTATGTTTTCTGATTATAAAATCTTACATCTATCTCTGTAGAGCCAGAAAGACGATACCAAACTACCTAGGTGCTTTACTTTATTTAAAAAATCATATGACAATAGAAATATTCTCCTCTTTTATGTATCCCTCTAAAAAGGCAAATTTAATTAGATCAACATGGAAAGTAATTGAAAAACTCTTTGTGGAAATGTAATAATGATGTAATATTTTGTATCTGTATGTTATTTTTTTTTTTTTTTTTTTGTTAATAGTATGGAAGGACAATAAAAATATTATTTCCAAAAAAAAATTATAATACGCTATAGTAGAGTCTAACAAATGACGAATGGATATATAACGCCTAAACACGTCAAGGCCCTCAAAACCATTTTATGACCGTTGTTACAGTATCGTTGATAAGTATGATGTTTCAAAAATTATCCTGGATATATTTGACGTCCTATAGTCCGAAGCTTCTTTCATTCTCAATTTTAATTATACCAATATGACGGATTAGCTTACTAGACAGTATGTGAAGTGGCTACACTTCCAGAGCACCTGATCTCACTTCTCTAGTTGAAGATCACATGTTCAACCTAGTTTGTTAGTTCTAACAGTTTACATTGTTTTTTGAGATTGTCATTTGGACATGTACTAGTATGTTTGTTTTATTCTTTACAGTGTTAACACTTTCTGAGCTATGTACTTGGAAAACATCCCATCTAGTTTATGGTCATTGAAAAAGCTATACAAAATACATCACGTATGCATAGCCTTATACATGTTAATGCTATCCATAAAAAAATTAAGAAAAGTTAGTTCCAACTGTAAGGGGCCGATTGTATATTAAATTCAACCAAAAACGCGATTGCTTAAAAGAATTTGATATATTGCCAAATAAAGTTCAATGATGTGGTTAAATTATTTTGGTGTGCCCGCACCATCCCATGTTTTAGATATACATAAATCAGTGCCCCCCGGGTGCAATTTAGTTCGCAATTTAGCTACAACATGAGCTTAATATAAAATTAGATACGTTACGTAACAAATTTAATTTAATGTCGTATATTTTATACCTATCAACTCGTTAACATTTATGGTGGTATATATATATCTTGTACTATATGATATGATACACGTGTTTCAAACTGATGTTATTTTATGCTGTGTATTTTCCTTTTTATTTTACGACAGTTGTTTTTAACAAATATTTTTTCCATAACAAACAATATTTTATTAATGTGATTTTTATGTTGTTCTGGCTACTAATAAATATATGTATAAGTGATTATTTATCATTGGTTGTTGTAAAATAGGCCTAAGTGGATTTTGTTGTTATTGTTGTTTACTAGTCCACTGAAATTTCGCACTTGACTTTTTTTTTATTTGTTTGTTGTGGTGTGGTCCTAAGTTGCTTTTCCGGTTGTGTATTTTTTTCAACACAACGTTCTTTTTAATTGTTGTACATTCATTTCTTTATTGAGGTAAAATTTCATATTTAAAAATTTTATTTTTGCAACACTGGTCGTTAAGGACAAACATACCTTTTTTACCAAATACGATGAATTACATATAGTTTAGGATCCCTTATCAAAAACAAACTATCTAAAAGAGGTCAAAAAGCTGCCGAAAGTTAGACAACGGTTGATATATAGCTAACGAGGACCTTAGATAAGCTGCCAATTTGGCATTACTTCGTTGGATTAGTAATTAACTTTTGACAGGTCTGTACTGTATAAGGTTTCAAGTGAATAATATTCTGTTAGGCTCGTTTTTACAACCTGTTACTTAATATTACCCAAAAACACAATCTCCGGTTTTACATCATTTAGATGCCCAATAACCAAAATGTTTCATTATTAACTGTATTTAATAAGGAAACTTTAGGACATTAACCCTGTAATCTTTAGCAGGTAGATATCCTGAAGCTTGTGTTATATGTAGAACTTAACACAAGTAAATTAAACCTTACTAATTGTAATATAATAGGAACTCATAGCAGAAATAATTAAAAATGGTTATTGCATAGAATCCGTGTTTTGCGTCAAACAAAAATTAAATCCAAACATACGACATAGACCTGTCGAAAGTTTAACAGTTAGTTAGCTAAGTTCTTTATCGGCAGTTTATCACAGATCCTCGCTAACTGTATATCTCTACAGCCTTTTTGGCCACCATAAAGTTACTTGACAGCAAAGCTTCGACTCTTTATTGTTAACTCAGTGTTACAGTGTTATTATTTTCTCCGTTCCTCCGAAAATAATTATTTTCTTGAATAACTATGAAATAAAACACAAACAATTAAAATAGGATGACTAGTTGCAAGCTCTTTATATGTTTATAAGATACACATCATGATTATGAAATATAAACGAAACATTTGTTTATTTTATGTATTATTTTTACAAAATAATAAAAAGCTTAGTACATATAGAGTTTAAGAAAAAAATACAAACAAGGGGAAAGGGCAGGTGGGTATGGTTTTTTTTATTATTATTATTTTTGTTCCCCCTTTTTCCACGCCTAGATTTCCTGTCTGAATCTCTATCAGCGTGAGACATAACTCTTAGTTTGCAACCAGTTCGAATAACTTAAAAACACGCGTGTTACGGATATGCCCTATCCAGAAACGCGTGCAGTAGTTAACAATACAGAATCAACCACCCGTGAAAATAGTCAATCACGAGTGAAAATATTCGTATACGATAAAAACGAATAATTCTGAAAGTAAATATTTATAGAACGTAAAGAAATGAATTTATTTCCTCCGTTTCTTCGAAAATAAAAATGAAATAAAACACAAACAAATAAAAAAGGATGCCTAGTTGCAAGAGTATATTAAAGAACCAGGTTAAGGACTAGTAACATTTGATTTGATAGAGAATCTTTAATATAACTATCTTTAACGGTATCAGAAGCCCATTTACCGCGAGCTTTAATAAACCTATCAGGCATATTATTGCTAGCAGCCGTTATATCCCCTCCACTTCTTAAACTTAAAATTTGTTACTCGCTAAACCCAAAACTTTAAATGTTAATAAAATAATCTCTCTTCCCCTGGTATAAGAAAGATCTTTGGTAGTATTAGTAACTCAATAAATACCATGCATTTTAGAGAAATTGACTGCGGTAAATAAAAAAATCATCGGATCGTAACGTAAAACCCGCGCACTTAATATAGTCTCTCAACCAAGAATTGGAACAAAGTTTGTTGCCAGTCTCAGATATCACGATAACATTACCCCTCCTATTAATGTTAGTTTTACTTTTTCTAATAGAGATTTCAACATAACTCTGCTTAAACGAAATGTCTCAAAGCTTGATATTATCTAACTTATTGTATCTCAAAAAACCTGAAAAACAAACATAACACACAAATTCTTAAATTCAAAAGATTACGTTTATCCGCTCCAAATTTGTCAATTAATTTATTCAAAATGTCTATAGTAACAGGCTCCTTTTTATTGATTGGTTTTGCTAAATTCTCCTACCACCTTCTATAATCAATTAAATAAATTTATCGTCACACGGATTTATGTTAATATTAAACTTGTGATACCAGTTTATACTGTAATAGAAAGATTCCAACACAGACACTGAAACACCTCTCTGAATCAATCCTCCAAGAAATAAACATAACCTTGATACTGAACACGGTAAAACACTAAATTGATGCAAATTACACCACAGTATAACATCTTATAACACTACTCACCACTCTCTATTTATTGAAATAATCATCGTACTATCTGCTTTTGACTTTTTTTTTTACAATCCCAGGCAACGTCGGCACAATCCCGCCAAAAGTTTCTTGGTCTTTGAAATGAGCCAATGTACCACAATGAATTCTAGTAAATCAATTCTAAAATATATATACAACAAAAGAACTATTAAAAATCATTACCTGTCATTAATGAAAACGTTTTACAGAATAAAACGAAAAACCTGTTTTTAAAAACATTTCGAAAACTAATGCATACGAAAAGTATCAATGACAGGTGGCCCGAAATGATAATGCTCTTAAAACAGGTGTGTCTGTATAAATACAAAAGTACTTGCATAGTAATCAATACAAATTAAATATTCTAACACAAACTAACAAACTTAGAATAATTCTCTAATTTATTTTCCATTCTTTCTTCCTTTTTTTAAAAAAAGAAACTATAATACACACAAATTCCGAATTCATACAATTAAATCCTTCATCTTATATATACTTCATTTTTTAAACAGTCACATGATCATGAATTGCTGAATTTATTTCATCTCAATCTATATCAGCTATATAGGACATTCAACGATGAATCAGCCAGAACTAAAATCTATACTAGTATATAATACTAACACATTACTTATAAAAGTCTAGGCAGCGAATACTGAGTTTTTATCCGATCAAGCCACAAAAAAACCCTTTTGGTTTAACATATTTAGTGTAATCTTTCACAAAATATCTAAAACCTGCGTTAACAATAAGCGGCCAGAAACTATAGCCGATTTCCACTTGGGGACAATCAAAACACCCTTGTACTTGAAATGATAAGCATGCATTAAAACTTGACTGACGGAACTATCCAATTAAAATCTTCAGACCCGTTGAGTGCAAAAGCATCTACACCACTAGAATGATGTGCCCAGTACCCGGAATAAAACTTTTCCACCTTATAATTGTTGTAATTTGCGAAAAGATCACAAGTAAAGAGATCCCATCTCAAATTTAAAAAATAAAAAACTGCTTGTTAACTGCCCAATAATCCCAATCAAAATTTTTACTGTAATGATCAGCAGTAATGTTGAGATCTCTTGGAATCCAAACTGCATTTAACTCAGTGTTAAATCTAGTGCTCTACAGCTAAATACAGCAATTTTATATCATATATACTTGCTTTATTTATTATTCTAACTACATTCTGATTATCTGTAAAAATTTAACTGTCTTACCCTCAAAACCAGATTTTAAGGATAAAATTGATTTGACGGTCTTCAGTTCCCTAAATGTTGAACTTTGAAGAAAATCAAAATGATCCCAAGCGAAATAAGCCACTATTCTAGACTGATCCAACAGCGCACCTGCTCCAGTATAGTTACTTGCATCAGTAAAAACTAAACGATCAACATCCCTAAATATAGGAGTAATAACCCTACGAGGTAAAGAGCTACAGTTACTGACCCAAAATCCAAGCTCATGCTTCGAATCATCACTAAGATGAATAATAGAATCCCAATGCCGCATAGTTAAAATACAAAAAGTAATATTCCTGGTAAGTAACTGACAAATGGACCCCAAAGTGGGCTTAAAAAAAAAATTTCCAACGACTAAAGCTACTTCCCATTACGATCATGTTTTTCACTATCAACGTCCGTGTCAACTGCAAATGCTGATGCGGATCGAAGAACTAAGTAAAAAGCAAGACATTTCAAAAGTAAACGTTACTCCTAAATCCGGGCTACAAGCTGTTATATCTGAGCTATTTTGTTTCAACAGGGACCCAAAACTTTTGGGAACACATTACGGAAGTATATTCAACCTCAAATTGTCTAGAAATATGCATTGTAAAACATATTTATCATCGATTGTTTACGGTGAAAGTACGGTTTAAAACATTCAATCAGCACTAGATACCATGACAAATAAATAAATTTGACGCATGATTATAGTAAATTTAAAGATCCAAGTTTTATAAAAGAAAATCCCAAATAAATAAATAAATAAATAAATAAATAAATGAATGAATGAATGAATGAATGAATGAATGAATGAATGAATAAAATTATTTAATAAATAAATAAATAAATAAATAAATAAATAAATAAATAAATAAATAAATAAATAAATAAATCTAAACGAAAGTTGTCTTGTTTCGATTCTGAAAACGTTTGTCCGTTTTTACAGTCCGTCCGTTATCCTAGCGGATTTTATTATGAAATATCCACTTCCGAAATCATTCGGCCTACAACAAACTCCAGCCAACTTGAAGTGTTTTGTAGTTGTTTTGTAGCCACAATGTAAAAGTTATTTAGAGAAAAAATAACGAGGTAGGTTGATTGCATATGATTAACAACAAGTTTGCAAAGCAAAGTTATTGGGTTGGTTATAAGATTGCAGGTTTTTTTTTCACTAGACACTGACAGTTGGATCGTATTTTTAGAACATCACGGTCTATAAATTTTCATTTTGACCTGTATCTGAATTAAATATACCCGATAGAATAACTTTAAGAGCTTAATAGAAGAAGTGCATTTATGCATGTTATTGTCTTCATAATGGGTCAAGGAGATAGCCTAGTGTATAGTTTACAGTGATACGATACACACACTACCCAGCTAACAGGTAACCAAATTACCAATTGAAGATTATGTAATGTCTTGCAGAATTATGCATTGTTGTAGTTGTCTGTGTTCTAATTTTAAGTACTTGTGTATAACTTAAGATCTACTTTTAAAATCTTCATCATAAAGGTTTTTTAAATAAACACAAAAACAATTTTAATTTACTTTTAGTCATGCAAACAATTGAAGATTATGTAAATTTTCCTTGCAGATTTATGCATTGTTGCAGTTGTCTGTGTTTAACTTTAAAGTACTTGTTTGTAACTTAAGATTCTATTTTTTAAATCTTGATAAGGTTTTTAAGCATGCAAAAATATTCTTATTTTTAGTCATTAGACTCTTTAGACTATGTTTTTTGCTCTTAGGAATTCAATTTTACTCCACACTTTCTTGAAGAAAAAGTTATGTTTATATCCTTTAACGCTTGGGATTTTGAATGTTGAGTCGTAATAAGTTTGTCCAAGGGTCAATTGAAATCCCCTACCCTCACCTGGTCACAAACTTTGATGTAGTGTTGACATGCATGATAACTTTTATTGCTGACTAGACCGGATTATCTCTGTCATCAATGACCCATTTTATTGATGATATGGGGCCGCATGGCTCTACAATAACTTTATATCATACTTGTCTGTTCAGTCAAGTACAAATAAAATCCACTTGTAAGAATGTAAAATTAATTTGTCAGATTTCCTCTTTTTTAAAAACCATAAAAGTATATGTTGATGATGTTAGTGACTGCTCACAGCTACAAAGTTAATGACACACAGCTATTTACAGTGTCTGTCCAAAGTTTGTGGTTTCCCTGCATAGGTTGCAGTACATGGTCCCGCCTACAGGTGCCAGTTTCATATTAAAGTTTTAAAAATACCCATACGTAGTGTATAAAAAGAAGAGTGATCTCACCAGACTCCGACTTTGACCCTTCATATTTTATTCCCAGAAATTCTCCTTGTCATAATTTTTGGAATTTTCTAGTTGTTTGCATTTTTTCATATTCCTTATTTTTATTTTCTCTTTTTTTAAATTTTGTTGATGGTCCAGTAAACCCAAATTCAGTTAAATCCATAATGTCTGCAACTGAACCATGTGGTTTAAACCATTAACAACTGTTTTTATGAAAAGTTTACATATAGATGTTGAAAAGCTAATGTGTTCAAGAGCTATTATGATTTAGATGTTGATATTTGGAAGCATCTGTTTTTATTGATGTCTTTCATGTAATAGGTCACAATCAGAAACTGCTTATTTTGTCAAGTGAATTGTGATGAATTATGAAAACGAAAGTGGAATTTAAATAAAAAAAACTTGTCCCATTGGACAAGTACAACCATGCTTTCACATTTTGCCAGCCAAAACAGACTGGTATCTGACAAATTTTCGAGCCCTGGGTCATGGGACACACTGCACACCCATTATCAGGTAATGTATACAAGTACTGCAGCAAGTTAGCCTTTAGCTAGGATGTTGTTTTGACAGTTTGTGATACATTGCCTCTCATCACCTAGGTTCTACTATAAATACATATATATTATATACACAGTGTGTATGTACAACCCTCAGTATCAGGTTGAGTCCTTTTTTCGTAGCCGTATCACTATGAGTCGCGCAAGCGCGACGAGTAGTGATACAGCTACAAAAAAAGGACGAGACCTGATACGAAGGGTTGTACCTACACACTGTGTATATAATATTTTTATCTAACATTTCCAATTAGGTTATTTAAAATAATTAAAAAACAATACTTAATGTGAAAAAATTACATTTTACCACAGAAAACCACTGAACTATGTTTTGACATTTGTTCTACATTCTCCCTAATGAGGTCACAATGAGAATGTGCACATGCACTTTCGTAGAAAAACTAGTCTAATGTTAGATAAATATATGTATATGTATGTATTTAATCAAAATTATGTGTTTAGTGCACATGTTTCCTGTGTCTTTAGCACTAGTGATAGTAAATGTAACATATTTTTAAGTAATGTTTAAAGTTTTGATTTATATTTGTATAGCCTACTCTTTTTTGGAACTCTACAGAGGTGTCTTTACCATGCACTGAGACAGAGTTTGTTCTTCTGATGATTCTTGCTGATGAAAGTTATCGTTTTGCACCCCTGCTGTTTTTGCATTGTTAGCTCACCTGGCCTAAAAGGCCATGTGAGCTTTTGCCATCACTTGGCATCCATCGTCATCGTTGTCGTCATCGTCCGTCATCCGTCCGTAGGTAAAGATCAAGAAACTACTGAGCCAATTGGAACCAAACTTGGTCACAGTAGTCCTTAGATGGTACCTTCTGAAACCAGTGTTTTTTTTAAGTCTCCATTAATCCAAGATGGCGGCCAGCAGGGAACATAGGTTAACATTGGACCCTATGGGAACAATATCAAAGATCTTTTTCTCTAAAACCCTTTTGCCAATGGGAACCAAACTTGGCCACAATAGTTTTTGGATGGCCCCCTACAACATTGTGGTTTTTGAGGGCCACACCAAATCCGAGATGGCCGCCAGCGGAGAACATATTTTAACATTTGACCTTATGGGAAAATACGTTCAAAGATATTTTTCTCTGAAACTACCAAGCAAATTGGAACCAAACTTGGTCACAGTAGTCTTTACATGTTGATGGTACCTTCTGAAACTGGTGTTTTTTTAAGTCTGCACCTGATCCAAGATGGCGGCCAGCGGGGAACATAAGTTAACATTGGACCCTATGGGAACAATATCAAAGATCTTTTTCTCTAAAACCCTTTAGCCAATGGGAACCAAACTTAGCCACAATAGTCTTTGAATGGCCCCCTTCAAGATTGGGGTTTTTGAGGGCCGCACCAAATCCGAGATGGCCGCCAGCGGAGAACATATTTTAACATTGGACCTTATGGAAAAAATATGTTCAAAGATATTTTTCTCTGAAACTACCAAGCCAATTGGAACCAAACTTGGTCATAGTAGTTCTTAGATGGTACCTTCTGAAACCGGTGTTTTTTTAAGTCTGCACCTGATCCAAGATGGCCACCAATGGGGAACATAGGTTTACATTGGACCCTATGGGAACAATATCAAAGATCTTTTTCTCTAAAACCCTTTAGCCAATGGGAACCAAACTTGGCCACAATAGTTTTTGGATGGCACCCTACAACATTGAGGTTTTTAAGGGCCACATCAAATCCAAGATGTCCGCCAGCGGAGAACATATTTTAACATTGGACCTTATGGGAAAATACGTTCAAACTTCAAATATATTTTTCTCTGAAAGTACTGAGCTAATTGGAACTAAACTTGGTCATAGTAGTCCTTAGATGGTACCTTCTGAAACCGGTGTTTTTTTAAGTTTGCACCTGATCCAAGATGGCCGCCAATGGGGAACATAGGTTAACATTGGACCCTATGGGAACAATATCAAAGATCTTTTTCTCTAAAACCCTTTAGCCAATGGGAACTTAACTTGGCCACAATAGTTTTTGGATGGCCCCCTACAACATTGTGGTTTTTAAGGGCCACATCAAATCCGAGATGGCCACCAGCGGAGAACATATTTTAACATTTGACCTTATGGGAAAATACGTTCAAAGATATTTTTCTCTGAAACTGCTGAGCCAATTGGAACCAAACTTGATCATAGTAGTCCTTAGATGGTACCTTCTGAAACCGGTATTTTTTTAAGTCTGCACCTAATCCAAGATGGCAGCCAGCGGGGAACATAGGTTAACATTGGACCCTATGTGAACAATTTCAAAGATCTTTTTCTCTAAAACCCTAAGCCAATTGGAACCAAACTTGGCCACAATAGTCTTTGGGTGGTGTTTTTCTTAAGTCTGCACCTAATCTAAGATGGCTGCCAACGGGAAACATAGGTTAACATTGGACCCTATGGGAACAATTTCAAAGATCTTTTTCTCTAAAACCCTTAAGCCAATTGAAACCAAACTTGGCCACAATAGTCTTTGGGTGACCCCCTACAACATTGGTGTTTTTGAGGGCCACACAAAATCCAAGATGGTCGTCAGTGAAGAACATATTTTAACATTGGACCCTATGGGAAAATACGTTCAAACATATTTTTCTCTGAAACTACTGAGTCAATTGGAACCAAACTTGGTCACAGTAGTCTTTACATGTTGATGGTACCTTCTGAAACTGGCCACAATAGTCATGGGGGTCTTTACATTTGGTATTTTAAAATAACATCTGCATTTAAAAATCAACTCCTGTGAAACCACTTGGCCAATTGCAACCAAACTTTGTGACAATAGTCCTTGTGTGGTCTACCTGAAATATTGTGTCCGACATGTTCACATGTAATCCAAGGTGGCCACCATAGTACATCAGTCAGACTGCCTTATGGCTTTTGTCCTTGACCTTAATTTAATGGTCCATTGACCAGTTTTTGGATAAGGAAAATTTCTCAGGTATTATACATGAAATGTTGATGATACTTGGTATGTATTGTCTCAAGATTTTGGAATATGGTTTAGTTTTGAAAGGTAATAATATTGAAATTTTGTGATAGAAATAAATATTGTGTAATAAATTTCAAGCATTTATTTAAACATTAGACAATCTGTTGATTTTCATTCTGCAACAACTCTACCTAGGTGAGCTATGCAGGCTACTGGGAGCCTCTAGTTTTATACAAAGGTCGGTTTCATTATAAAAACTTTAAAAGATACCCATATAAGTAAACAAAAAAGAGTACTCTTTTTATATACTTATCAGTATTTTTTAAATTTTATTATGAAACTTGCCCCTGTGGTTGAATATGTAACTTTGTGTGGTCAAAGAGTTTGGAATCATTATTTCTTGAAGTTAATGATTAGTTGAAAATCATTTATAATCACTTTTACCTTTCACACAGGCAAAAATGATGAAAATTTCTAACGGCCTACTAGTTTTTAAATGGCTGAAAAATGGTTCAAAACTGAGCAAGGCAGATTTTCATCGTGGGTACAACAAAACAAAGTTAAGGTCATGGACACAGTTTGGTCTGATAAAACGGTCTCTATTCACTTTGAGTGATACAGATGATTTCACAGATTATGAATTACACAGAAGGAAAATGGTGGGATTTAGAGCTCCAGAATATTATAATTTTGCCAGGGATGTGGTTGACAGGTGGGCAACACTCGAAAAGGTAAACTATGAGCTTTAGATATTACAAATACCCATAGTCAATATGTGTTGTATTATAAAGCAAGACATTTTATTCCATATTGCTTCACATCAGTGAAAGGTTTGAATTGAGTAATGGTGTTTAATGTCCCAGTTAAGAATATTTCACTTTTATCGAGACATAACCAGCTATGGGTGAAGGTGTAGAAATTTTGCCTGTGCGTTGCACTGATGGCTTTATACAGCAGGGTTTTTATCTTGACATGCCTACTGTGATACAGGACCTCGTTTGTTTTAAGTTCCCATTCCCATCTGATTGCTTGGGGGAAGAACAGTCATTACACACTACTCTACATTAGTGAATGAGTACAAGTATATATGTTAAGATTAATCTCGTAATTGACTTGCACCACATTAAAAGGATACCAGTATTGTTTTTTAGCTCACCTGAGCCAAAGGCTCAGATGAGCTATTGCAATCTATCACCGTCCGTCGTCCGTCGTGCGTCGTCCGTCGTGTATATACTTTACATTTTAATCTTCTCCTCCAAAACTACTGGGTCATATTTGATAAAACTTGGTGATTATCATGCCTAGGAAACAGCCTTTCAAAATTGTGTTCGGGGTTTGGCCACGCCCAACAAGATGGCCGCTGTTACTAAAAATAGCAAAAAGACAAAAAAATCTTCTTCTCTGAAACCAAAAGGTGCAGGCAATTTTTAATTAGATATTTGGATTCAGCATACCTGGGAACATCAAAATTGTGTTTTTCATGAAAATTAGACGAAAAATAGGTTACGCGTTTTTTGCGTAAAATTACGTAATTTTTAAAATGAGACATTTATTGTTATAACTTCATAATGGCTGAAGATAATTGTATGGAGTTTTCACTGTTGATCTTGTCTTGCAATTTTCTTCCAATTGATGTCAAGGTCGAAGGTCAAGGTCATGTCCCAGTTTTTGACCTTTGATAAAATATGCTATTTTTTTTAACATTTCTTGTGATAATGGCGTAGAATTTTCAGTTATTTGTAGGTATTGACATGAGGATCATTTTGATACATAGATCAGGGTCATGGGTTCAAAGGTCAAGGTCACAGATGTCCAAGAATACCAAAATAGTTAATTATCTGCAAAACTATGAATTTTTTGTATAGACATGTATAGCAGAATATTGTAGGTAATGGCACAATGATCATTTTGATATATGAATAAAGGTCATGGGTTCAAAGGTCAAGGTCACAGATGTAAACAAGTACTGAAATGGTTAATTATCTCAAAAACTATAAACTTTTTGTATAGGCATGTATATTGGAGTATTGTAGGTATTGGCCTAACGATCATTTTGATATATGAATGAAGGTCATAGGTTAAAAGGTCAAGGTCAAAGACGCGAACAAATACTTAAATGGTTAATTATCTCAAAAACTATAAACTTTTTGTATAGGCATGTATATTGGAATATTGTAGGTATTGGCCTAATGATCATTTTGATATATGAATGAAGGTCATAGGTTCAAAGGTCAAGGTCATAGAATTGAACTAATACCTAAATGGTTAATTATCTCAAAAACTATAAACTTTTTCTATAGGCATGTATATTGGAATATTGTAGGTATTGGCCTAACGATCGTTTTGATATATGAATGAAGGTCATAGGTTCAAAGGTCAAGGTCATAGCTGCGAACGAATATTTAAATGGTTAATTATCTCAAAAACTATAAACTCTTTGTATAGGCATGTATATCAGAATATTGTAGGCATTTGCACAACGATCATTTTGATATATGAATGAAGTTCATAGGTTCAAAGGTCAAGGTCATATTTGCAAACTAATACTTAAATGGTTAATTATCTCAGAAACTATAAACTTTTTGTATAGGCATGTATATTAGAATATTGTAGGTATTGGCCTAACGATCATTTTGATATATGAATGAAGGTCATAGGTTCAAAGGTCAAGGTCATAGCTGCGAACGAATATTTAAATGGTTAATTATCTCAAAAACTATAAACTTTTTGTATAGGCATGTATATTGGAATATTGTAGGCATTTGCACAACAATCATTTTGATACATGAATGAAGGTCATAGGTTCAAAGGTCAAGGTCATAGATGCAAACGAATACTTAAATGGTTAATTATCTCAAAAACTATAAACTCTTTGTATAGGCATGTATATTGGAATATTGTAGGTATTGGCCTAATGCACATTTTAATATACAGATGTTTTAGCTGTTTATATAATATATTTTAGCTAGACTTTAAATATGTTATATATAGCATACTTATATAATAATTATTATAATTAACTTATAATTAACTTGCAAAAATACTTGCATATTATTGGCCCTTACTGCTGAAAATTTTGATATTCTCTTTTATTAATGTCATTGGCCATTGAACCTCTGCATAAGATATGTACTCTTCCTCAGGTGAGCGTTAAGGCCCATGGGCCTCTTGTTTTCAGAGCTGTCACTTCTTATTAAATAATCTAAAATAAATCCCAGCCTGCACAAATCTATGACATCACATTAGTTGAATTGTTGAATTTTGAACATGTTGAAGGCTCACTTATATCTCAATTTCATCCCTTAAGAAGATTGGATTAACTTAAAGTAGGAAAAATGTTGTTATCTTACCGTAATTGATGGATTTTATTGCAAAATATGATACAAAAAGTGAAAAATGTACAGAAATCATTGATTTGTCACCATCATTTGTTCAGTTGAAGTTTGCTGTTGGTGATAAATTGACGGTGGCTCATAAAGAAGAACATTAAATAAAGAATTTTAGGACTTTTAAAAATTTTAGGAATTTTAGTAGTGTGGCACTAGGGACATGAGGGGAGTTGACAAACTTATCAAGAGGCATTAAAACAAGGTTTTACTGTACTATTTTACCAATGATTTTCACATTTTGTTTATTGCTGTAACAAACAAATACATTTAAACATACAACACAGGCAGAGCATGCTGCTCGTTACATTAGGTTTTCGTCATTAATCTTATAGTCATAAACAATAGTATGTAATATTGCATCAGGATGTATTAAATTTGTAAATTATCATTTAATTATTCCCATGCTGTATTGTAATTTCAGTATATTTTACATCTACTGCTTGTTTTCCCCATTACTTCTGTAATAAATACTATTTTTTGTTATCAGACCATAATTGCCAGCATGCATGTTGTAAACAATACACCAAGCCTTCAGCAAATCATAGGGATTGTTGATTGTCACATGATAACATAGTCCACTGACTTTTTAAACAGCATGGCTGTTACATCTAGTGGAATAATTTGTTGTGACAGTTGGGAATTAGAAATTGAAAAGATATATGGAATTCGAAAGTCACATTAATAAGTTAAACTCAATTTATCTCAGTTAAATTAAGTTTAACTCAGTTAAACTTAATTTAACTGACAAATAATTCACATGAACTGGACTATCTCTTATTAACTGGAGATAAACCTGGTTATTCTCATTTTTGTGACTTTCGCGTCAGTTAATGGTAGTTGTAACTATTATTAACTGACAATTTTCATTAACTGCAGATAAGTTGAGTTGTTCAGTTCATGCGAGTTAATATTATATTGATGTAATAAATACACACATGTGGAGATCCTCTAAATGTCTATTTGTATTCACCATTAACAAATTAAGCTGACAATTGTATATTTTTTAGAGGAATTTAGTGCTTGAATATATTTATCAAAAAATATGAACAATTGATACTTTTATATTATTTTTTTAATTTAAAAGTTAATAATCAACCGAATATGTAAATTATTCAGTGATACATAGTTAAGCGAATATGTATATTATTCAGTGATGAATAGTTAAGCGAATATGTAAATTATTCAGTGATGAATAGTTAAGCGAATATGTAAATTATTCTGTGATGAATAGTTAAGCGAATATGTAAATTATTCAGTGATGAATAGTTAAGCGAATATGTAAATTATTCAGTGATGAATAGTTAAGCGAATATGTAAATTATTCAGTGATGAATAGTTAAGCGAATATGTAAATTATTCTGTGATGAATAGTTAAGCATTTTTAAGCATTCTGTTTTAGATTTTAATAAACATGATACAAGACACACTTGTTTACCTTATTATTTTCATCATCAAAGTTCTTCCAAGATTTTATCTCTTACTAAGTCAATTGAACTAAGTTTCATGAGATACAAACCGATCAAAACGCTTGCTGAGTTCATACGAGTTAATTTTCAGTTCATGGCAATTATTCCTCAGTCAAGTCATATTAAAAGCAGATAAAATCGATTTATCTGAGTTAAATTAAGTTTTTCTCCAGTTAAGTCGAATTAATTTGCATTTTCTCAGTTAAACTAAGATATTCTGTAATTCGCATTAACTGCAGTTAATGCAAATTAATTGGCATTACCTGAGTTAAATTAAGTTTAACCGAGTTAAACTTAATTTAACTGAGATAAATTGAGTTTAACTAATTAATGTGACTTTCGAATTCCATAAAGATATCAATTATATTCTTTAGGATCAACGTAATTGTACATGTGTATAAGCATTGAACTGTTAAGTGGAGTTTTACTTCCCAATCAAGATTCTTTAAATTATACCCATAGAGTCAAAAAGTGGGTAGTGACTGTTCTTTCGCCAAGCACTCCGCATTAGGAAATGAAAGTCATGGTTCATTAGGATGGGAACTTAAAATAAACGAGGTCCCATGTCATGGTAGGCTTGGCACGATAAAGAATTCTGCTGTATAATGCCATCAGTGCAACACATAGGCAAAATTTCTGCACCTTCATCTATAGCTGGCGATGTCTCAATATAAGTGAAGAATCTTGAAACCTTTAACATCATTACTCAACTCAACTCAACTCAAAAATGCTGTAGGAAACCAGAGTGGCCAGAGAAAAACAATGACACACACTTTAGGCCACTTGGCAACCAAAGCTACATTGTCTATAAACTACTATTTGTCTGTCATCTGCCACCAATAAACTGTTCATTTTAATGTGACTCTTTCTCTAAAACTAGAAATATAAATTAAAGAAATGCTATTTTTATATAAAAATTAAATTTTCTGTAGCAAACATCTCTATATGATCTTTTTCTATAAAAGAAAAGTTTGCTGTACCAATTGTCTATAGAGACTTGTGATTTTATATCACTTTGCTTTCATTTATTTTCCAAAAAATAATGACAACAGTACTTTACTAGTAGAGTGCTAACTCTGTATTTAGAGGTCATGGTTTCAAACCCCGACTGTGTCTGACCAAGATTTGGCATTTAGAAATGAAAGTCACAGGAGTCCTTTGGAAGAGATCTTAAAAGCTGATAATTTGTGTCGTGGCTTTTATGACTTTGTGACATGTTAAAGAACTCTCCTTCCTTCACATTAATCTGAGTGCACCACAAAAGTAAAAATTTCCACCACTTCACCTACAGCTGGTGACATCTGTATATAAGTGAAATATTCTTGACTGAGACATAAAACCTCATTCAATAATCAGTCATTCAATTTATTTTCCAAATAAATTGAAACTTTATATAAGAATTACATGCTTATTGGATTTAAAATTCTGAAGTTTCATGTCCAACTGTATCGTCAATTACCATGTTATGTTATTTTGTTGTTTTCTTATACAGTAAATCCTTGTTGGTAAGCCCCTCAATAACTGTGCTTATGGACACTGTAATTTGAGGTTCAAAATCTGTTTCTTCTATGTTCTCTTTATATGTCTTCTATTCATTGCCAAACTCCTCGTTGATGCCAAATTTTGACTGAGTAAATGGTGGAGATAATTTGAGGTTTTTCTGTACATGTATATATGCCATAAAAGAAAATAATTTTGTTTATTTATTTATTATGTTGACGATCAGAAAGGACAGAGGGGAGATAATCCTGCATTTTGGTGGATAGATGATTCAGGAAATGAACTAAAATGGAACTTTCAAGAAGTGGCTAACTTGTCAAAGAAGTAGGTATTATAGAAATACCTAAATTCACTACAATTTACTATACATGTATTACTTACCTTACCTTAATGCTCTCCTTGCCAGAAGGTGCATAAGGCCTATACATGTATTAGACACCTTTAATACCACTAGGCTTGTACATGTATGGACACATTTAATCTTTTGCACTTGTGGTGCTTGTGTAAGCCAGATCCTATTAGGCTATCCCATTGCAATCATGACTGATAATGTGTATTATGCATTTTGCCTGCTTTGTACTAGCACACACTCAGGGAAACTGGGGTCCAACAGGGAAACTTGTTCCATTGTCTTAAAAATTTGGACTTACTTTTCTAATAATGTCTTTTGTTTATCCAAAGTTGAGATTTTTAAAAAATAAATAAATAAGGCAATCGTTCTTACAGTGTTCTAATTCTATTAGTTATGTCTTTTGTTTCTCATTCTATGCTATGCATTTTTATTTCTCTTCTGAGTAGCTCTAGCTATTCTAACTTAGTCCTTTTTTATTAAGTCTGTTTCAATTGCTTTTTAGTCGAGGTATCCTCTGTAGCAACCACAGGTGGCCTACTCTTTTTTGAACTCTACAGAGGTGTCTTTAGCATGACTGAGACACAGGTCCTCAATTTTGAGTCTCATCCGAAAGACTATACTAGTATTTAGCTTGGTATTGTCTAGTACATATTTCATGCTAAGAGGCCAATTTATTTATTCTCTGTTTTACACCATGTAAGGCCTACAGCTATTTGTTTATGTATAATTTTAGGGCTGCAAATGTTTTACGAGGCGCATGTGATTTACAGGTAGGAGATAAATTGGTCATCATATTACCCAGAATTCCTCAGTGGTGGACTATAAATGTGGGTGCCATCAGAGCAGGTAAAATTATATGATTGAACATTTATTACTTATAATATACAAGGATATACCAAGTCTTCTGCAGCTCCTGACCTTCATCCAATTTTTGAAAGCCTTTCTGATTTTGGTCATACCTTTTTTCAGGACCACTGCTGCTCATGAAGTAAATTCCAATTTTACCTTTTTAATATCCTGACTTCAGTGCTATTTGTACAGATTTTGCAGATTGCAGTTTTCCCACTGAGTTATCCCTCTTAGAATAGATAAATATCTAATCATGTCAGTGTTCTCTGTGGTTAGGTGGTCTACGTCGCCATCATATGGATCACAGTGCCTTTATCTCAACGCCTAGGTTCACATCTTACACAGGACAGACCTTGTGTGATAAATTTGTCAAAGGTCTGTGTTTTTTTCCAGACACTCTTGTTTACTCAACCATCCCAAAACCGACAGTCTCAACATAAGTGAAAGAATCTCAGATGGGGCATAAAACACCATTTCTCTACTCTACACCACTACACTCCGATTTGTCAAATGTAAACAATGATGTCATTACTACAAAACATGTATTTTTTTCACATAAAGTATTGGGTTTTTTATTATTTTAATGACCTAATAGGAAATGTTAGATAAAAATATCATATTCACAATGTGTATGTACAACCCTTCGTATCAGGTCTCGTCCTTTTTTTGTAGCTGTATCACTACTCGTTGCACAAGTACCCTAATACTGAGGGTTGTACATTAACACTGTGTATATAATATGTATTTATTTTAAGTGTCAAGACTAAGCACTGCATTTCATGATGTTGTTTTTATTGTTTTTGATTTACCTTACAGGTATAATATCTGGCTCAGGTACCACACTTCTAACATCTAAAGATATAATACACAGGTTGAATTCGTCCCACTGTAAATGTATTATAACTGATGCCAATGCAATAGATAAGGTAGAAGAGGTAGGTTACAGTATTACATTACTAGGTTCAAATTGCTAAATTCGAATGTCTAAATTGCTATTGGCTACTTATTTCTGAGAAATTCTTTAAAATAATCTATTTAGGCACCTTTGTGAAAAAATACTTTAAAATTCACAGATTTTAAAAATTTGGCTACTAATAATTTTGAATTTGTGGATACCTAGCATTTCTGAGGCCTAAAATATGTGTGTTCTGCTAACCCCACTGACCCTTAATTTTTATGCCTATCCTAAAAATTTTCAGACAATATTTTGAGAAGCAATGTAATAGTTGACATTCTTGCCTCATATGTCCAATATAAAATAAAAATTGCCTACCTACTGACCATACTTTTTTAAGAGTGTAAGCGGAAACACTTTGTTTTTTTTTTTTTTTTTTTTTTTTTTGTGGTACAGTTGAATTATGAGATAGATTTTGTATCTTGTTTTTTATTGCATCAGCATCACAATTTGTCAGCTTTTTGCAAGCAATTTTTTGTGTCACCTGCAAGAATTGAGTATGAAAAGATAAAACATAAAGTATTTTTCTGCACAAAATAGTTTTTAATAAATATTCACCCAAATGCCAGGCCAATATTTCACAATAATTTCTTAACTAAGATTTTTCTTACCCTTAACTTAAATTTGAAAAATTGAATAATTTTGTTAGTTTTCAAGATATTCATGTCATTTTGAAAAACAGGCTTAGCTTATAAGATTCATATTTTAACTTTGTTGAAACCTTTTGTTGTAGTGACATAAAATATTATCAAAAGTTGCCATAATTAATCAAGTAAAATCATATTTAACAGTAAGGAATGATTGTGAAACTGGAGCCAGCTACCTTCATGATTCCTATGTGTCTTAGAGTTATTGCTCTTTGTATAAGTGTAATAATCATGGATTTGTCTGAATATTGCTGGCTTCATATAAACACAATAAAAATGAAATTAAAAAAGATAAAATCTTCTTTTATACATATATTTACCAGTACATGTATATATATTTATTGATTTCTATTTATAAAGATAAGTTATGGTGTTTCTAAGTGCAGATTGTTAAGATAAGCTTGGTGTCTGTTAAGAGATTGGCATCTTCAGACATACTGCTATAAAATTTCAGAATTGACTTGCTGATGAACATTTTATCCTTGAACCTGTGACTTAAGTTTGTCTGTACAATTCTGTACACACCAAAGTTTTAATTAGATCCAATTCTAAAATGTTTTGTAGCCCTTCATTTGATAAGTTGGCAAGAAAGTCTGCTTTGTAAGACTCATTTCAAGTGTCTTCACATCCAGTAAAATCTATTTCTTGCTGGTACAAGACTTACAGATGACTTGTGACTGCATTTGTATTTCAATGCCAACTACCTATGTACACATGTTGGTAGAGTACCGGTAGTCAGTCTACAAGTGGGAGGGTGCAGGGTTTGATTTCTGACCAGATCAAATCTTATCCATATAAATTAGGTAGCAACTTTTCCCTTTGCCAAGCATTAAATATATTCCATATGATGGCATGTCCTGGTCTGAGTTGCACAATTATTTCTTAACTTAGTTTTTCATTCACTTAAATTGAGTAAATTTTGTCAATCTTTTGATCTTCAAAGTGACACCTTAAGTTTCTGAATATCTGAAAAATTAACAAAATTATTAAAATATAAAATTTGCCAGATTTAAATAAAGAAAAATGATTGTGAAATTGGGGCCTTGTGTATGACATCAGTTAACATGGTTCACAGTGTCATAGAGTTATCAATTTGTTTTTGATAGGTTGCTGATCAGTGTGAAACTTTACAAACCAAAGTCTTTGTAGGAAAAAAATCAGAAACAAGGTAATGCAATAAACATGATAAAGATAGTAAACATATAGTATATATATATGTACACATAGTAACCCGTAGCTGAAACATGTACTAAGCTGTAACCAAGGCAACAAAGATCACGCAACAACAAAGGCAGAAAATGATAAAACAAGATAAGATTGACACTTACTGAAACTAATATAAAGTCATCTGTACATGTATCAGTTTACACTCTTAAAACATCTCTGGACAGGTTGAGTAGACTCCATGTAGTCACCACAAAGGGTGGGTGTTCACTACTAAAAAATGAAATGGACTGAGCAAGCTATACAATAGTTTGTTTTGTATTTAGTTAATTTGCATTTTATGTCTATCTCTTATGCAAAATAATCCAGGATATATTTGACATCCCATAATTCCTTCTTCCTTTCATTCTGAATTTTGATTTCACATGTGGCATGTGCAGCTAGCTAAATAGGAAGTGCTTACCCTTTCAGAGCACCTGACCTCATTTCACTGGTGGAAATTTATTTGTTAAACTGAATTAGCCAGTTTTCAAAGTTTTCATTTTACTTTTAGGGTTGTAATTTGAGCAAGGACCAGAATGTTTGTGTTTGATTAGTTATGTCATTGTTAGAAACAAAGTTAGTATAAAGGCCATCCAAGGGAACCAGTAAAAATGGCCTTTATGGGCAAGTAATCTTTATATGTACATGTTCAAATTATATGAATAAAGAACATTTAGGATACAATTTAACTAGCCTTTATAAGCATGTGCCCCCTATATAGAGGTGGCCTTTAAGACAGGTTGGACTGTACTAATACATGTATTTACATTTTAGGGATGGTTGGCTCAACTTTGATGAGTTAATGGAATCGGCCTCAGATGAATTCCAGGTACAAATCATGTTTTTTAAGTTATTTTTTTTTCCGTTTCATAGTAGATATAGTGAATTTTTATGTCGCAAGAGTTGTACCCCTTTGTACCAGTAATATGCAAATTGTATTGGAAAGCCAAAAAAAGGATCTAAATTGATTAATTGGTATAGTGATCTAGACCTAATGTCAACAAGTTAGTAGTCATATAAATATTTCAATACTAAATATAACTTTAATACCCAGTCAAAACTCAAATATATGAAAATGTAATTAATTGAATATGAATAACCAGTTATGTATCTTGTGTATCCCATGTATTTGTTGGTTCAGAAAAATTATGAAGACATTTTACAATGTTTTTACTTCAGAAACCAGTATAATTTCAAACTTTCAATTAGTTGATGTCATGATGTGATACATCCAAAATAATCTTATATATGGCTTATAATAATATATTTTGTGGTTCTTCAGAGATTCTTAAAGCCTCAAAAATGAAAATAATTATTTTCAATAATTATTATTATTAATAATGTTAAAAGACAGATAGTGTTGTATCAATATTATACATTTGATTTTTTTACTTAATTTATACTTTTCTATCCTTTTATTTTAAGCATGCTGTTGTGAGTGATTATGATTGTATTTTGTAAAAACTTTCTAATAGTAGCCCACAAGATGGATCAGAATTTCAAAGATTTTGCAGGCAGGGCTAGCTTAATTTTATAAAAAAATTACTTACACGCTTACAAAATATGATTCATTTATTATAACTAACCTTATCTACTGGGTACTTATTTTTATTTGAGATAGAAATTTTAAAGAGACTATCAACCAAACTTTACAAGAATTGTCCATAAATAAATGGCCATATCATCAATTATTGACGTATCACAATGATTGACGTATCACAGTCATTAGGGCTATTATATGTACTTTATTGGGAAACCATAATAGCTGGCCGTTAATGCATTTATTACCCTTCTGTTCAAGATTTTAGTACCAACTTCAGGGTTTATTAAGGTAAAATAAGATTATGGACTTAAAAATAAATATAAAATAGGTTTGAAAATCATAAAAACTGGTCCAGATTTACATACTAAAGAAATTATGCTGTATGTGTATTTATTAAGTGAACATATAAGCTTACAATGTATCTTAAAATCATTTTATTGGTGGCAATGGCAGTTGAATCCTTATTCAAGGCTCTATGTACTTTGAATGTCCACCCTAACCAAACTATGACATATATGTACTTGATTCAAGGGATTCTATTTTGCTCTGATAAGCCTGTCTAAAGATACAGCTGATATCAACATGATATAGAAATATGTGACATTCATACTTTTACCTTTTCTGAGCAAAAGACGCTATGGATTATTGTAATCCTGTTCCATCTATCATCCATTTTGCCTTAAATTTTCACTTGAACAACTCTTCCTCTGAAACCAGGGATTAGAATTTAATCAAATTAGGGCAAGCTTTTCAAGATTGTTTCTGATGTCATTCCCAAAGTTATTCAAAGTAGGTCACTAGGTCAAAGATACTGATAGTGATTGATTGATGATTAGAAAAGAAATCTAATGTGATATTTGGATTCTTCAGTGTCTTAAGCCTATAAATTTTTCATTTAAATTTCATAAAATGTGGTCGTAGCCATCAATAACAGTGCTGATGCAACTTTTCAACACTACAGCAGTTACTAACATTGATTTGAAGACTCCTCTTTTTATTTTCCTTGTAGGATCTTTGGTGGCAGAGTGGTCTAAACTTCACAATATTGGATCACAGGGCCTGTCATCACCTAGTTTAGAAACCTACTTGGGGCTTTGTCAGTTCACTTGCAGAAGAATGGTGGTTTTCTCCAGGCACACTGGTTTTCTCCACCATCCAGGAACTAACCATCTCAAAAAATCTTTACAGGAGAGGGGGTGTGTAGTAAAACTCTTTTACTTCACTCCACTTTTTTCTTGTGTGTGTGTATATATGTGCTAAAATCTGGTATTTTTACATCTATGTTTAGACTTGTAACACTAAAGGATCAGATCCAATGACAATATTCTTCACTAGTGGTACAACTGGTGCTCCTAAAATGACAGAACATACACATTCAAGTTATGGATATGGACATTATATAACTGGAAAGTAAGATACATGTACTAAGGTTTACCTTTACCTTATAGTGATAGAATAATCTTTTTCATACACCACTGCGGTTTATCAGTTTTTAGAGTGCTCGCTCCGTAAGTGGGAGGTCGTGGGTTGGATCCCCAGCCGGGTCTGACCCAAGACTTGAAAGTGGGTAGTGACTGTGCCAAGCACTCGGCATTACGAAATGAAAGTCACAGTTCTTTCGGATGGGAACTTAAAATAAACAAGGTCCCGTGTCACGGTGGGCTTGGGGCGCTAAAGAACCCTGCTGTATAATGCCATCAGCGCAACGCAAATGCAAAATTTCTGCACCTTTGCCTATGGCTGCTAACATCTCGATATAAGTGATATATTCTTGACTGGGAAGTTAAACACCATTACTCACTCACTCACTCTTCTTCATACATAAAATAAACACAATAAAACTTCTAAAACAAACAATCTTAAAATGATTTATGATTAAAAATGTCGCTTATGAAAAGGAGTTGTCATGAATGAATCTTTTTTAAAAAGTTATTGATGAGCTTTTGAACATGGACTGGTATGTTTTTTTTTTTTGATTTTTCAAAATCCTTTGGTGTTGAATTACCACATATCACATGACTTATTCTAACACACTTATGAAATCCAAACTGTTTCTATTGCTATTGTTAAAATGATTCAAGTACTGTAAACATATTTAATTTTGCTTGTATGATTTTTTTGCGGTAAAAAATTTAGACATATTGGCATTGTTAAATTTTGGTGTTTTTGAAATATGCATTATAACACAATAAGCATAATATAGTTTTCACTAGATTTTAATTTTCAAGCAAAACAAATGTTCGCGAAATAAGTAGTACTCCGCAAAAATAAATATGTTGGCGAAATAAGCAAAAATTAGTACTCCACGAAAATAAATATGTTTACAGTAGTT
This sequence comes from Anadara kagoshimensis, assembly GCA_021292105.1. NCBI lineage: Eukaryota > Metazoa > Mollusca > Bivalvia > Arcoida > Arcidae > Anadara > Anadara kagoshimensis. The sequence continues at coordinate 69,054,369 of CM037861.1, read as the reverse complement.
AATTGTAATTTAATAAATGGAACCTGTATTAGACAGAACCTAAAGTAAACCCAAAACATTTTTATTTGTCTAATCTGAATTACTTTATTACAGAAAAAGATATTACCTGTAATTTATTGATTAATTGAATGGGGTTTTACGTCCTAGACAAAAATATTTGGCTTATATTGAGACATGGCCAGATAGATAAAGAGGCAGAAAATTTTACCTTTGAAATATGCTCAGGGCAATTTGCAGGCTGGTTCTATAATGCACCACTACTCCCTTGTCACAAGGCATCAATTTTTAAGGGTTTTTGGAAAGACCTGACATACCATTAATATAGTTTGTCAAATTAACACGTGTAAACCAAATGCTTGTCTGATGTCTTATTTGAACAGAGTTGAGGAATCGCTGGCCACGCCCACAATGCTCCAACAAAGGCTCGGCATGCTTGAACTACACACAAAAAAAATGAAACTCGGCATGAATTGTGACATTTAATGACATCACTGACTCTAGTACTTATTAATTGCTGTAATGCTGCTTTGGTACCGTGATGGCGGCCAGTGTCAGAACATAAAAGGCATGACTGGCAATACGTCAATTTTCCTGTTAGTTATTTAGTTTTGATTTAGGTACCACTGTACTAATAAACAAATCTATTTTGTGTATAATTATAAGGTATTTATTGAATTCCAAAGTAAAAGATATTGTGTGGGCACTAGCGGATACAGGATGGGCTAAATGTGCTTGGAGTTGTTTGTTTGCACCATGGATAACAGGTTCCTGTGTGTTTATACACAACTCAGAAAGATTTGATCCAGAGAGGACATTAAATGTAGGTATCATTTGTATGTTAAACTTCTTCATGTTCAATTTTGCAAGTTAGATTAAATTCCATTTCATCACATGTTCTATGGAATTGTTACACAATCCTTTTCAATATGGGAAATTTTTTACCTTAATTTTATCAGTGTAAACATGTTCATAAGGTACTGTCAGTGTTACCCTATTCCTGACAGCGTATTTTGGAAATTTTTCATAAAAATGAATTCACATCAGTTTTGGTATAGTTGACTTATTAGAGCCAGAGTTGTAACAGAAAACCACTATGCACATCCTAAATTACCATAGTAATTACAGTGCAAATGTTTTTAGTTTGCATTTTGGAATGTCCTTTGCTTGTTTGTGTTTGATCATAAATTACATATTAAAATAAAGTCACATTTTTAATTGTTGTTTCAGATTTTACAGAAGTATCCAGTCAGCCATTTCTGTGCCCCACCTACAGCTTACAGACTAATGGTGAAACAACCACTAAAGAACTACTCACTACAGACTCAGCATTGTATAGGGGCAGGAGAACCATTGGTAAAGTGAATTTTGTCTTACTTCATGAACATTTAAAATAACCCTTGTCTATTTTAAAATCATTTTGGAACAAGTTGTGAATACTAGAACAGTCAAAACCTTGAATCATAATGTTTCTATTCTGATTTTCAGTGTCATATCTTATTCAGCATAATTATACTTCCTGAAAATGAATTTTAGGGGTATATAGGAGCCAGCCTGTCTATCCACTCACCTTTCTGGTCATCTATCTCAGTGTATCATGTCTGTTTCATATCCTCCATGTTTATGGATGCATTTTGATCATGTAAGCCAACATGATACTGTGTCACAAACCAAAAGTTGCATAAGTCAAGGGTCAAGGTCACAAGGTCAAACCCTAATAATAACAATTTGGCAATGTTAGACTCAGTTCTACTTATTCTTTTATATTTATTGTTTTATAACATTTAGCAATTGCTAATGTACTGAAACTTTACGCACAATTCCTGTGGAAATTATCGTACTGTCATGAAAATTAACATAGATGTCCAAACATGGAAGTAACCATTTTAGTCATTGATCTGATACATGTTCCATGAAAATTAATTTGAAAACAATTTTGATTTGAAATATTTGAAATCTTTAGTTTTATAGAAAATTTTGAATTCCATTTTTACAGAATCCAGAATTGTTAGATTGGTGGAAAGAAGGAACTGGTCTGGTGCTGTATGAAGGATTTGGTCAAACTGAAACAGTATGTACATGTAGTTATGACGCTTTTTTTATATAGTAAAAACAAATTCCAACTTTATGTTGTCATCTTTACCATTTTATAGGGATTTATTCTGATTAGAGCTTTGCAGTCATTTTTAGCTCACCTACCCAAAAACCATGTGACGAGCTTATGTCGTGGTTAAGAATGTGTGTGCATGTGGCCATCCTTGCGTGTGTTAGTCAGTAAACTTTAATCTTCTCCTAAACTACTGGGCCAATTGAATACAAATTTACTGTGGAAGGTTTTTGACAGACTCTAGCTATAGTGTGTTTAAATCATGGCAATCGGATATTTAAGATGATCGTTGTTACTAAAAATAGACAAAACTTTAAAAAATCTTCTGTGAAATTTGGTTGAAAAATAGGTCATAGGTTTTTGCGTTTAATTTTGCCAAATTTTTTAAACAACTAAAATTGCTATATCTTGACTATTGGTAAGATAATGACATGTGGTTTTCAGATTTGATGCTTTTATATGATTTTCGAAATGAGGTCAAGGTTATGACAAGATCTAACTGATTATCTACTTTCAGAAAAATATGATCATTCATGTTGGAGTTATTGCCCCTGAAATGTCATACTTTTTGTGATTTTTGTTGTTTTCGGCTATTTTAAATAAAATTGTTAGAGGTAGATAAAAAATATTGTTACAAAAATAATTAGCATGACAAATTTTAGGTATTTTTTATAGTTTTTAAATTTTTTAAATTATTACAGAAAGATAAATAGTAAAAATTGCAAAAATAATTGACATGACAAGATCTAACTAAGAAGCAAGTTTCATAATTATCTAAATATCCACATCAGAGTTATTGTCAATGAAATGTACTATTTCTTGTGTTTTTGTGTTGTTTATGGCTCAGGTGAGCTGTACAGGCCCTATTGGTCCTTCTTGTTATCCATACAAATGACAATGTCTTTTTTACCATTTGAAAAGTATTTATTTGAGAATTATTTCAGAGACAAATCATTATGTTAGAATTAAAATGAAAAAAAGGAATGTTAGAATTAAGGCATTAGACTAAAGAAATTGGTGACCAAATTTTGGTTTCTAGTAAGTAATACTGATGGCCAAAAATATTTGGAGACAGAGCTAAATCCTAAAAGCTATTAAAGCTATCATCCATATGTTGACATTTGAAAAAACATGTATTTGATAATATTAATAATAACAGTTTATTTGCAACAAAAAACCTAAATTGTATAGCTGCAATTATACAGAAAATATACATTAAATGGTAACAACATAGCAGAGAACAGTTAGTAGAATTGTACTGACATAATTTCTGGAAGAAGTTATTACTGTCAATTGCTTTATTATCGTGGTGTCAATTATCATGGCTTGACAATGCCCAGTGTATTTGTGATGTCAAATATTGTGGTCTTATCTAATTAAAGGGAAGGAAGTGGGTGAAATGTTGACCATGTATTTCAAAATGCTGTATTTTCACAGGACCCTAAATATAGCCAAAATGAAACTATGACGAAATATAAGCATTATACAGTATGCTTTGTTGAGCATAGAAAGCCTAAGATTAAAATAACGTTTTTACTCTGAATGGCTTTTGTTTAATTTAAATAAATTTTACAGTAAATAAATGTATACATTAGACTTATTATTTTCACGTTTCTGTAAGAATCAGAAATAATTTATATTTTAATTTTAGTCACCAACATAGACAGACTCAAATCTAAAATAATCATAAGAAGGATCCAAATTTATAAATATGCTAATAGTATTATAAAATAGAATTGCTACTCATGTCATCATCTTAAATAAATTCAATCAGCTTTCTTTCTCATTTCTTTTTCCTTTAATTCTCTTATTTAAAATCAGAATAAACTTAAGAATTTCCATTATTTCTCTTACTAAACAATCTCCAAATAAAGCTATTTGGTTTACATCTTAAAAGTCCAGTAAACATATTTAAATCCTTCTAATAATGTCTGCTAAAGAAAGTGGGGAGACGTACCTGGTATAGTGTTTACGCCATTGCTTCCACCAACAAATCTCAAGAGCTCTTTGACAGATCTTTTTGAAACTTCATGGGTACATTCTTTAGGTGAAGTAGATGTGTCATTGACTTTGACTTATTCATATTTTGATTATGCACATGGTTAGGATATCCCAGTTGAGATATGTTTTCATGGGACACTTTTGAAATGGCATCCCATTTCAGTTACAACTTGTTTATTATTTAAAATTATTTTAATGTTTTTATTTTCTCTGTTAACAGACATTTTTATGTGGTACATATCCTTGTGTTGAGATAAGGCCAGGATCTATGGGTAAGGCTGCTCCAGGTATTGATATTGAGGTGAGAAATCATATGTTGTAAAAACACTTTCACAAAACATCAACTTTACAAAAAATGACTACACTACTTATTGTGTAGATGAATGAATGAGCAGTCAAGACTGAACTAGAAACCGAGCAGTTAAAACCATGAACAAGCAGCTTAGTGGTTAAAATTTAAACTATTAGCTAAGTGGTTTAGATTGTGAACAAGTGACACAGTGGTTAAGTCTGAACTAGTGACTGATTGGTTCAATCTGAACTAGTGCCTGAGTATTTATGTCTGAACTAGTGCCCAAATAGTTAACTCTAAAATAGAGCTGGAGTGTATAAGTCTGAACTATTGCCCAAGTGGTTAAGTCAGAACTAGTAAATGAGTGGTTAAGTCTTAACTAGTGCCAAAGTGGTTAAGTCTTAACTAGTGCCAAAGTGGTTAAGTCTGAACTAGTGTCAACATGGTTAAGTCTAAACTAGTGCCCAAGTAGTTAAGTCTGAACCAGTGTCCAAGTGGTTAAATCTGAATAAGTGACTGATTGGTTCAGTCTGAACTAAAGTCTAAGTGGTTCAGTCCAAACAAGTGCCTGAGTTGTTAAGTATTAATTAGTTCCCAAGTGGTAAATTCTGAATTAGTGCCCAATTTGAGTCTGTACTAGTGTCCAATTGGTAAAATTTGAACTAGTGCTAGAGTGGTTCAGTCTAAACTAGTGACCGAGTGCTTAAGTTTGAACTAGTAACCTAGTGGTTAAGTCTGAACTAGTGGCTGAGTGGTCAAGACTAAACAAGTGGCTGAGGTGTCAAGTCTGAACTAGTGACCGAGTTATTAAATCTGAAAAAAAGACTGAATGGTTAAGACTAAATTAGTGACTGAGGTGTAAAGTCTGAACTAGTGACTGAGTGATTCAATCTGAAAAAATGACTGAGAGATTAAGACTACAAACTAGTGACTAAGTGATTAAGACTGTGATCTGGTGACTGAGTGGTTTAGATTGTTAACTAATGACTGAGTGGTTAAGACTTTGAACTAGTGACTGAGTGGTTTAGACTTTTAACTAGTGGCTAAATGGTTAAAATTGTGAACTAGTGACTGAGTGGTAAAGACTGTTAACTAGTAACTGAGTGGTTAAGATTATGAACTAGTGACTGAGTAGTTAATTCTGTGAACTAGTGAGTGGTTAAGACTGTTAACTAGTGACTGAGTGGTTAAGACTATGAACTAGTGACTGAGTGGTTTAGATTATTAACTAGTGGCTAAGTGGTTAAGACTATGAACTAGTGACTGAGTGGTTAAGATTGTTAACTAGTGACTAAGTGGTTAAGACTGTTAACTAGTGGCTAAGTGGTTAAAATTGTGAGCTAGTGACTAAGTAGTAAAGACTGTTAACTAGTAACTGAGTCGTAAAGACTGTTAACTAGTGACTGAGTGATTAATTCTGTGAACTAGTGAGTGGTTAAGACTATTAACCAGTAACTGAGTGGTAAAGACTGTTAACTAGTGACTGAGCGGTTAAGGCTTGAACTAGTGACTGAGTGGTTAAGACTGTGAAGTAGTGACTGAGTGGTTAAGATTGTTAACTAGTGACTGAGTGGTTTAGATTGTTAACTAATGACTGAGTGGTTAAGACTTTGAACTAGTGACTGAGTGGTTTAGACTTTTAACTAGTGGCTAAATGGTTAAAATTGTGAACTAGTGACTGAGTGGTAAAGACTGTTAACTAGTAACTGAGTGGTTAAGATTATGAACTAGTGACTGAGTAGTTAATTCTGTGAACTAGTGAGTGGTTAAGACTGTTAACTAGTAACTGAGTGGTAAAGACTGTTAACTAGTGACTTGAGCGGTTAAGATTGTTAACTAGTGACTGAGTGGTTAAGATTGTTAACTAGTGACTGAGTGGTTAATACTATGAACTAGTGACTGAGTGGTTAAGACTGTGAACTAGTGACTGAGTGGTTAAGACTGAATTAGTGACTGAGTGGTTAAGACTGTGAATTAGTGACTGAGTGGTTAAGACTATGAACTAGTGACTGAGTGGTTAAGACGATGAACTAGTGACTGAGTGGTTTAGACTTTTAACTAGTGGCTGAGTGGTTAAGGCTGTAAACTAGTGACTGAGTGGTTAAGACTTTTAACTAGTTGCTGAGTGGTTAAAAGTGTGAACTAGTGACTGAGTGCTTAAAACTGTGAGCTAGTGGCTGAGTGGTTAAGACTGATAACTAGTGACTGAGTGGTTAAAACTGTGAACTAGTGACTGAGTGGTTAAGACTATAAATTATTGACTGAGTGGTTAAGACTGTGAACTAGTGACTGAGTGGTTAAGACTGTGAGCTAGTGACTGAGAGGTTATGTAATTGAGCGGTATAGAGTTTTGATTATTGACTCAGCAGTTTAGACTGTACTAGTGGCTGAGTGATTAAGACTATGAACTAGTGACTCCTGTGACGGAGTGGTTATGACTATAAACTAGTAACTGATTGATCAGGTTTCCATTCAAGAAGAGTTCCTTTCTCTCTCTGTCACTTCTTTGCACTGAAAAGGCTAAAAGAGAACACTTGGGATTAGCCAACATGTTCATGTCAACAGATTTTAACACAAACACTCTTTGATTTAGAATCTATTCTATTAAGTTTCGCTTAAGATCACATGTACTGTAAATATCAAATTTAGAATCTACATGAATGCTACAAAAGCTACTACACATTGACAACAAATTAAATTGCAGATTATCTATGTTGTCTGATTCACTTGTAGATTGTTGATAACACAGGCAATGTATTACCATATGGGAAAGAAGGCAATGTTGGTGTCCGTGTATTTCCACATCGACCTGTTGGACTTTTCTCTAGATATGTAGTGAGTATTTTTTTGGCTTTTTCAAGTGATATACAACAGATTTTTGTGGATATTTCCTTGACATAAAATAAAGTTGTAAACGGATAAATCCTGAACTTGCATTAATTCCTGTCTTGAAAACTGAATTTTGTAACAGTATTGAATACTGAGGTCATGCCATTAAAATAATTTGCAAAACTTGACCTTTGATATCTAGTAAATTGCCAACAGTGAAACCTGTTGTAACAGGAACTTTTCTGAACAAAGAGTTTGTTTACATTAGACAGATTTTTTGGTCTGTTCACACATGTTTATCTGACAAGCAATTTTATTGGACCCCCTACCCCTGCAAATTAGTTGGGGGGGAGGTATATAGGAATCACCATGTCTGTCTGTCAGTCAGTGATAAATTGTGTCCGGGTCATATCTCATAGCTGCTTTAGACGACTGTCATAAAACTTCACATGAATAAAACTCGTGGTCCAAAGGTATATCATCATGATCATGACCTTGAATGAAGGTTATGTCGGAAAGGTAAAGGTGGCAGGAAAACATTAAATTTTAGGACAGTGGTATTTGGCTCTAAAGAGATAGTTCTAGTTATAATAGATATATCCTCATAAGCTCTACAAAAAATCAGTTAATAATGTAATGAATGTTTGGTATTCTTCATTTCATCATTAAATTTGAAAAGCCGTATGATTTTGCCAATTTGACTGAAGGGGTTTTATATGAGTGATAAACAAGCTCTAGTAATGTACTTTGATGTGTTTCTTTGACCTACATACTAGAGTATTCTGACTTTGAGGTCAAACCAGACTTTTTAAACAACATGTCATTGGTATGCCACTGAGTATACTTGTAAACATGTTATCAAGTATATAAACATGTCATCAAGTATATAAACATGTCATCAAGTATATAAACATGTCATCAAGTATAAGAAGGAGTTGTTTATTTGTTGTTATAGTAACTGAATTGAAAATTGAACAATTATAGATTATAATTTGTACCACATTTGATACAGAATATTACTGTATTCAATTCATAACAAAGCTGAAATAATGCAATTAACTTCTGTTGCTAAAAGGACTTGACAATACTCTTACTCTGAAGATTCTTAGATTAGAGCAGTGAAATCTGAAGAAGTCTTTATGTTTCAGCCGGAGGACATAAAAATTCATGTTTCAAATAAATATTTTAGGAATAACTTATAAAAGTGTTGAGGCATCCTCTTTGTAGTTATGTAAGAGTGTGTTGTTGGAACCTAAAGGATTCAATGCAAATCCTTTGTTGAGTTCTTTCCTACAATATACAATTTAAACATTTTAGGATTAACACATTTTAACTGGTAATATACACATCTCTGAAATAAAAAAACTAATAATAAAAATAAAATCAATAAAGGTGCATATACAGTCAACCCTTTCAAAAAAGGCCACCCAAGGGAAATAGTAAAAGTGGTCTTTATGGGCACATGACCTTTAAATACAGGTTCAAACAATATGAATAAAGAACAATTGGGATAGACTTCTACTGGCCTTTATAAGCAGGTGGTCTTTATATAGAGGTGGCCTTTTAGGCAGGTTGGACTGTATTATGATACAGTTGATGATTACTATAGGTGTTTCAGGTCCAATGTCATTAGAGTTGCCTTCTTGTTGTTTTTGGGCCTTGGTGGCTAAGTGTTTTAAGGCATGTGCTTATGGATCACAGTGCCTCTCGCTACTGATCTGTAATGCAACACTTTAAACCACTTGGCCACCAGCCCCAGAAAACTTTGGGAGCTCTTGGATTGTTGTTACAGTATTTTTTTGTAGACAAGCTCTTCATCAAGACAAAATCATATTTTCTTTATCGACAATAAACAAAACAATAATTACAGTCGACTCTCGTTATCTCGAATTTGTTGGGTCCATGGAAAGTAGTTCGACATATCCGAAGTTCGACTTAAAAATCGGCAAGTCCCTGACATGGGATGTAACTCTGTTGTACTTCTCATAACTGTTGACTTCCGGTCCATAATCGGCAATTTTTTATCATTATTTATTTCAATATTTATAACTTATGTTTATACTATTAAACAATGTAATGACAAAAATAAATAATTTCAATATTTATAACTTATGTTTTTACTATTAAACAATGTAATGACAAAAATAAATAATGATGAAATAATTCTCGACTGAAAAACCTGAAGACGGCAACTCGGCATGGAAGACTAAACAGAAACTTCACCGTAACTTACTAGGTTACATTAAAAAAGTCAGTTATAATCATTTGAATAAAAACGAATAACAAACAAAACAAATTTTATACATACAATTAAAATATTAAGCTTTGGGTATTAAGTTTTCATTTCGCATACTTCAAAGGTAACCATTCTGTAAATTTGAACAACCCACGCGGGAGGTAACTGTTTGTGTGTACATGTGAACACTGATCGACTGAAGATGCGTGGATGTAATTAAAGATCAATAATGCTGATTATTGATTATTGATTCATGGTCAGGTGCTTAAGAAAGGGTTTCTTTCTTCACAGGTAAAGGTAACAAAAGGAAGGACTTCAGTTTATTCTGACAAAGGGAACTCAATCATGCATGCACAAACGTGACAGGTGACAGTTAAGACATCAAAGAAGTTTGCCGGTTTGACTCATGTGTATCAAATTTAGAATGATTTAATGTCAACGGACCCAAAAATTACTTCGACTCATCCGGAAATTCGACTTACACGATTTCGACTGTACTTCTATGCAACTTGTCTAAATTGGATCATTAATAAGCTTAAATTCTGTCTAAACTTTATTATAGGGTTATTCCATTTGTATTGTTGTATATGGGTTTTGCTGTTGTCTTGTATGATCAATACCCCTTAACATTTGTGCAGAATGTTTTTTGGGAAAAGTTTATGTTGTTTAAACACAGACTAGTCTCGTTTTTACAGTAAAACGTCAACTGATATAATTCAATATCCAATGAAAATACATGTAATTAATTGTTCTGCCCAAATGATAGGGTATTAACATGGAATAGTGGGCAACCACATTAACCAGGTTGAATTGCAATGTGCTTATTCTCACCATTAGAGCTTTATTTATTGATGATAGGATGATGAGAAAAGGACAAAGTCTGTACATCAAGGAGAGTTTTATCTGACAGGTGATAGAGCTATAATGGACGAAGATAGGTATATCTGGTTTGTAGGGAGAGCTGATGATGTCATCTTAACTGCAGGGTAAGATATCAGGACAATGGTCAGATCACTAGCACACTTCTGGATATCCCCTAAAGTTTATGCTGAACCATTATTACCATTGGATATAGAATTGCTCAAGTGGACATTCTTGTAATTACTTAATTACTTACTTTGCTCAGCCTGTTTCAGCCTGTTTCAATCACATTTAGATGTAAGTGTCATATAAAGCAGCCACAGGTGGCCAATGCTTTTTCAAATTATACAGAGGTGTTTTTATCGTGTCAGAGATACGAAACCTGTTCCTAAAGACAGCAGTAAAAACAGCATTATTTCAGGAATTTGTAATGTGATCATTTTTGAAAAATTGTTCAAAACAAACATTCTGGGGTATTGATCAATGTACATGATGTAGTTTGCTTGCGAATTCCATTTTCGGAATTTGTGATGCAGAGAAACTTCAACAAACTGGACAATATATAAGCACATGTATACCCTACAGGTTTTTCTTTGTGTAGATTTTGTAATTTTTTTTTTTTTTGCTGAATTGAATCAAGGAAAATCAGTTACCTTACCAAAACAGGAAAACATTTTGCTTTTGGGTTTAATAAAAACCAATTTGGGCTTTTTCAATTGGTTAATTGTTATACCACCAAGAAACTGATTTTTTTTTTTTTTTGTGGTTGATGTAGGTCTATGTAAAAGAATTTTTTTAACTGTGCCATTATGTTTGTGTAGGCAGAATAATTAAAAAGATAGGGCAACTCTTTTTATTTGCTTTACCATCTGTTGTGAAACTGCAATTAGAAAAATAATTTCTATCATAAAATAGTATCTAACAATTCTAAATCTGTTTTTTTTTATTTTCACATATTCAGGTACAGAGTTGGACATTTGAAGTTGAGAGTGCCTTAATAGAACATCCATCTGTAGTAGAATCAGCTGCTGTCAGTAGTCCAGACAAAGACAGAGGAGAGGTAATCATAATTATAATCACAAAGCTGTTTATATGTACACTTATCCATATACTGTAAATTAGTAAATTTTCCAATTGATTTCATGTTTTGCTTCATTTCATATTAGAAGTACAAAATTAAAATTAATGAAACAGGGATATTTTTTGTAATATAATTTATTTACATTAGCAATTTGTATTATTGAACAAGCCATTCTGAGTCAGTTCATTCAATTCACAAATTAAAGGAAATGTTCAGGTGAACGTTCATGAACAAATGGTACAGAAAGACATGTTTGAGATCAATTTGTTGTAGACTGCCCATTAATCTTCACTGATTTTATAACCATTGCAGTAACTCAATTGGTAGAGTGCTTGTTCTGTAAATGGGAGGTTGCAGGTTCCAACTGCGACCTTGTCTGCCCAAAACTTGAAAGTGGGTAGTGACTTTTCTTTCACCAAGCACTCAACATTATGAAATGAAAGTCAGGGTTCCTTCAGATGGGAACTTAAAATAAACAAGGTCTGGTGTCACAGTAGGCTTGGCTGAGAAAGAACCCTGCTGTATAATGCCATCAGTGCAATGCACAGGCAAAATTTCTGCACCGTGGCCCATAGCTGGCCACATTCTCGATATAAGTGAAATATTCTTGACTGGGAAGTTAAACACCATTACTCAACTCACTCCACTGATTCCATAAGGTTTTTAATGTTTTCTATTAACAGTTACATTCTATTTTCGATTCTTCCAGGTTGTGAAGGCTTTTGTTGTTTTGGGAGCTAGTTATCAAGATGCAGATCAGGAAAGTTTAATCAAGGAGCTTCAAGATCATGTGAAATCTGTGACTGCCCCATATAAATATCCTAGAAAGGTAAGGAGCTTCAAGATCATGTGAAATCTGTGACTGTCCCATATAAATATCCTAGAAAGGTAAGGAGCTTTATCATGTGAAATCTGTGACTGTTCCATATATATATATCCTAGAAAGGCAAGGAGCTTCAAGATCATGTGAAATCTGTAGCTGTCCCATATAAATATCCTAGAAAGGTAAGGAGCTTCAAGATCATGTGAAATCTGTGACTGTCCCATATAAATATCCCAGAAAGGTAAGGAGCTTCAAGATCATGTGAAATCTGTGACTGTCCCATATATATATCCTAGAAAGGTAAGGGGCTTCAAGATCATGTGAAATCTGTGACTGTCCCATATAAATATCCTAGAAAGGTAGGGAGCTTCAAGATCATGTGAAATCTGTGACTGTCCCATATAAATATCCTAGAAAGGTAGGGAGCTTCAAGATCATGTGAAATCTGTGACTGTCCCATATATATATCCTAGAAAGGTAGGGAGCTTCAAGATCATGTGAAATCTGTGACTGCCCCATATAAATATCCTAGAAAGGTAAGGAGCTTCAAGATCATGTGAAATCTGTGACTGTCCCATATACATATCCTAGAAAGGTAAGGGGCTTCAAGATCATGTGAAATCTGTGACTAACCCATATAAATATCCTAGAAAGGTAGGGAGCTTCAAGATCATGTGAAATCTGTGACTAACCAATATAAATATCCTAGAAAGGTAGGGAGCTTCAAGATCATGTGAAATCTGTGACTAACCCATATAAATATCCTAGAAAGGTAAGGAGCTTCAAGATCATGTGAAATCTGTGACTAACCCATATAAATATCCTAGAAAGGTAGGGAGCTTCAAGATCATGTGAAATCTGTCACTGTCCCATATAAATATCCTAGAAAGGTAAGGAGCTTCAAGATCATGTGAAATCTGTGACTAACCCATATAAATATCCTAGAAAGGTAGGGAGCTTCAAGATCATGTGAAATCTGTGACTGTCCCATATAAATATCCTAGAAAGGTAGGGAGCTTCAAGATCATGTGAAATCTGTGACTAACCCATATAAATATCCTAGAAAGGTAGGGAGCTTCAAGATCATGTGAAATCTGTGACTGTTCCATATATATATATCCCAGAAAGGTAAGGAGCTTCAAGATCATGAGAAATCTGTGACTAACCCATATAAATATCCTAGAAAGGTAAGGAGTCTGTGAAATCTGTGACTGTTCCATATATATATATCCCAGAAAGGTAGGGAGCTTCAAGATCATGAGAAATCTGTGACTAACCCATATAAATATCCTAGAAAGGTAAGGAGTCTGTGAAATCTGTGACTGTTCCATATATATATATATCCCAGAAAGGTAGGGAGCTTCAAGATCATGTGAAATCTGTGACTGTCCCATATAAATATCCTAGAAAGATAAGGAGCTTCAAGATCATGAGAAATCTGTGACTGTCCCATATAAATATCCTAGAAAGGTAGGGAGCTTCAAGATCATGTGAAATCTGTGACTAACCCATATAAATATCTTAGAAAGGTAGGGAGCTTAAAGATCATGTGAAATCTGTGACTGTCCCATATAAATATCCTAGAAAGGTAGGGAGCTTCAAGATCATGAGAAATCTGTAACTGTCCCATATAAATATCCTAGAAAGGTAAGGAGCTTCAAGATCATGAGAAATCTGTGACTAACCCATATAAATATCCTAGAAAGGTAGGGAGCTTCAAGATCATGTGAAATCTGTGACTGTCCCATATAAATATCCTAGAAAGGTAGGTAGCTTCAAGTTCATGTGAAATCTGTGACTGTCCCATATAAATATCCTAGAAAGGCAAGGAGCTTCAAGATCATGAGAAATCTGTAACTGTCCCATATAAATATCCTAGAAAGGTAAGGAGCTTCAAGATCATGAGAAATCTGTGACTAACCCATATAAATATCCTAGAAAGGTAGGGAGCTTCAAGATCATGAGAAATCTGTAACTGTCCCATATAAATATCCTAGAAAGGTAAGGAGCTTCAAGATCATGAGAAATCTGTGACTAACCCATATAAATATCCTAGAAAGGTAGGGAGCTTAAAGATCATGTGAAATCTGTGACTGTCCCATATAAATATCCTAGAAAGGTAAGGAGCTTCAAGATCATGTGAAATCTGTGACTAACCCATATAAATATCCTAGAAAGGTAGGGAGCTTCAAGATCATGTGAAATCTGTTACTGTCCCATATAAATATCCTAGAAAGGTAAGGAGCTTCAAGATCATGTGAAATCTGTGACTAACCCATATAAATATCCTAGAAAGGTAGGGAGCTTCAAGATCATGTGAAATCGTTGACTGTCCCATATATATATCCTAGAAAGGTAAGGAGCTTCAAGATCATGTGAAATCTGTGACTAACCCATATATATATATCCTAAAAAGGTAAGGAGCTTTATCATGTGAAATCTGTGACTGTCCCATATAAATATCCTAGAAAGGTAGGGAGCTTCAAGATCATGTGAAATCTGTGACTAACCCATATATATATCCTAGAAAGGTAGGGAGCTTCAAGATCATGTGAAATCTGTGACTGTCCCATATAAATATCCTAGAAAGGTAGAGAGCTTGAAAATCATGTGAAATCTGTGACTAACCCATATAAATATCCTAGAAAGGTAAGGAGCTTCAAGATCATGTGAAATCTGTGACTAACCCATATAAATATCCTAGAAAGGTAGGGAGCTTCAAGATCATGTGAAATCTGTGACTAACCCATATAAATATCCTAGAAAGGTAGGGAGCTTCAAGATCATGTGAAATCTGTGACTAACCCATATATATACCCTAGAAAGGTAATGCACTTCAAGATCATGTGAAATCTGTGACTAACCCATATAAATATCCCAGAAAGGTAAGGAGCTTCAAAATCTGTGACTGTCCCATATAAATATCCCAGAAAGGTAAGGAGCTTCAAGATCATGTGAAATCTGTGACTGTCCCATATAAATATCCTAGAAAGGTAAGGGGCTTCAAGATCATGTGAAATCTGTGACTGTCCCATATAAATATCCCAGAAAGGTAAGGAGCTTCAAGATCATGTGAAATCTCTGACTGTCCCATATAAATATCCCAGAAAGGTAAGGAGCTTCAAGATCATGTGAAATCTGTGACTGTCCCATATATATATCCTAGAAAGGCAAGGAGCTTCAAGATCATGTGAAATCTGTGAATATCCCATATAAATATCCCAGAAAGGTAGGGAGCTTCAAGATCATGTGAAATCTGTGACTGTCCCATATATATATCCTAGAAAGGTAGGGAGCTTCAAGATCATGTGAAATCTGTGACTAACCCATATAAATATCCTAGAAAGGTAGGGAGCTTCAAGATCATGTGAAATCTGTGACTAACCCATATATATACCCTAGAAAGGTAATGCACTTCAAGATCATGTGAAATCTGTGACTAACCCATATAAATATCCCAGAAAGTTAAGGAGCTTCAAGATCATGTGAAATCTGTGACTAACCCATATAAATATCCTAGAAAGGTAGGGAGCTTCAAGATCATGAGAAATCTGTGACTAACCCATATAAATATCCTAGAAAGGTAGGGAGCTTCAAGATCATGTGAAATCTGTGACTAACCCATATATATACCCTAGAAAGGTAATGCACTTCAAGATCATGTGAAATCTGTGACTGTCACATATAAATATCCCAGAAAGGTAACAGTATTGCTTCAGTGTAATCTTATACAACTACTAAAGAACCTCAGTACTTGCTCCATACATGGGAGGTCAGGATTCAAACCCCTGTCACCTCTGATTGAAAATAGGTAGTGACTGTTCTTTGGCCTAGCACTAAGTATTTAGAAATAAAAGTCATGAGTCCTTTGGAAAAGACCTTAAAAACCAACAGCCCATGTCTTGGTAGGTTTAGCTCAATGAATGTGCTGCAAAGTGAAAAATTATGCTACTTCACTTATAGCCGGTGGTGTTAAAATGTAAGTGAAACATTCTTGACTGGGGCATAAAAACCCATAAAAACCCCAAATCAATAAATTAATCTTGTACTATGTATGGTTATTTGATTTAACTTTGGGTAAAAATGTCTTAGGTGAGCAATAAGGCCCAACCCCAGGAGATTGGCTTTATCAATTTTTTTGTGATTTGACACTTGGGCTTTTTATCATAGACATGTCTGAGAATATAATACGAGTCAGATGAGTTCAGCAAGCATTCTTTGTTTCCTCAAGATAAGGCGGTATTGGTTCCGTATTGGGTTTTCTGGATTTTTCCATCTGTAGATATTAATTTCTTATTGAGCTTAGAGAAAATTAGACAACCTTCTGCAACATCATAATATCAGTGATAAACAGAATAATTAGATTTTCTAGAATTTCTAATTTAGATTTCATATATAAGAAACAGCAACATTATATAGTTGAAGAAATGCATAGAATGTTAGACTTATCACGAAGATACCCATGGTGAATGACCGATGGCTAAATTGTTCTATGTTATACATCAAAATAGCTGATCAATTTGTAGAAAAAAACGTTTATAGGGGTTATTAGACATCTATTTGAAGCTGGTATTTTTAGAAAGGCTCTGGTTTTTGAAATTGATCATAATTCTAAATGATCATAACAAATATTATTATACCCCACAAGGTTATATAGTTCATATAGAAAACACTCTGTCAGTCAGCCTGTCTGACTGTCCATCACAATATTGTTTGTGTCACATATCTTCCTTGTCTATGGATGGATTTTGATTAAACTTGAAAAAAATTTAAACCAACATGAGACAAAGTGTCACATTTCAAAGGAGATAGTACGATAGGCGGCATATTCGGCCCCAAAAAATCACAAAAATTAAAATGCGACATGGACTTAATAATTATGTTAAAACACAACCTTGATATGTACTGTTAATTTCCAATTTAATTTTTGTCACTTTATGTCTGATGACGTCACGACGACGTTGCCAACGGTGACGTAATGGCGGTTTTATCGTGTATTTGTCGTATTTTGAGAATATTTTTCAATATTTCATACCCAGCGCAGGCAACAACCAAAAAGATATTTTCAACATAGATGCGTTTCGTGAATATCTTCAACATATATAAATATGGTTTTGGTTGTTGCGTGCGCTCGATATGAAAAAAGGTAAAAATAGTCAGAAAAAGGGAACATTGTGACTGAAAACAACAAGTTACTGAACTCCTCTCTGTTCCTATTGGTACATAATAGTAGCGGCAAGCATACAATTAGCCTATCCGTCACAATGATGGGGGAAACTGTGATAACTCGGATATTTTTTAAGCAGTTTTCTCGCAGGATATCTCAACTTGTAGTTCTACGATGTACAGTTTTCAAATCTAATCGCCGACAACGAAGCATTTCCTTTACTTTTCGTGAAAGGTCATACTTTGAAAAGTAGATTTATTAGAAAGAGATTATTCACTTTGTTATTATACCTGATATAAGTAACAGATATTTAAAAAAATTGTATATCACGGTATTCACGGAATTTAAGGTTTTCAAAAACCGGGTCACGAATATCAACTAAAATGATTCTACAGTTATATTTTCCAAGGTTGAAATTTTAGGTCTCTGTCGGAACATGACAATTTTTTTTATTCCCTATGTAGAATTGTGTTAAAAATAAAACCCAGAGTAGCCCACGAATAACGCAATCAAGTTACATGTATCTATCTACCAAAATCCACCATTTTCTTATTTATTTAAAATACATGTAATTTTTAGCTCACCTGACCGAAGGTCATGTGAGCTTATGGCATAGCGCAGCGTGTGTATGTGCGTGTGTGCGTCGTTAACACCTATTTTCGACTTCTCCTCTGAAACTACTGGACAGTTTTTAATGAACTTTGTCAGAAGTATATATGGGCCGGTGCAATTCAGATTTGTTCTTGGCGTTGCTATGGCTGCCATAACTAGGTCAAGGTGACCTAGGGGTGCAAAAATCTTAAAAAATCTTCTTCTCCGAAAGTACTGATTGGAGAAAAAATCTGATGTGATATTTGGCTTCTCTAGGGTCTTAAGCCTATAGTTTGTTCATTTTGTGAAATTCGGATAAAAAATAGGTTACGCGTTTTTGGGTTTAATTTTGAAAAAATCGTAAAATATCTTCAAATTGTTATAACTTGACTATTTGACCAGATAATGACATGGGGTTTTCAGTTTTGACATCTTCTTGTTAGTATCTTCAAAATGAGGCCAAGGTCAATTGTGAAGGTCGTGACCTAATTTTTTTTACCTTTGATTATAATTATTATCTCGAAAACCATAAATTTTGTGTATAGGCATGTATATTAGAATGTTGTAGGTATCGATACAACGATCATTTTGATGTATAGAAAAAGGTCATGGGGTCAAAGGTCAAGGTCACAGATGCGAAACAATATTGAAATGGTTAATTATCTTGAAAACTATAAACATTTTGTATAGGCATGTATATTAGAATGTTGTAGGTATTGATACAACGATCATTTTGATGTATACAAAAAGGTCATGGGTTCAAAGGTCAAGGTCACAGATGTGAAACAATACTGAACTAGTTAATTTTCTCGAAAACTATAAACTTTTTGTATAGGCATGTATATTAGAATGTTGTAGGTATTGATACAACGATCATTTTGATGTATAGAAAAAGGTCATGGGGTCAAAGGTCAAGGTCACAGATGCGAAACAATATTGAAATGGTTAATTATCTTGAAAACTATAAACATTTTGTATAGGCATGTATATTAGAATGTTGTAGGTATTGATACAACGATCATTTTGATGTATACAAAAAGGTCATGGGTTCAAAGGTCAAGGTCACAGATGTGAAACAATACTGAACTAGTTAATTTTCTTGAAAACTATAAACTTCGTATAGGCATGTATATTAGAATGTTGTAGGTATTGATACAACGATCATTTTGATGTATAGAAAAAAGTCATGGGTTCAAAGGTCAAGGTCACAGATGCGAAACAATACTGAAATGGTTAATTATCTCGAAAACTATAAACTTTTTGTATAGGCATATATATTACAATGTTGTAGGTATCGATACAACGATCATTTTGATGTATACAAAAAGGTCATGGGTTCAAAGGTCAAGGTCACAGATGTGAAACAATACCGAAATGGTTAATTATCTCGAAATCTATAAACGTTTTGTATAGGCATGTATATTAGAATGTTGTAGGTATTGATACAACAATCATTTTGATGTATAGTTTGAGGTCATGGGTCTTAAGGTCAAGGTCACAGAAGCAAAACAATACCGAAATGGTTTATTATCTCAAAAACTAAAAACTTTTTGTATAGGCATGTATATTGGAATATTGTCGGTATTGATGCAATGGTCAGTTTGATGTATAGATTAAGGTCATGGGTTCAAAGGTCAAGGTCACAGATGCAAAAGAATACTGAAACGGTTCATTATCTTGAAAACTATTGATACAACAGTCATTTTGATGTATAGATTAAGGTCATGGGTCAAAGGTCAAGGTCACAGACATGAAATAATACTGAAGTGGTTCATTATCTTGAAAACTATAAACTTTTTGTATAGGCATGTATATTAAAATGTTATAGACATTGATACAATGATCATTTAGATGTATAGAAAAGGTCATGGGTTTAAAGGTCAAGGTCACAGATGCAAAACAATTCCCAAATGGTTAATTATCTCGAAAATTTTTGTATGGGCATGTATAATAGAATATTGTTGGTATTGATGTAACAATTATTTTGATATATAGATTAAGGTCATGGGTACAAACGTCAAGGTCATAGATGAAAAAGAATATTGTAGGTATTGATACAGCGATTATATTCATAATAAAAAAAGATCAAAAAAGATACAAGGAACATTTGGAACTGGAAGGTAAGGGTATAAGTTCTGCAAACCTTAAGCCGGACTGTGTATATTGTGTCAAATTTGACCTTTTAATTTGAATATTAGAATTTGACAAATACACTGTGATTTAGGTAAGACAGCATGTGTCATAACAAAAACACCTAGTACCAGTAATATTATCATCTATCCTTATATATCTAATTTATAAAATTCATATATATATAACTCCTTAATTTCACATTGGATGTGTCTGTTTGGATCTTT
Organism: Anadara kagoshimensis; assembly: GCA_021292105.1. NCBI lineage: Eukaryota > Metazoa > Mollusca > Bivalvia > Arcoida > Arcidae > Anadara > Anadara kagoshimensis. The sequence continues at coordinate 69,034,027 of CM037861.1, read as the reverse complement.
AAATCAGTGTTTATATGGCCAGGGCAAACTTGACACACAATCTAGATAGGTGCAATTTATTTAGAATACTGGTGGATGGAGTTTGAGAAGGTGATCAAGTTAAGTGGTCACTTAAAATAAATTATTTAACCAAAAACCAGTGCAAGACATCATATTTATAAGTAGGAAAAAATATTTTAATCAATAGACAAGAAAATATACAAATAAAATTAATTGGAAATTAAAAACAAAACTATACATAAGAGAAGAAAGACACAAATATATAAATAAAGGGAGATAACTAACCTTTTAGTGTTACTGAGCATGTGCAACATATTTAATTAGTTTCCTGTTTCCTGTTGAAAAGGTAATAAGTCACAAGACCTGATTTCTCATGTAAAATAATTACTAATCTGTTGCTTCCTAAAATAAATTGGTAATATGATTAGATTTTCCTATATGTTCTCTTACTGCTAGTTGCATGTGACCCAGAAATGGTGTTTATCAACATTGAATTAGACCATCAACATGTTGACCTACTTAAAAGCAAGGGGGGGGGGCTATCACATGTTTAATCACCAATTCTTTTATATTATTTTCACTGTACATATGACTCCTTAGTGACATTCTTGCTAATAATAAATAAACATTAAGCTCAACTAAAAATAAATATATCACATTCATTGAAAAATTATATAAAAAGTCTGTTCACATCTGGAGAGTCCTGATAGCAGATTTTACATACCGTAGATCTACCGGTATTTTGAAATTTCTTCAAAGGTCTTATGGCTAATTGACTATTATAATCTGCTGCTCAGGTTATAATATTCTGCTTTTTATAAAATTTAAATACAAACTTATGGTCAGGTACATAGACAACATATATAATCAGAATTAGCCTAAATTCAAGACAAAGAAATAATACTGATGATGTGTTAAATTAATAATACATTGACTTTATTCTACCAGTTGCTTTGACTACAAGTCTCCTAGTACTAACTAGTAGATACAAATTGTTCAGCAATCATTGTTTACACTGGGTCTAAATTCTGGAACATACTGAACGATATTGATTTCTCATGAATTGTAAGGTTTTTCATGTATGTAGAAGCTTGAATTAATTAATTTATACACAATTTAACATAATGGGATGGTTTGGTCGCGAAAAATATGACATGAATATGAACAATATCCCTATAACATGCCTTTGTTTGATACCCAGTGCTCCAACTGTTGTGTATAGTATCTGACAAATTATGTCATTTGAGCAAGAGTGAGTGATGTTAAACAAAAGTAATGTTGTTTAACGTCCCAGTCAAGAATATTTCACTTATATCGAGACATTGCCAGCTATAGACAAAGGTGCAGAAATTTTATCTGTGCGTTGCGCTGATGGCATTATACAGCAGGGTTCTTTAGCTTGCCAAGCCTACCGTGACACGGGACCTCGTTTATTTTAAGTTCCCGTCCGAAAGTACCGTGACTTTCATTTCGTAATGCCGAGTGCTTGGCGAAAGAACAGTCACTACCCACTTTTAAGTCTTTGGTCAAACCCAGTCGGGGTTCGAACCCACGACCTCTCACTTACGGAGCGAGCACTCTACCAACTGAGCTACGACAATGGTCAATTGAGCAAGACTTTTGGACTTTGGTTGCAGTTGGTAATGTCGGGGGTCATTGTTATGCTAGGAAAGTTTGTGTGAAGGGTGTGTGATGTTGCCCCTAAAGTGTAAAAAATATTGGCTTTAAATACATATCTTCCCAAAGAATATATACGGTAATTTAATGTTAACCATGACCATTTGGCTAGCGTCTGGAATTTTCATTCAGTATAACATTATACACAAACACTTAAAAATAACTTTTTATGATATAAACAACAAAAAGGTTAATTTCACTTATTTTATATGGAAATATACATGAAACATTCTTTGTTGCAGATCATTCACTGTTGACAGTGTCTTATAATATGGGGAGGGCATTGAAAAATTTACCATGGGGTGCATTGGCAATTATGATTTTATTTTTGGTGGGAATTTTATATGAGAAAAGGCCTTCTTAAAACAAATTTCATCTCAACATCTAGGGAGGAGGGGATATATATATATATATACATTTAATTTATGGTTATAGTATTTAGCTAGGAGAATCGTTTCTTATTGTATGGCATTCACAATGGTGAAAGATTGGGCTTCTTTACTATGAAATAGTATGAAATAGTACGCATCTGAAATAGTAAGCCCATTGTCTACATCCAAAAATTCTACTTTGAATACAAAGGACAGAGTTAAGGTTTCTATGAAGCCGTTGTTTGGGTACACATCTTGATATAAGTAAAATAATCTTGAGTGGGGGAGAAAACCCATCTACCGTATCATAAATAAAGCAGGGCATATGTGTGATATTGACACTTTACTTGTTTCATAATTGAATTACTTCATTATTATTACAGTGCTTTTATTACTTTGTGTGCAATGGTATGTAATTTGTAATCCATTGTTATGTAAAGATATCATGCACTGGCAATACTCTTTTTTTGATATTTCAGATGCCTAGAAAGAAAAATTGGAAGAAGGGTGTGGTGAAGAAGAAATCCAGATTGACTGAGGTAGCGGACCTCATTAAAAAAAGCTCAAATGACATGACGCTTGACATGACTGAGGTAGCGGCCCTCATTAAAAAAAGTTCAAATGACATAAGTGCTCAAATAAAACTTGTCTCTGGCGGTTGCACTCGTCAGCTAGAAAAGGGCAAGGCAAATGAATTAGCAAATGAATTGGCAAATGAATTAGCAAATGAATTGGCAAATGAATTAGCAAATGAATTGGCAAATGAATTAGCAAATGAATTGGCAAATTACTAGTATCAAATGATTTATTTAATGAATACCTTTGGACAGCAAATGATTCACAGAATAAATGCGTAGAAAATGGATCAAAAACAAATTTTCAGCCACAAAAGTGTAGACATAACCACACAGATGCTTGTTCGCTGTGTAGTTTTCGGTTTACCAAGCAGATGGATTGCAATTCTGGTATTATGCTCAGCAGTGAAGAAAAATGTCGTTATTGTCATATGTATGGAAAACAAAATAAACATTGCATATTTGCTAACTTTTCCCAAGGCAGTCATGAATTCTCACCATTGTCAAGAGACAGACAATGTACATGCAATGCTTTTGTATACATAATGTATTTCAAATCAACACAGTTTTGTTCATCACAAGATTTGGATGAAATTCTTAAGAAGGGTGATTCACTGTACAGTAGTATTATTTCTATGTTGAAAAGTAGGGGCACATTCATGTCTTATTTATTGAAGTATGGAGACTTGCCAGACAAATATAATGTGGGTTTCAACAAATATGAAGTTGTAAAGTTAGATCCAATATATGGAACAATTACTGACACACCTAACTTTGAAAATGCTTGTCCACTTAACATAGCTATACAAAACATGCTAGAACAAACTGGAAATGGCTTGATATTGGTAGGTGCATTATGTTCTGCCTTGCTAAAACATGAAAATGCATATTACTTTTTTGACTCTCATTCACATGGGATCAATACATTATCATCACCAGAGGGAAGAGCAATTAATCTTATTTTTCATAATTATGATGATTTGATTACATATTTGTATGCTTTTTATGATGGGCTTGGAATACCTTTTCATTCACAATTTGAAATATTACCACTTTTGATCAAAGAATCAAATGAATGTGAAAACCCATCTGCAAATTTGTCTGCCAGTCAGATCAGTGAATCTGTTGATCTTGCTTCTTATTTTAAGTTTCAAGAAGAAAGACTTGCTGAGAAAATGAAATTTACTGCAAACAGTGTGTCTTGTAAAATGAGAGAAGAACAAAGAATCTGTATACAAGGAAAATTATATGAGTTGTGTGATAGTTCTAAGAAAGTTTCTCATGTGAAAAGATTGAGTAGAAATGATAAAAGAAAAAAGTATATTAGAGAATATATGAAATTGAAACGTCAAGATATAAACCAGAGAGAAAAAGAAAGAGATTGTAAAAGAAAAGCAAGAAAAAACCCTGTAGTTAGAGAAGTTGATAAGTTAAGAACTTCAGTTAGTATGAATAAAGCTAGGGCTAATCCTGAATATAGACAGATTGATAAATCTAGAAACCTGAGTTGTATGAAAAAAGCCAGGGTTAATCCTGAATATAGACAGATTGATAAAATTCGCACATCAGATAGTATGAAAAAAGCTAGGGCTAATCCTGAATATAGACAGATTGATAAATCTAGAAACCTGAGTTGTATGAAAAAAGCCAGGGTTAATCCTGAATATAGACAGATTGATAAAATTCGCACATCAGATAGTATGAAAAAAGCTAGGGCTAATCCTGAATATAGACAGATTGATAAATCTAGAAACCTGAGTTGTATGAAAAAAGCCAGGGTTAATCCTGAATATAGACAGATTGATAAAATTCGCACATCAGATAGTATGAAAAAAGCTAGGGCTAATCCTGAATATAGACAGATTGATAAATCTAGAAACCTGAGTTGTATGAAAAAAGCCAGGGTTAATCCTGAATATAGACAGATTGATAAAATTCGCACATCAGATAGTATGAAAAAAGCTAGGGCTAATCCTGAATATAGACAGATTGATAAATCTAGAAACCTGAGTTGTATGAAAAAAGCCAGGGTTAATCCTGAATATAGACAGATTGATAAAATTCGCACATCAGATAGTATGAAAAAAGCTAGGGCTAATCCTGAATATAGACAGATTGATAAATCTAGAAACCTGAGTTGTATGAAAAAAGCCAGGGTTAATCCTGAATATAGACAGATTGATAGAGTGAGGACAATGAATGTTATGAAAAAGTTAAGACAAAGTAATTATTACAGATACAAACAACGGTTTAAATCTTTAACATACATGCGTAAAAAGCGAACAGATGCTACATTTAAAATGAAAGAAAAGCAAAAGAATAAACACAGCATGCAAAACTGCAGAAAGACTAGTTATGCAGTAAAAGAAACAATTGCTAAAAAGAAGAAACGTAAGGGAAATTCAATCTTAGATTGCATAAATGCTTTTAACAATGCTGTTGAAAAAGGATTTGTTTATGTATGTACTGTTTGCCAACAAACATGGTCAAATATCTCTGTCATCGAGCTTCAAGCCTCTAAACTAAACATGAACTCAGAAACTGTTCAAAAGTGTGTAACTGGTTATAAATCAGTAAACAACCAAGAATGGATATGTCGTACTTGTTTATCATCATTAAAAGAAGGAAATGTTCCAAAATTATCAGTTGCAAACTTATTTTCATTTCCTTCAAAACCATGTGAACTAGATTTACATCAACTTGAAGAAAGACTGATAGCCTTACGGATACCCTTCATGCAAATACGTGAACTGCCAAGAGGTCGGCAATTGTCTATCAAAGGAAATGTTGTAAATTGTCCAGTTGATATACAACCAACAATACAAGCATTACCAAGACAGGTAGATGATAATATTACTATTCCAGTAAAGCTGAAAAGAAGGAAAATGTACAGAAAAAGTGCTTTTGTAGAAAATATTCGTCCTAACAGAGTAATGAGAGCATTAAAGTGGTTGATGAAAAATAGTGACTTGTATAAAAATTCAGGAATTCAGATTAATGACAGTTGGATAGAAGAAACAAGTAGTTTAGAAGAAGATTCAAAAGAATTCATTGAAGTTCCATCCACTAAATTAGTGTCGGGCAGTTCTCTTGAATGTAACATTCATACCTCAGATACTGATGTTTCAGATAAAGAAAAAATGACAGATAATGATTTGTCTGAAGATGGCTATATATCTGATCATTTTAGTGAAATAGATGAGTCAGAAAAAGTAACTGGTAATTCTGATACACTCCTTGATTCTGTAGAGAATGGTAGTAATCATGTATATACATTTGCACCAGGTGAAGGCCAAACACCCTTAAGTTTGTATAATGATCCAAATGCAGAATTTTTGTCTTTCCCTACTATATACTGTGGCGATCGAAGACCAGACAATTCACAAAGAGTAGTCAAAAATGTACATTATAGTGATATTGTAAAATGGGAATTAAGATCAGTAGACAGAAGAGCAGCTAATAATGTACCCAACATTTTCTTTAAGCTCAAAAAGTTACAAATGAAACAAGTCACAGACAAGGTACAACTTGCCTTAAGGCGTTTTAAAAATAAAGGGAAAAAAATTACAGCAGGACAACTTTTAGATGATACAACTGTTAACAATTTGGTTAATCTTGATGAAGGTTATTACATATTAAGAACCCTGAGAAATTCACCAGCTTATCTTTCAAAGCGCAAGAAAGATGTTTTTGCAATGATTAGACAACTTGGACTTCCTACCTGGTTTATTTCCTTGTCTGCAGCTGACACTAGATGGATACCATTGCTAAAAATATTGGCTGAACTTAATAATGGCAGGGAGTATACTGAAGAAGAAATTAAAAACTTGAATTGGGAAGAGGTAACTTCATTGATTCAGAAAGACCCAGTAACATGTTCTAGGAATTTTCATCACAGAATACAACAATTTATGACAGTTGTTTTAAAAAGTCCTCTCAATCCTATAGGTGAAATGACAGATCATTTCTATAGGACAGAATTCCAACAAAGAGGCTCTCCACATATACATATGTTGATTTGGATTAAAGATGCACCAAAATTTAATGAAAATTCCATTGATGAAGTAACACAGTTTATAGATAGATATGTTTCATGTTCTAAAAAAGTTTCAGATGATGTTAAAGACTTAGTGGAATTACAAATGCACAAACATTCAAAAACCTGTAGAAAAAAGGGGAAAGCAATATGTAGATTTGGTTTTCCACAGCCACCTATGCTGACAACACAAGTACTTGAGCCATATGAAGCTGATGATGCTGATAAATATAAAAAGAAATATGAAGAAATACAGAAAATTTTAAATGAAATGAAAGAAGGAGATGATATAAGTTTTAGTAATTTTTTATCAGATGTTCTAAAAATAACAGAGGAGGAGTACATAAAATGTATCAGGAGCTCACTAACAGCACCAAAAGTATTTTTACAAAGAAAATGCTCAGAAATAAGAGTTAATCCATATATGAAAATAATTTTACCAGCCTGGAATGCAAATCATGACATACAGTTTGTTCTTGATCCTTATGCTTGTGCAATGTATATAGTGTCATACATCAGCAAATCAGAGAGAGGAATGAGCACATTGTTACATCAAGCTTGTAAAGAGGCCAGGCAAGGGAATATGGATATAAGAAAACAAGTAAGGCATATCGGTAACAAATTTCTGAATGCTGTTGAAACTAGTGCACAAGAAGCAGTTTATTTGACTTTACAATTGCCGATGACAAGTGCTAGTAGGGATGTTATTTTTATAAATACTTCACCTCCAAACGAACGTACAAACTTGTTAAAAGCAAGAGAATCACTTGAACAACTTCCATCAGATTCCACAGACATTGAAAGTGATAACATCATCAAGAGGTATTCATCAAGACCAAAGCAGTTAGAAAATTGGTGTCTAGCAGATTATGCCACTCAGTTACAAATTCATTTCCCAAAAGACATTGTGAGGCAAAATATAGATTGGGATAAAAATGACGATGACATAGAGTTTGAAGTAAAAGATGATGAAGCTTCCAAATGTAACTTGTTTCATATTAAGCTAAAGAATGGAATTACAATAAAACAAAGACAGAAATCCCGAGTTCTGAGATGTGTCAGATACAGTGAAAAAATTGACCCTGAACACTTTTATAGAGAAAAATTGTTATTGTTTTTACCTTGGAGAAATGAAGAAAAAGATTTATTAAACAATTTTAACACATATAAAGAACACTATGATAGTTTAAAATCATTTATGATTAGCAAACTAAGACGGTATGAACATTTTGGGAATGAACTTGATGAGGCAGAGAGACAAGCTGGTGATTCTAATGATGAACAGTTTGATTTAATTGCACCACAAACTCAACAAGCTGAAAGTGAAGATTTAGATGAAGGATCAATTCAAAGCAACTGTTACATTCCTTTTGATCCAGAAAGACCTGTAGAAAAACAGCAGTATGACATTGGCTCAGATTTAGGATTGTCTTCATATACAGTCAATGACACGATTAATCCATCCAGACTACCCAATACAGAGTTTTATTCATTAGTTAGAAATCTCAATGACAAACAATCCGAGTTCTTCATTCATGTTGTCCATTGGCTTAAGACAAGAAATGAACCCTTGTATGCTTTTCTTAGTGGGGGTGCAGGTGTAGGGAAATCTGTCTTAATAAGAGCTCTGTACCAAGCATTACATAGACATTTGTATTCTAATGAAGGTGAGAACCCTGAAGATATTAGAATTGTGTTATGTGCCCCAACAGGCAAGGCTGCTTTTAATATCAATGGTTGTACTATTCACTCTGCTGTCAAAATTCCAGCAAATCAAGGTTTTACTTACAAGCCTCTTGATAGTGATACTTTAAACACATTAAGGGTTAAATACAAACATTTATCACTGATATTAATTGATGAAACTTCAATGGTTGGAAATGGAATGCTCAACTTCATAAGTGAACGCTTAAAGCAAATAAAAAATAACAAAAAACCTTTTGGAAATGTTTCGGTTATATTAATTGGAGACTTATTTCAGTTAAAACCAGTATTTGATCAGTGGATATTTGAAAATCTTGGTAATCATTATGGACCATTGGCATCAAATCTCTGGAAAGATCTCTTCCAAATGTATGAACTTACTCAAATCATGCGCCAAAAAGATGATGTAGACTTTGCAAATCTCCTTAATCGTTTAAGAGAAGGTAAACATACAGATGAGGATTTAAATGAACTCAGAAAGTGTTTGATCCACACTAACAGTATTCAGCTAGACCAGTCAGTACCCCATTTGTATACTACACGACAAGGTGCACAAACTTGGAATACAACAGTGTTTGAAACTACTAATACTGAAAAAGCAGTTATTATTAGTGTAGATGATGTAAAGTCACAAGACAAACCTGAAGTAAAAAATCAGATTTTAAAAAGTATTCCAAATGATCCTTCTAAAACATGTGGCTTATTAGCTAGCTTACCATTAGCTGTTGGTCTACAATATGATCTTGCAGTAAATATAGACACATCAGACGGATTGACAAATGGAGCAAGTTGTGTGCTAAAGTACATTGATCACAGACAAAATAATACTGAAAGACCAAGTATATTATGGGTGCAGTTTGCTGATAATGATATAGGAAGCAACTGGAGGAATACATATAAGCATTTATTTACAGAAAAAGTTGATAGAATGTATACACCAATATTTGATGTAAACCGTACTTTTAACTATCGTCAGAAACAGATTACTAGAATTCAATTTCCCTTATGTCTTGCTGCTGCAAAAACTATTCATAAAGCACAAGGTTCTACTCTAGATGAAGTGTTTGTTGATATGTCATCAAAGAGATCAGTGCCTCATATACATTATGTAGCATTCAGTAGAGCACGTAAAATGTCTGGTTTGCATGTTGTTGAACTACAAGAAGACAAGATATCAGTTGATAATAAAGTTCTGGAAGAAATGGAGCGATTAAGAACACAGCCATTTGATCTTTGTTATGTGCCCATTTACAACTTTGGAATCAAAACATTTGTTGTCGCCTTTAATAATGTGAGATCATTAAAACTTCATTTTAAAGATATCAAATGCAGTAAAAACATCATGGCTGCTGATGTCATTGCATTTTCAGAAACACGACTAAAGCCGTCTTTAAATAGTGAAGATATTCAATTAGCTGGCTTCAGGTTATTCAGAAATGATAAAAGAAGTGATATTTCTTCAACTAATTCATTTCATGGGACAGCAGCATATGTGTCTGAGAAAATTTTGAATAAAACTAATACTAGGGATTCAAAAATTCTTTCTTCAAAATGTGAATGTTTGAAACTTGAATTCCATTCTCCAAGTTATGGTTTAGAAATCATTATTATTTACAGCACTCCCAGTTGCTCTTTGGCAGATTTTAAAACCTTTATTCTAAGACAAATTTTACCGTTTACAGACATACAGAAAAAACTGATTATCTTGGGAGATTTTAATTTTAGCATTCAGGATGGTGAACACCCCCTATTTTTAAAATTTATGAAATCTACCTTCAATGTTGAGCAGAGTGTTAGTGGAATAACCACAGATTATGATTCACAACTTGATCTCATTTTCACTAATATACCAGTCCTACACTCGGACATAATTGAATGTTACTGGTCTGATCATAAAGTGGTTTATACTGCATTCAATATGCCAGCTTTTTAATGTAAAATTTGAATGTACTTGTGGTTAATATTTAGCAAGTCATAAAACCCACAAAATATAAAATAAAGTTCAATATTTAGTGGAATTCAACACGTACCTGTCACCATGTTGTGGCAGATAGGTGACTTGAAATCCATTATTTATTGTATGGGTGGTTTGTAGCAAAAATGGGTTTCCACTCTCAACAATAATCCTCTGCTGTATAACTAGAACCATCCCAGGAGAGTGAACATGTGGAACATTAATGAACATGTTTCCAACAAGAAGAGAATTTAAGAACAGTTGAAAATTTCTCAAAATAAAAACCTATAATGCATCTAGTTATACAGTATTGGATTTTATATATTTATACAATGGTCCAATTCTTCAAAATTTTTCTTAATACAACAAACTGTTTTTCTTGAATACATTCAGGAGTCCTACCATTCCTATACATCCTATCTTTTCCCTTTCCTTTGTTTTCATATATATTATGGAAAACCTATTTCCTATATTTTCTTCTAGTTTTTCTAATGATAGCTTCAGGAATTTTGATTATAGCAGGTGTTTTCTTATCTAGTAAATAGTTGACAGCAAGATAAAGTTTTTTTTGTATTTCTACAGCAATCAATGTACATTGAAATGTGCTCAGAATTTATTCTTCTAATGAACATTAATAAGTCACTAAAACACTGGGTCACTGAATGTGTAGATTGGAATGGCTGAACAGAAAGAAAGGAGGATATATATACATAACTGTTTATGATTTTAAGCAACACTACTATAATTTCCTAAAACCTCCTATAATTTTTCTCTAAAATCCCTTGTTCTTTCTAAATGTTTTGACTACAAAACTGGTAGGACTCCTGAACATCACAAGTGAGAACATTGTTATAACAGTTTACAGATGCTTTGAATCCATGTTAATTGTGATTAAGAACAGTGAGCCTATGTTTTAGAAAGTAAAACTGTATTGGGCATTAATATATACCATGTGTTACACAAACGACATGCATTAATGTAAAAAAAATAATTCAAAGCACTGTTAATTAATGAATATGCAGCATTAAGTCCTTTTATATACATGTATTGTATACAGGGTTCACACTGACTTCAATCTTTTTTTCTCCAAAACTTTCGCCAAAACTATTTTTTTCGCCAATTACAATTTTTTTGGGCCAAAGATATTTTCTGATCTAACTGTTATTTCTAGCGAAAATTTAGTAGAAATAAAATTGTCTAATACAATGCATGTCTGATGACATGAAAAACAACAACAGTTTTCTTGTTTAATTTCTTTTATTCAATGACAACTTTGGAACTTTAGTCAAATTCTCCAAGTCGTCAGTTGGCTTACGTTTTTTTTTTTTTTTTTTTGTGTTTTCTCGTCAGTTGTATTAAGTTTCACCATAATTGCCAATAATCTGATTCCTTTGACTTCACATGTCCATTAATAAGTCTATCGTTCGTTTGATCAAAGATGAGGCACAAGCTTCGTGATTATCGAAAAGCGCTCATCTGTTTTTTTACAAGCTTCCAAAGATCTATCGCCGATAATAAATCGTTCTAAATTACCTGTGTTTATCTGTAAATGCGCTTGGGACACTATTCAGACACGGGTCGCGGCTTGATAAACACTCGCTGACTACGTTAATTAAATCTCGTTAAAGGATTAATCCACCTGTAATTAACACCTTCACATGTGGGCTTTTGTTAATTCAACATCATGAGCATGGCTTCGATGACCCAAATAAACACCCATTCGGAACTCACTGGATTGATCGTTTGATATACACATACGTGGAGACGGAAACCAGTTGCTTTACCAACTCTCTGCTCATGTCCGCAATGCGCAGTGGACCTGTTAATATAAACATTTTTTTTGCCATCACTTTCGCCAATGTTTAATTTATTTATTTTTCTCATTTTGCAAAAAAAGCGAACGGCAGTGTGAACCCTGTGTATAACTTGTAGTTAGTTTTGATTAAAACATCAATCAATACATTGAAATAACCTGTATTTATTATTATGCTATTTTATAAGTGTATGCATGCATTGTTGTAATATTTTTCTTGTACTTCTTGAAAATTATGAACATGTGAAAAATGTTAGTTTTGATTAAAACATCAAGATTCAATAATTTGAAATTGCCTATTTTTATAACTATGTATGTATGCATTATTGCAATATTTTTCTTGTACTTGAAATTTCTATTTGTATGATTTTCACTTTCCAATTTATTGTGCATTACTTAAATCTTTAGTTTCAATATGAAATTGTTTTCAATGATGCCACTTACATTGATTAACAATATTTCAATCGACTCAAACATTTGTTCCATGTTAAATTATATCGATATCTTTTATCATGAAACTGTTATTATAAAACAGAATATGTTAAATTATTTGTGGGGAAATATATTCTGCAACACTGATGATATTATGACAAATTTTAAACAAAAGTTTCAATACAAAATATTATTTGATGTTAATAAACCCCGAGTTTTGGTAAGTATAGATTCAGATGGTCACTGGAATTGGCAGTAACATGCTTGTAAACCATGCTGAATACATTGGTATTTATCTTATGCTAAAAATACCATTCAAAACATGGAATAAGGGCAATACACCAAATAATGGTAAGTATAAATTCAGGAGGTCACTGGAAATGGCAGTAAAATGCTTGTAAACCTTGCTGAATAAAAAAAAATCTGAGTACATTGCCCAAATCATTGGAATAATTGCCTCTTATGTTGTCATTTACCAGGGTATCATCATTATGTTTGTGTTATGGTATTACATGCCAATTTGCTCACAATATCATCAGACATTGTAATAAGTTACCCAAATACATTATTTTCAAACTTTAATATGATTACATGAATTTTGTAACAAAATTACACTACATGTATAACAGTATGAAGCAAATTACAAATTTCACAACATTGCATAAACAGAAGACAAATTTTATTTTTGTATTATTGTAGTCAGTACATGTCATATAATGACTTTATGTAAATTTACAGCATGTTCATTGTTTAATAAAAGTATTTAGTTAAATCTAACAAGTTTCCATAACTTTAAATACATATTGAAGTTGGCTACAATCGTTAATATTTTGTATTACATGTACCTAGTATTTAAGTGTGCATTAAATTATTTTTAACAGAAATAAAAAGATTAATTAAACTACATGTATTGTATTATGTATTTTTTTGTCTCTACTTTTGTAATATATTTCCTACTTGATTTGTTTTTGACACAAAAGAGTTAAAGTATGGCACTTAAAATAATCAAGTAGCCCAGACTCCTTCACAGGCTGTTAAAACAATTAAAAAAGAGACAGAACTGATAAATGTTTGATGGCCAAAAACAATAGCTGATAATGATAATGTTAGCCAAATATCTCTGATTTGATTGGAGGTGTTTATCTAGTCTGTCACTCTTCAATACACATAAGTGCATTCCACAACCCTTGCAAGTTTAGCAGAATTGCAAGCAAAACACATATATAAAACCATTTATACACATATCAGGTGAGCGTATCAGGCCCAATGGGCCTCTTGTTCATTTTTTGAATAGGTTTCACATTGTTTAAAAATGAAGATTGTTTTTAATCGCCGTGTAAATATTTTTAGAATAGATCTTTAAATATCGTTACGCAACTTTCTTGTACCTTAAGATTACCACAATTCAGTAATTATCTAGAAATGTTGGCAAAATCCATACTAAAATAAACTAAATATTTCTTATATTATCATTTTATGTAAAGAAAATGTCGATCTTCGATCACTTTTGAGACATTTCTGTTGAAACGAAAATGTACCATTTTCAGTATTAAAAAATTGTTCGATACACAGTTGGATTCGACTAAGAATGAATCCTAGCCGTGTGCCTTTCAAGAGATGTGAATTGTAATGAAATTAATGCAATCCAATAAAGAATAATAAATTCCTTAAATAATTACAAGCAAAATATCGTTGTGATGACAGGTTCTATAAAACGGAAAAACGTGTTTATATATTCAGTGTGAATGTGTCGATCGCATGTCTTCTACTACGTCCGTAACATCTTTCTAAATATACAAAACAGGGGTCAATATTAGACCGGTGTTTGAAAGAACTAGAACTGTCTGCAAACTCGACTAATACCCCTCCCAATTGTTGATGGAGAACTTTGATCGTCTTTGATGGGTTTTTATGATGTTTGTGATAAATTATGTTAAAATTATTTTTCAGGAGTTCAATGCCTGGAATTTGCAAATAATTCATAATTCAATAAAATATATGCGAACAAACAGATAATCTCTGGTACACATGCTCTTATAATACTTAACATCTGTGCATAATATCAGGAAAACTCAATTTATAATCATAAATGCATAGGTTCTTATGATGTTTAATATCTACTGCATATTTTGTTAATTAAATAATAAATTACCTGACAAATTGTATGTATGGCCAAATTTTCAATGTTAGCAATTCTAAGTCTGGAATAATTCCGCAAATATATAGATCCGATAAAACTGATAAATGCACAGGTTCTTATGAGCCTTATATGTGTGTATAGTTTCAGAAAATTTGGATTTAACGTATTTAAATTAGACTCCGGAAAGAAGTTTTGTCCACGGATGGACATACAGACAGACATGTGATTCCAGTATAACCCCTTCGTTTCGGGACCCGTATGGACGCAGGACATTTGAGCTCAAATTAAAAAAAAACTAATAGAGGACATTTGAGCGACAGTTTTAATATTTTAAATCTATTTTCTGTTCCAGTATATTTTGTGTTCAGTATTTTCCGACTTTCAGTTGAGCTGTTAAACAAAGTGTTCATCAGTTTCAGTGTGCAATGTGCTTATGATCGATGTTGCGTCGGTGATCAGGGGTCGAGTGGACTTGCAACGTTTTTCACCCAAAATTTTAGAATCAAACTCGTAACGTTTTCAGTTCGCTTGGCGAAGGTATTTGCTTTCTCCGGACATTCCGGTTTCCCCAAACATCTCAGAACTTATCACCTTGCTAATAGCAAAATAAACATGACTTGGCGTAATGCAACATTATTTCACTCCATTCGAATAATGTAATCAGGTAAAGTATTTTGCTTATCAACTTTTCAATAGTATTAGAAGTAAAAAAAGTGAAAACATGTAATGATGATTTTAAGAATGAAAGGGCGATCCACAGTCTTATATTGTACCAAATGGATTACATAGAACAAAATTCACCAGTCAACTGCCACAGGAAGTAACTACATACAAATGGTATTTATAGAATCCAACCCGAATGTAAAGACCACTTCATAAAACTTGCAAAAGTGGTCCTCATATACAAGCGGCCATCGTAAACTTGAAATATGATTTTTAAGATGTCACTAGTCAAAAACGGTATCTCGGTGGTCACTCCGTATATGAGAATTCGGGGTTCGAAACCTATCAAGTCTGACTAGGTAGTGAGTTTTATTTCGCTAAAAACTCGGCATTAAAAAATGTTGGGTCCCAAGGAGACCTTAAAACCTATACCCCGTGTCACGGCTAAAGAAACCAACATGAGCATTGCTGTTGCGGTCGTCTCATGAAGAAACCCACCCCTCTTTCCCAAAACTAAAATTCTCTATATCAGTTAGATAATTTTGACTGGATTTCAAACACTATTTAATCAATCAACCAACTAACAATGCCGTTAAATAACACTTTTCTTATTATCATTTGAAGTTGTGATTCGTTAGGCGGCCGATTAATCGCATATCCAACGGCTTGCTTCTCTCAGCATTTGGTTGACTCTCGAGGACCTGATGTGAAAATGCTTGGTTTCAAAGTTAGTTGGTTTTCTTTGGATACTCAGATTTAGTACCAGAACTGAATATCTCGATACGAGCGAAATAATTTTGAGTCGCCACTGGATGTGCATCATTACAAACAAAATTGTATAATCCAGGCCAGTGACAGGATTTTGTTATAAGGTCATTTTTAGCTCACCTGGCAAAGCCACGTGAGCTTATGGTATGACAAAGCGTGCGTCCGTGCGTGCGTCCGTCCGTGCGTAAACTTGGATTTTCTCATCTGAAACTACGGAACCAATTTAAACCAATTCGGTGTGAGAGGTCCTTGCAAGATAAAGATTAAAAATTGTGTCCGGCATAATTGACCAATATCCAATATGGCCCTTGTTACTAAACATATCAAAAACTTATTATTAGTCAATGTGGATTTATTTATGGGCCGATTTTGTTGGTACACAGAAACTAGATAGATAGCCACTTAACATATGATATGGGATTTGCTGTCCAATTATTCGTTTACACAATATTAGAGTAATATGCAAATAGATGGGTTTTAAGACTTTTTCTTAAAAAATCTTCTCCTCTGAAACTACTGAATCAATTTAAAGCAAATTTGGTGTGAGAGGTTAAAGATAAAAAATTATGTCCGGCATAATCCACCAATATCCAATATGGCCGCTGTTACTAAAAAAATAAAAACCTATTATTAGTCAGTGTGGATTTATTTATGGGCCGATTTTGTTCAACTTTGGTACACAGAAACTAGATAGATAGCCATTTAACATATGTAACGGGATTTGCTGTCAAATATGTTTTCATTTTCAGTGAAAAGTATAAATGAAATATTAACAAACTTAATCCACTGAGTGTCTTCAGGCGCATGCTTACCAGGTGAGCGATACAGGCCCATTGGGCCTCTTGTTGTCATTTATGACTGAAATCAACCTTCCATTTTTGCGTTTTGCAAGGTAAGGGAAAAACAAGTATATGGATTGAAAGAGTGGGTGTAAGTGTTAGAAAACAATAGAAAATTCTTAAATCAATAGCGAAGAAACACGAAACTACATGAAAATTTCGGCAGCCGATTTTCGGATTTTGCCCCCCCCCCCCCCCCCCCCCGGCGACAGTTGGACCATTTTTATTTAGCTCATCTGAGCTTTTGTCATCTATCTTCGTCCGTCGCCCTATCTTCGTCGTCCGTCGTGTGTAAACTTTTCACATTTTAATCAACTCCTCCAAAACTACAAATATTTGGCAGTAATGTCTATATGAGGGCCTTTCAGATTTGCACAAATGAAAGGATTATGTCCCCTTGGGGCACCATTAAGGGGGAAATTGTGAAAATCTGACTTAAATTAACACAACATTGTTTCTCTAATATTCATAATCCTTAATAGGTTAGAAATACAATTTAGCAAGGTACAGTGCTACAAATGTATTTTGATTGTTTGATCTTCAATATTGGTTTTATTGTAATTAATTTTTATGTAGCCCTGAAAAACAGAAAAAATTCTATTTCGCCGTAAATAAGTGCCCCCTTTTGAGACCTCGCTATTGACACCCATGACGTCATGGTATTTAAAATGAACTGTTTTTGATTAAAGTAAATGGGGAACTTCAAAATATAAACATAATAATCAATTCTGAGATGGGGCCGAAATCGGCCCTTATACTCCCAACTCCTTTAGGTGTATAGTTTAAGGTTTAAGGTCACAAGACCAAATCTTAGAAATAACATTTTTGAAATATTGGGAAGGTGGAGTTCATTTGTCTCATAAGAGACTGTTTAGATTGATTGATTGATTGTTTTATTGATTTATTTTAGATTGAATTTGTAACTCAGTTACCTAAGACTGTTAGTGGTAAAATAAGAAGAGTTGAATTAAGGAATAAAGAATGGAACAGACCTGTTGATCATAAAGAGGCAGATGTGTAGTCAAACCACTTTAGAATTAAAATTTATATGTTTCTACATAATACAAATGAATGCAATGAAATACTCGGAATATATACACTTGTTTTAGAATATTTTACATTTCTGCAAAAATGTGCAGGAAAATATTATGTGAGAATGATATTTTTAGATATCAAAGTACATTGTTGCACCTTAGAATTATTAATTAGTGTAGTTTTAATGCAAATGAATGCAATGAAATACTCGGAAATATATATAGTTATATACACTTGTTTTAGAACTTTATACATTTCTGCAAAAACATGCAGGAAAATATTATGTGAGACTGATATTTATAGATTTCAAAGTATCTAGTTGTGCCCTAGAATTAATAATTAGTGTAGTTTTGTTTTATTTATCAACTAAGTATAACATATCATTAATATAAAACTCCATTAATGCTAAAAGCATGTATCTTTCTGTAATTTTTTTACATATTGAACATCTTTTAATATTCAATAATCAATAGATGGATTGGTTGTGTGATAATGTTTACTTATTTTATAGGAATGGGGAAACTGCATTTTAAAAAATTACACTTTTTTAACATGAGTTTCTCACATTGCATTTTGGAAAAATCGAAAAATTTATGGAAAATTTATTGTATTTTGGATAAATCAGAAAATTTATAATATTTTTGTTAGTATATAAATGATTTTATTCATCATGATATTATTAAAGCTTGTCTTTCTTGCCTGCAGTTTATTATACAGAGTTGTTTAGGAAATGCTCAAGACATAATCATTTATATTTATCACTAACATTA
Source organism: Anadara kagoshimensis (assembly GCA_021292105.1). Taxonomy (NCBI): domain Eukaryota; kingdom Metazoa; phylum Mollusca; class Bivalvia; order Arcoida; family Arcidae; genus Anadara; species Anadara kagoshimensis. Next base: position 69,015,250 of record CM037861.1, on the reverse strand, counting down.
TTGCTCAAGTTACAAAGATTAAAATCCTTGCTTTGCAATTATTAGTTCAAGCAATTAGCTTATAACTGAATGATTAATAATAAACAGACATTTATTAAGTTTATTTTTAAGACCTGTTCTGTTTTCTTCTACATTGGTATTTCCTTCTTGTATATTCGATTTAATTACATTACAAAATTTCAGGACTTTCATATATGAAGGATGACAACACATGTTGCTTGCCATGAAATGCACTGATGTGTATTGATCTAGAAACCTTCTTATTTAATTAATTATATAATTACAAGGAAATATAAATGTTTTAAAGATCATTTTATTGTTTTGTACTGGAGAGAACACCCGTTCACTCGGTGTATGTTTATAAATGGCTTTATTATTTGTAGGTGTTTTAAGCTTGCCATTCTGAGATTATATATTTATGAACAGTTTGAAGTCCTGATAGATGGTTTAATGTAATAATTAAACATGGTTCAGAACCTTTTTTGTTTTGAAATCATCAAAATGTGAAAAAATCTTATGTAGGTATCAATTTTTATGCAAATAAGTATCAATTTTTATGCAAATAAAAATTGAACTTTACAGCAATATATGTTTATTTTTTTATGTTTATTTATTACTAATACTGTTTTAAATTTGCAACACTAAATGATGGTTTCAGAAAAAAAAATCCTTTATAATAGTGCTTGGATCATATTGTGTAAATCCAAATAATTTTAAGATATCAACATGAGAAAGTTAGAAAGACCAAAATGTACCTAAGGCTTTAATCAAATAACAAAAGGTATCGAAAGACAGTGAGAAGTAATGGTTAAGTCTTTGATTACAGGAAGGAAACTTGTACTAAATGTTGCAGTAAATAAAAGCATTTGTTACTTTATTAATTCTAGTTGACACATAAGTTATTTTCATTGTTTATTAATAGTGTTTTTTATTTTTTCTAATGCAGTTATAATATTATTTTAGTTTAATAGATGTATTTTTTATATTCAAGATGATATTATTACATATATATCCTTACGAAATATTTCAAATTGTCTTAGATAGAAATGTACTGCTCACAATAATTAAAACATCACTTAAATAAATTTATGGTGTCTGACACACATAAATATGTATATGTTACATTCAAGTTGACAATATTAGGTTAATGGCATGGTATAAAGCCAATATGTATGTGAAAAAAGGTCAATTTTGAGCCCCCTACTTGAGACTGCAGATGTATGTATAATTACAAATATGTTACTGATGTTTTAATTTGTGAGATGGTTATTCCATTACACATTTGATATTTTATGTGCATGTTCAAGTAAGCAATCAAGTGTCATACATATGAAAATAATATTTTTTTAACTTCATAATATTTATTTGTTAATCTTTATTCGAATCCCAGGTAAAACTTTGGAGAAAACTAAGTTTTGTTGAAGATTGTCTATTTAAAAGTTGGTTTTTTTTTAATTTTATACATTTTGTTGTTGTTGTTGTTGCAAATCTTTTGCAGGTTGTTGCCAACTTTTATGTAGCAAAAAATATAACCCTAGATATTTTCAAAACTAATATTTCACATAGACACTTAATTCTAAGTTGTTAAAAATGTTGATTTCACACTAACATTAATGAAGTCCCAGATTTTTATATTTTTGTTAACATTCAACTCCAGGTTGTGATTAAATTGACGTTTTACCCAAAATGTTCTCAAGGTTGTTGTCAATTTCATATTTCACACAAAATGTATTGGTTAAACTATGACAGTGTCATGCTTTAAAGGCAATATGCTGTACATGTACATATGAAAGAGACCAATAGTTTGCTGTAATAAATATCTATTAAGAGCAAAAAACTTCACAGAACATTAATTTTTGATCAGATCAGTGGCTTGCCGGCAATAAAATATTTTGTATAGGCAAACGACATTGATCTGTCCACTTGACTTTTTATTAGGAATATTCATATAAAGAGATCCACTCAATAAAATATGTAGTAGTGAGATTCACTGTTAATAGTATGTGCTTAAGGTACATGATTAATGTTTGAATTATGTAGACAAAATAAATCCACATCTTTCTTAAACATAAATGTACTCGTTCATAATAAATATTTAAATTAAAGGTCAAGCAGACAGGTCAAAGTTGTGTACCTATAACAAATATTTGATGGATACACAGTTGGTAGATAACAATAAATAAATAACAAATAGTATATGATCTTCCTTACTTGTACTGGATTCTTAAACTCTATAAAAATCCATACAAGGAAAGATATATAGCAGGCTCACCTAAATGTACTACTAAATCATTATCAGTAACTCTAACACAAATTTTGATAATCGTCAAAGATGGTCTTCAGTCTTATTCACAAAAAGTATATTCTACATCTGGAATCAACCAAATGTGGGTTCGCAAAATTTCTAAAGAATTACTTAAACATCTTGCTTAGAATACTTTATCTCATGTAAAAAGTATAAAAATATTTGATTTTTCTACACTATACACCACTATCCCTCATTCTAAATTGAAAGAACGTCTTAAAGAAATTATTCACTTGTCTTTCTTTTACAAAAACGGTAAGCCAAGATACAAATATCTGGTGCTGAACAGGGATTCTGGTTGTTTTGCCAAGCATCATACGGATTTCAAACAAAAATATACTGAAGATACCATCAACAAAATGTTGGAGTTTTGATAGATAACATATTTGTTGTGTTTGGTAATATAGTTTTTCAGCAAACAATCGGTATACCAATGGGTACAAACTGTGCACCATTGCTTGCTGATTTGTTTCTTTATTCTTATGAAGCAGAATTTTTGCAGAACCTTGTTAAATCTGGAGAGAAGACTGTCGCCAAATCATTCAACTCAACATACAGATATATAGATGACGTTCTGTGTCTTAACAATCCTAAATTTGGAGACTATGTAAATGTCATCTATCCTAGTGAGCTTGAAATAAAAGACACAACTGATTCCTCCAGTTCTGCTTCATATTTAGACTTATACCTGAATTATGACGCACACTAAAGGCTACATTTGAAACTTTATGACAAACGTGATTACTTAAATTTTTCTATTGTCAACTTTTCTTTTTTATGCAGCAATATACCTGCTTCTCCTGCTCATGATGTATTTTTTCCTAATTAATACGCTATGGAAGAGCTTGTTCCCACTACGGGGACTTTGTACAACGAAGTAGTCTGCTTGCAACTAAATTGTTGACTCAGGGATATTGCAAGCCTAGGCTTATCAAGGCCCTCAAAAAGTTTAATGGACGTCATCACAGTATTGTTGATAAGTTTGATGTCTCTGTGTCCAGGATTGTCCTGGATATATTTGACGTCCCATAGTTCCATGTTCCTTTCACACAATTTTGATTACACACTTAGCGGGTGTAGCTAGCTAAACAGGAGATGCTACCCTTCCGGAGCACCCGGCCTCACTTCCCTGGTGGAAGTTCACGTGTCTAACCTAACTTGTCAGTTCCAAAGTTTTTACTTTGCTTCTGGATTGTGTTTCGGACATGGATTAGTATGTTTGTTTTTGATATGCCCATTGGCCATTCTAAAACAATTATGTAATGCCTTCAATGTCTGTCTGTAGAGAAATATGTTTAAGTCATATGAATATGATAATTTTATTTGTCTTGGATATGGATATTTGTCCTTACAAAATATGTATCTCTTTATATTTCTGTATTGTTATCTACATTTGATGTACATGTTGATCATGGGCTTTTGTATTTCATTTACATTTGTTAGCAGTATTGAATGCATGATGAAATTTATATCAAGTTAATAAAATTTAGAATCTATATATTAATTGATATAGTTACTTTGTTTTTATTATGCCATTGCAAATTATTTTTGGGGTGGCATTTCCTGTTTGTCCTGTATTTAGATATTTAACACATTTTCACACAATAACTTAAGTTTTCATTGATCAAATTTCATAAAATTTTGTATAATGATAGGTATTTGTGAAGGGAAGAGTCTCCAGGTATTGGTGGTCAAAGGCACTGTTACTATAAATAGATTTAAGGATTAATGTTCGATAGAGTTTGCTTTGATAGAATTTCTCAATACACTGTTAGATATTCTTGAAGAAAAGAAAAAAAACTGTAGATTTGGCAGTCAGAGGTCATGGTTACAAATAACAAAAAGCTTTCGGCATTTCTGTGCAAAGGTTGCATTAGTTCAATCATATATAACATATATATGTTAGGAAAACATGGCTTTGTGTTTTCTACAATTTCTTCATAACGTCTAGGATGATTTATTTTATTGTATAACCCAATTTTGGTGCTTCAAAATTATTTTAGAAATTAAAAAAAAAAAAAACAACCGAAGGGCCGTTTTATGTATGTGAATGGTCAAATGCCAGTGTGGCTGGTACAATAAATCTATTAAGGTGTTCCTGTGTAACAACTTTGTTTGCTTTTAATGAATTTTTGTTTAACTTTAAACAGTAATAAATATTCTTGAAAGGAAGAAATTTTTTGATTTTGGTATACATAGCTGCTCAAAGATGAGATGATGGTCACTGTCACCATAAACAGATTTGTGATGTCGCAAAAAGGTTTGCTTCGATGAAATTCCCATATAATGATATATTGAGTGCACTATTCTCTAGCTAATTAAACCGTAAAACATAAAGGAACTGATAAGATTGGTGTGGGTTTTTGTTTTTGTTTGTTTTTTTTTTGTTTTTTTTTTTTTTTTTTTTTTTTTTTTTTTTTTGTCTGGCAGCATCAAACGAAAGGCTGCAAGTCAGGTGTCATTTCTTTGGCTTCTTAAAATCAATTCGTTGTGTGGCTGCATCAAACGAACAGCTGCAAGACTGATGTCATTTTTGGGCTTCATGCCAATTCCACCTTATGTCATAAACACTTCACAATATGCGTCCTTAATTATAAATAAAAGCGTCTGGAAGGGTGCAAGTTTGTTTTTAAAACTTTAAGATCTATATGCTGCAACGTTTGGTTTTAAATCTATTGGATAGTTTTAGTCAAAAATGTATAAAAGCGAACAATGGGGTTCGCCGTTGTACCAGGTGATACCCTCTAACTTTTGTGCGGGACACATTTCCAATGGATATGGAATGACATAAGATGACGTTTTTTCCGCGAAAACGACGTCATTTCGGGAATTTGTGACGTTGACGTTTTCCAAAACGTTCCGCACAAACGTTAAGAGGTATTGATCACGTGGTACAGCGGCGAACCCCATTACTTGAATGAAACAATGATTAAAATACTTGCGGAAATTGAATGTTTAGCATACTTTTGACCTCCACTTGCGATTGAATGCTGCTATTGGCTAAAATATAAAGAAATAATTAACATATGTACTTTGTACAGGGTTCTTTTATCGTGACAAGGGACCTCGTTTATTTGAAGTTCCTATTCGAAAGAACCGTGACTTTCATATCTTTATTTCGAGTGCTTAGCCAAAAAACTAGTTGGGGTTCGAACCCACGACCTCCCATTTACGGAGCGAGCACCTACGTACCAAAAAAGCTACTGGAAGACACAGGGCACAAAAACTCATTGTTGAAACATCACAAAAAGCTGACGGATTTTGCATTATACTTAAAATATTGCAAATCTTTTAGTTAACGTTTTTTTCTAATTTTTTTTTAAATATCGATGAAAATAGTAGTGATGATTGACCAATCGCGAAATTCTTTGACGGTTTTCTATAAATCTGTCATATGTTTCATTATTTTCGTAATACAATGCATGTTGCATTATCTATAAACTTACGGTAAAATGTCAATCTTAAATAAAAATCGTGCATGTAAATGCACACGATTGTGTACACGTTATGCATTAACATCATTTAGCCTATCGTCTGGACAATCTTAAAAATTTCATCAAAACTGTCATTACTGCATGGAAGTCAGGAAGTTGGGTTTTCATGTTTGAATCAATTTAAACTATTGAGACAGCAATCGAAGTTGTTGAATTTGACTAGAAAACGTTAAAACATGCTTATTTTGACATTGGAAATTGTTTTATTGCATGTTTAGTCTGTGTTTTAGCTTATCTTAATTCTGAAAACCATTACTTTTCAAATTTTCCTTATAACTAAGCTAAGTATTAACATCAAAATTACTCAAAGAAAATGTTAAAAAATGAAAATAAAATTCATGTTGGAAAATTTTACAATTTATAATTTCTCCTGGGATTGAAAGTAGAACTAAGGGATCATGTATACCAATTTAGTCGGGGATAACGTCAAATCATTTCCGTAGTTCGAAAAAAAACGACTAGAATGTTGTAATAATGAGAGAAAAAACAAACAAAAAACCCAGCAAATTAAGTATTGAAGATATTCTGATTTCAACCTAAAACAAGTCAGCTGTACGGTGATGAAGGTAAAAAATGTCAAGGTGTACACGAATAAGCTTTTAGCTACTATTGCAATAATTTTGTTTTCAAATTTTCTACATTTTCTAGGCAAGAAAGTTTTTTTTATGTATGATAAAGTTTTTCCTGATTGTTGTTAAATTTTTACGTGTTTTATTTTTATTTTTCTTCTTCTTATTATTATTTTTTAAAATTATTTTTTAATTAGTTTATAATTATTAGCCGTTCTGGTCCATCAAACAAAATTTCAGAACTTACTTTCTTAATCATTGCAATCGTTAATATACCATTTGTTCCTGGTAATTAGGGATTGTATACTTTTGTTGATACTTATATCCGCATAATATAATATGTATTCAAAGGTAGAGTTTACGTCAGTGTCTTGTTCAGTGCAGTTTTATTTCTGAATTACAAGCTTTGGCTGATGACACATACTTCAAACATAAAATTATTTTAGAATAAGTTGCATTGTTCCATTAATTCAGGTTATATCGATTTATCATTACTTTGACGTAGAGGACCATGAACAACAACATCATTAGCCAAAACAAAACTAATTACTCGCAACAAACTGGCTTTATGCATTGTTTAGTCAGGATATACACCAACAGTCGTAAACAATGGTACAGATCAGTCGAAAGTTTAACACAGAGCAAACGAAAAGGAGTCGAAACTCAACTGCCGAGTGACTGAAATATGAATAACTTATGACTGAAAAGTTGCAGAAAGAGATAGATAACGGTTGTCGAGAAATTTAGAACCAAACTGAGATGCGGATTTGGAGCTCAGTTTGTTAACTTAGTGTTAAACTTTCGACAGGACTCTACTGTATAGGTTAGAGAGTCAACGAAACACCGAAACGGCAATACGACGCCTTAAATGAGAAGTTAATACGATAGTTTTGCCACTGTTATGGATATGAAATGAGCAACATGAGACATGGTTTGCTTAGATTAACATATTAAGACAGCCAATTTGGCAATAAATTGAACTTTATTGATAAAAGAATATTATTACAAGCAATATAAATATAAATATTTCTTACGGCTCCTAAATAAGACACAATTTCAGGCTCGTGTTTCAATACTTGCTCAATGTAGGCTTCCTAACAGATGAACTTTTTGCACTCAGTGTCTCTTACTGTCAAAGTTGGACTTGTCGCTCTTAATGTGAGAATATGCCAAATTCCTTGTCGAAGATGTATGGTTTTCACTTCGGACACTCCAGTTTTCTCTGTTGTCTCAGAACTTACCATCTTTATTCACACTAATAATTTTCATTTCGACCAAAATGTACATGTATCTGTCATGTAGTTTTATTAATTTTATTATTTCTGCTTCATATTTAGACTTGTACATGAATTATGACGCACACAAAAAGCTACATTTGAAACTTTATGTCATTTATCTCTGCAGGAATTTTGTAACCTATGCTCTAAATTACCATGTCTTGTTTATTTATTTATTTTATATACAATCATGATGTAGTTCGTTGTTTTTGGCTGCTTTGCCTATTTTATAATCCGTTGTGTCGGTTTTTTTTTTTTTTTTTTTTTGTCGGTTTTTTTGGTTGCCATGGTTATTTAGAAGTACATTTTTACAGCTTTAAGCCTCTAGAATCCATTTCTTTCTTTCAGACACAATGCTTTTTAGTATCTAAATAAAAACATCGCACTTGTAAATCTGAAAAAGAGCTAATATTAATAAAATTGTCTATTTGTAAAATTGATGTTAAACACATCGTAAATTTGACATCGATTATAGGTTTTATTCTGCAAACGTCTGGTAGGATTTCCCGCACCATAGCACCTGTTTAGGATTGTTTCAGCAATTAAATCTTTAGACAAAGGCCAGGAAACATATAGCAATGCAATATACAAAGTACGCTTTTCTTTAATTTTATGCCTAACAAATAACGCATGTAATTTTTTGTTTGAAATGATACTGCAAATTAGCATAAATGTCGCTCCTTTAAACATTTATCTGCGATTTATGAAATATTTCAAATACCGTTTTCTTTTTAAATACTTAGTCGGTAGAGTGCTCACTGCATATTCTGAGGTCATGGGTTCGAATCCGGGTCGGATCTCAACAGGATTTTAAAATAGGTAGTGACTATTCTATCGCCAAACACTCGGCATTCAGAAAGAAAGTCGCCTGCTCCTTCGGAAAAGACCTTAAAAACCGATGCCACGTGTCATGACAGGCATGTCACGTTAAAGAAACTCCCTGCCGCATTGCCCCGGGAGCATGGCAAAAGTAATGTTTTGCCGCTTCACATATAGCTGGTGACGTCTCGATATAAGTGTAATATTCTAGACTGGGACGTAAATCCCCGTTCATTCATTCAATCAATCAATCAATCTATCAATTTTTATGAAATACTGCTTTGTGGTACATTTTGGAATGGTTTAGCGGAAAACGTGTTTTTTTTTTTTTTTTTTGTAAATGATCAGTGAAAATGTTCTCTCTGATATATTCCTACATCCATAAATACATTATGCTTTTAGAAAACATAATGTAACTGTTAATAAAAAATAAAAATGTTATATAATAGTGGGATATCACAGACATTGTGTCGATGTGCTTGGTAAAGCCCAAATCAAAGAATGGCCAAGTATGGTGATTGTCGGGGTTTAACGTCTAAATGTACAGTACAGACCTGTTTAAATTTACACGCTAAGCTAACGGATTTGTGCCGAATGGGCAGCTTAGCCTGGCCTCTCATTAGCTATATATTGACAGGTGTTTGGCTGCTGCTATCTATCTCTCGGCAGTCACCAGCTATCCAATTCTCGGCCACTTGACAGTCGAGCTTTGATCCCATTTTGTTAGCTTATTGTTAAACTTTCGACAGGTCGGTGATTTATAGCCTTTCGCATACCGCATAATGGTCAAAGAACAAGACAACCATATTATATATTTTATCTTTAATAGTTTGTATCCTTCTGCAATTTCTAAGAATCATGATTTATTTCATTGTGTTTTGTCATACAAGACACTAAACATCCCACTAATGCAACTAGAATTCCCGGGAGGAATTCCTGTATGCTTAAAACGATCTGGTCACCATCAATAACGCCGGCTTGTTTTGTCATCTGGAAAGCATGGTTATAGATCTTTTCTCTTTTTTTGTACTTTCTATTCCTTTGCAGCGGATTGTTATGAATGGTTTTTGTATTTTGTGGCAAAAATATATACATCTACAGGCTCCAGTTTCACAATCATTTCTTAACTAAGATCTTCCTTATCTTAAATCTAGCAAATTTGAAATCTGAATGATTTTGTTAATTTTTGAGATATTCATAAATTTGAGGTGTCACTCTGAAGATCTCTCTAAGCTTATTATCTATGTTGTTATTTTGTTGTTTTTTTGTAATACAACAAAATGTCGTCAAAATTTGCCAGTTTTAAGTTAAGGGAATCTTAGTTAATGGATGTTTGTGAAACTGGAGCCAGGTCAAAGACTAAGCTAACGAATAAGTATCGAATCACATCTAATCTCGGTCCCATGATAGCTATAGATCGACAGTAGCAGTCTATATATCATTACATGAGATTTCTGTCACTAACTATACGTATCTCAGACAGCCGAGGTTCGCTCCTTTTCGTTTTCACAGTGTTAATCTTTCAAAATACATGTCCTGTACATTTATATGCAGTTAAATGAGATTGAGATTTGGGTGCAATAATTTAAAATATAAGTACATGTATACGAGGGTCATTGAAATTTTTTTGTCACTGACTTTAAACGCTGGACTTTATTTATGACTAAAATGGTATCCAGTAGTGTGTTGATCTAGACACAAGCCTTCCCGCTTTTTCACAACTAGTGGTCCATACGTACAAAGGTGATGTTTTGGATTCACAATATAATAACGTCTTCCATTATTTGATTAAATTAAAAGAAACTTATTACTGTCTACTAATCAGTAGGCAATAGTTGTGTATTATTGTCAAAAATATACCATTGTCTAAATTTGCTGTTAGTTAAAGTTTGAAATTCCTGAAATACTAAAGTATACTCCCTTATGTAAAGTATTTCCTTATAGTGGAGCGGCTAAGTCAAAAATAGTTCACTTTGTGATACAAGCATGAAACTTGGTCCACAGGTTATTTGTATCATGTACATTATATATCCATCGTTGGCCATCCAAATTTTGTCCATTTTCAAGATGGCTGCCAATAAATTCAAAATGGCGGTTTTTTTGTTCAAGTTTTATGTTTAAAAATCATAAGATTCCAATTTAGGCAAAGCAGTGACCTCGGTTGATCATATTTATCATTTACAATGACCAGATATTACAGATCTGACATAAAATTTGTCTGAATGTGGCATTCTGCTAGATTACCATCATCCTAATTCAAAATGGCGGCGATTTCAGAGGGGATTATAAGGTAAAAGGGCGTATATTTCATCTGAATGCATGTAGCTATTGTTCTTGGTAGTATTTATCATATCATATACAGAAATACCACAATGTCAAAATTTAAAAGGATAGCATTATGAACTTATCCACACAAAATAATAAAAATATGATGTACAATTAAGCAGCACTACAAAAGCATATTTGTCTAAATCGTAGTTGTTAAACTCAGCATGGGGTTCCGTATCAGCTGTTTCTTAACCTGTTTTAATACTGATGCATATGATGTCATGACATTCTACAACTTGCAAAGTCTGTATCCACAATCCGAAAGAAAATGCTACAAAATGTACATCTTTCACTAAACTAGACAAAGTTAGTCAAAAAAAATCAGTCTTAAGTTTCTCTCCTAGAATTGGTTGGCATGTTGGTAAATGGTCCAAATATTAAATCTCAGATTGATAATTTTGCAATGGATTCTTATTTGGCTGTAGCTCATCTTCTCCAGTACAACTGCCGCAAACAGCCAAGACAAGGCAGCGTCAAGGGATACTCCAAAGCTCATGAAACACATTTGCTATATATGTGGTTCTGCTTATATACACAAAAACAAGAAGAATGCAAATTATTGACATATTACACCATTACGGAATCTGTGTTTATATGACATAGTTCTAAAAAGTTCGTGTCTAATGGGCGAATCAGTTGTATCACAGTTTGTAGAAGATGGGATAGTATTTCCACCCGTTCTTCAAAAAGGATTTTAACTACTGCTGCTGAGGATTACATAGACTATAATCCTTCATCTACCATTGATAAATCATTGTTTCATGGAACAGGATCCTATAAAATTTACGCCAGATTCTAAGACGATTCCTCCACTTTCTGAAACTTATCATGTCAAATTAGACAATGTTATTTAAATGAATTTTCCATGCATGGGAACCAAGTAAATCCATTGTCGCTTTTCCTTAATGGAATAATAAGGACTGGTTCCACATCGCAGTTAATGAGTTGAAAAGCGCCTTTCTAGACAAGATGATGGACCTCAGGCTGACGTTATGATTATTGATGGATTAGCTCCAGTAAATGAAAGATCTCCTGGAGGTTCCAAGACATTTGATGAATATGCATCCGTTGTGATTATACCTTCAATTACTAGTGAATCTTTTGCACAGAAATATTTGAGAAGTGACATAATCTTTGATGTTTATGTGGATGACAGTCTGAAAGCTCAAAGCTCAGAGGTACTAAAATTCGACCAAAAGTGTTGAGTAATGTCAGAGTACTAAGCAGTTGGAATAGTTTTCTCATGGTTGACGAAAATAAAACTGAGTTTTTAACCTTTCTTGCACACAAAAATAGTTTCTCAGACAGGAGACAAAATCACATTCTTGCAACATGTAATGATGATGTTTGTAGCAACCATCACGTGGACAAGACCAACATTGCTCCTTGTTCAGAAGAAGAAGCTGGCACTCGGATATTCCTTCAAATAAAACATGCTGATGAAAGTAATTTCAAAAATGTTATTGTTAGCAGTTCCTATACAGATGTTGCTATAGGAGTCGCAGTGTTGAGTTCACTTACACTTGACACACTGGATCGCATTTGGAAGAGGCAAAGACAAAATCCATAAAGTTAACATTTCCTTAGGACCTAGGCCAGTAGCACGTTTATTCTTCCATGTATTTACAGGTTGCGACATAGCATCTGCCTTTCATACAAAAGGGAAAAGTCAGCATGGCTTGCTTGGTATGTTTTTGATGCATTGACAGACCAACTTGTATAAGCTATGATGATTTATCAGTAATTGTCTTGAGGCATTTACAGTCGTCTTATATGACAGGTCAGTTCAGACAGAGAAGGTAAATGAAGCACAGGAATGTTTGCCAGGAAGTAGAAAACATCATACCATTCGACCAACTCAAGTAGCACTAGTGTAGCATATAAAGCGGAGTTCCTTTCAGTCTGGTCATGTTTGGGGTCAAGTGCTTAAATGTCTATCAGAATTGCCATCTCCATTTTATGGGGTTGGTAAAAGATGGTTATCACTGGGTATCATACTGGACTTCTCTTCAAGCGGTTGCCTTTGTTGGCAAGAACTAGTGAGATCTGGCTGCAAGAAAAGGTTCTGTTTAGAGAACTGAAAATGATATAGATCCAGTTTGCCATGTACAGTACTATGCAGCTGCAACTGTGACTTGAACTAAGCTATTTCACAGGAAATTCACAATCACTTAAATGTTTGCTTTAATAATCTTACAGTCAGTATTGCAAGCAATGCATGTCCCCTGCCGTTGAAAATTTGAAATTAAAAAACCAAACATGTAAATAATGTTCACTATTGGGTATGCCGGCCTGTCAAATAATAAAAGTGTAAACATGTATAGGGCCAAACATTCTTTAATATATCCTACGTAAGTCAAATTATTAGAGTGCATATATATATATCATGCAAATAAGTTTAATGCAGGGTGTGTGTTCTGAACAAACAGACTAAAATTGAGAGTTAGCTTAATCTAATATATTATATTCAAGAGAAAGCTAGCATTAACAAAATAATGATGTGATTTGTTTTGACATCACTGTATATGGATACTGTATTTTAAGTTATTATTAAGCCAAAATTAAAATCTTTTTTGATTATTTACAAATCTCATCACATGACCAATCAACGGTAACCATCTTTGAATAGGCAACACAGTACTATATTCAATTCTTTTCAATTTAGTTTCAATCGACTCCATTCAGCAGTTTAGAAAGAGTTGCTGATACAAGTTCTCAGTCAGACAGACAGACAAACAAACAATCAGATGGAGACACGGAAGACAAACACATAGAATTATGATGTCTCCTAAAACATTCCACTTGTATATGCCAACTTTCAAACTTTTAGCTTTAAAACTTGCTTTTTAATCAACATTTTTATCTCGACCAATCAGAATGCAGAATCTGGTCACATGACCAATCAACGGCAACCATCTTTGAATATGCAACACAGCACTATCTACTAATCATTTCTGTTTAGTTTCAATCAAATCCTTCAGTAGTTTAGGAGGAGTTGGGAATACAAGTTTTCTGTACAGTCAGGCAGATTGACGGACAGACAGACAGACGGACGACAAACACTATAGTCCCCTCTGGTTTTACCGGCAGGGGTCTAATATGAGAAATACCTCTACAGACTAATACACATATCTTATGTCTAAAATCTGATTGAAAAGCTAAAATTTAATCTTATTACATATAATAAATGGATATATAGACCTCTGAAAGCCGCCATTTTGATTTTCAAGTCGGCCATCTTGAAAATGGTCGAAATTGAAATGGCCAACGATGGATTTGCAAAGTCCATTATCCAATAAACATATGTACCAAGTTTCATGCTTGTATCACAAAGTGAACTATTTGGCCAAATTTTTGACTTAGCCGCTCCACTATTAGCTAAAATTGGTAAAATGTATTTTGGTTATTTGGGTATCTTCTTTTCAACTACTTGAAAACAATTTTGGTTTCATAATGTTTGTCCAAGCACTACTGATGAGAAATTTTATTCCGGATTCGAAACGGCTGTCTAGTGCTGTAAAATTAAAACTGGTATTATACAGTCCAACCTGCCTTAAAGGCCACCTCTATACAAAGGCCACCTGCTTATAAAGGCCAGTAGAATTGTATCCCAATTGTTCTTCATTCATATTATTTGAACCTGTATATAAAGGCCACCTGCCCACAAAGGCCAATTTTACTGGTTCCCTTGGATAGCCTTTATAGACAGGTTTGACTGTATTTATTTAGTCAGAATTATAAACACAACTTTCTTATTTCAACCTTTAAAATTTGTACGAGTACATTTTTAACTCGCATTGGTAACAGGCGGATTCGTCTTCGTCTTTCACTTTTAGAGCGGACTAGTCTCATCTCGCCTGCATTGCCGTGTTTCGTTTGACCATGTATTACTATATTTTTGCAATCCAAATGGGGTAAAAAATGCCATTTAATGTTAAGACGCATTTTTTCGTACAATTAATTAATGGTTCAAATGCACCAAAATTGTTTAACAATACTACGATGTTCTTTTATTGTTCAGTCACCTTTGACGAATGTATTTATTGCAAGAAAATTGATAGTGATAAAATTACGTTAACTATTAGTATTAATTTGAAATTAATTTCCGTCATGCGTACAAGTAGTCAATCAATCAGTACAAAACACTATTCTCCAATATCTACTGTACAGACTTGTCGAAAAATTAACAATGCGCGTGTGTTAATAAAAAAGAGTTTAATTTCAGCTGTCGAGATTTGGAGAGCTATTGGCCGAAAACCTGCCGAGAAATAGGTAGTAGCTGTCGAAAAATTGAGATAAATCTAACGAGAGAACGAGATGAGCTACTTATTCGGCATGGCCTAATTCGTAAGCTCACGTGTTAATCTTTTGACAGGTCTGTACCGTATATATTTTTTAGATGCTATACAATGTCCAAATCACAGGATATTACAATATCTATAGAAATGATTTATTATGTGCCAGTGTTTGGTCTGATTATTGTTGATCTTTACACCTTCTGTTCTTCAGTAAAAGTACGCTGGTCTCATTAATTTTATTTACATACAGATAGACGGATTTGTATAGTGGCGATTTAATTTGGTTGATTAATTACCTTGTCTGTTTGTGCTATTTAATTGCATTGTATTTCTTATTGCGTTGAATGCCTTATAGTGTCTCGCGTTTTCTAGCAGAAATAGCCATGTGACGCCTTCAAACGTGGAATTGGATCGACCTAGTTATCGGTCATATGCCTCAATACACGCTAAAACACCTTCGTAGAGTTCGAAAAAGGGGTAGGCCATTTGTGGCCGCTACAGAGGACGCTCACATCTTAAAGCGATTGAAACAGACTTAGCAAGATCCGTGAGAACTTAAAAACCCATTATGAGAATCCTTTATACATGTACATAGAGGATACAGACATTTTAACAGAGAGGGACTGAACAATTCAGTCAAAGACATGGCTTGTCGACATAGTCTTTTACAGATATGTTCAACACCAAGGTTCTGAATTTTATTTTACATGGATAAACCTATATGGATTATTTTTCTTACATTTTATGGTTTATGTTCAAATATAAACATTGACGCGATGTATGCATAATCTAGCCTTGTTTTGTTATGAACGTTATTAATTAAAATACATATAGCCATCGGAGAAAATTTACTAATTTTGGTTTCTACAGAACGTATTAACAAAAAATCAAAATTTTAGGTATACTTTTATTTAACCATAGATTAATTACCTTAGAAATGATCATATTTATCTTAAAGATGAGATGTTATTTATTGAAAGTTTATCTTAAAGATTAGATTTATTTATGGAAAGTTATTAGTTGGAATATTTTTTTGTTGTTTCTTCTATAATTTGATATGGCTGCTTTCCATAGGTTTTGTAAATTTGTCAATTTATAATTTCAAGTCTAGTATTAATTGACCGATTTTGCATTTTCCGTAAATAATCGAAACCTTACCTACATGTACTTACATTCTAATTTTGTCTTTTTACCACATGCTGTGATTCCAAACAAAATTATACTAAAATATATCATCAACAGAATGTTGGAGTTTTTCATAGACAAGATATTTGTTGTGTTTTGAGATAAAATATTCCAGCAAAACTCTAGTATACCAATGGGCACAAACTGCACCGTTGTGTGGTGATTTGTGGAGCAGAATTTATAAAGCACCTTGTTAAATCTGGAGAGAAGACTGTTGCCAAATCATTCAACTCTACATACAGATATATAGGTGACGTTCTGTCCCTTAATGCTAAATTTGGAGACTGTGAATGCCATCTATTCCAGTAAGCTTGAAATAATTATAAAAAGATACGACTGACACCCAAAGTTCTGTTTCATATTAAGATTTAAACCTCGATCTCAATTATGGCGCCCTTTGAAAGACTTTATATTTGAAACTGTCAACGTGAGGACTTTAATTTTTCTGTTGTCAACTTTCCTTTTCCATGCAGCAATATATTTGATTCTCCTGCTTATGGTGTATTTGTTTCACAATTAATACGATATGGTAGGGCTGGTTCCCACTACGGGAACATTATACAACGACGCAAGCTGCTTACAAATAAATTGCAGACCCAGGGATATTGCAAGCCTAGGGTTATCAGGGCCCTCAAAAGTTTTTGACCGTCATCACAGTATTGTTAATAAGTACGAAAACTCTGTATCAAGATATGCCCCGTATATAATTGACGTCCTATAGCTCCTTGTTTAGTTCAGCTAGCTAAACAGGAGACACTTAACCTTCCTGAGAAGAGCACCCGGCCTCACTTCGCTGGTGGAAGGTCAAGTGTTTAACCTAACTTGTCAGTTTCAAAGTTTTTTTTACACTTTCTTTATGGATTGTGATTCGGAAATTGATAAGTATGTTTGATTTTGATTGTGATGTTATGTTTTGAATGACAAGGTTCCAAAAAAGGCTTTACTGAGCTTGAGCTGTGTATGTTTCAGAACTCAACAAAAACGTTATAATTCAAACAAGTTAAAACTCACCCACTTGGAAAATAAGGTGTTCCTTCGTTCTGATTTGATATGTTGTACTTTAACAGAGATCAAACAAAAGAAATTAGGGTTTACTGAAACATCTATGTAGGTTTAAAAAACGACAGTGATTTTAGCTGAAATCGTTGTTATTGCTTTGGAAAACGCAGATTAAAATACACTGGTCGAAAAATAACGCTGCCCTTAACTTACTTAACTTACGATTAAGTCATTTAATGACCCTCGTGGTATGTAAAGCTACCGTATAGACCTGTCGAAATTTCAACACTGAGCAAGCAAAAAGGAGTCGAATCTGGGCTGCCGAGTTGCCGATATATGGATAGCCAGTGGCCAAAATGCAGATAGATGTAGATAGAAGCTGTAAAAAAGCTGTCGAGATATACAGTACAGGCCTGTCGAAAGTTCAACACCGAGCTAACTTAAAGGAGCCGAGGCTCGACTGCCGAGTGGCCGAGATGGGGGAATCGTTTTGACCAAAAAAATTGCGGAGATCAAGATAGCAGCTGCCAAAAAGCTGTCAAGATATAGCTAACAAGGAGCCGAGATGAGTTGTATCAATTCGTTAACTTAGTGTTAAAGTTTTGACAGGCCTGTATTGTAGATCACGAAGATCCGAAATGAGCTACCGATCCAGCACCAAGTCGTTAGCTTAGTGTTAAACATGGTACCGAGAAATAGATCACGAAGATCCGAAATGAGCTACCGATCCAGCACCAAGTCGTTAGCTTAGTGTTAAACAAGGTACCGAGAAATAGATCACGAAGATCCGAAATGAGCTACTGATACAGCACCAAGTCGTTAGCTTAGTGTTAAACAAGGTGCCGAGATATAGATCACGAAGATCCGAAATGAGCTACTGATACAGCACCAAGTCGTTAGCTTAGTGTTAAACAAGGTACCGAAATATAGATCACGAAGATCCGAAATGAGCTACTGATACAGCACCAAGTCGTTAGCTTAGTGTTAAACAAGGTACCGAAATATAGATCACGAAGATCCGAAATGAGCTACTGATACAGCACCAAGTCGTTAGCTTAGTGTTAAACAAGGTGCCGAAATATAGATCACGAAGATCCGAAATGAGCTACCGATCCAGCACCAAGTCGTTAGCTTAGTGTTAAACACCTCTTGACAGGTCTGTACTGTATACACAAATTTAATAACCATTTTCTTTAGCGAGTGTAAATTTGCCACCTTCGATACATCTGTCGTCGAATAATTCATTATCGTATCAGGGTTTAACGAGAAATCAATTTACAATGCACGGTCAAAGTAAGTTCAACTGAAAACTCTTCATCAACTCTTATGAGAAAAATAGACGTCGTTACAGTAGAACTTCGATAACTCGAACTTCGATATCGCGAATACCACGGATAACTCGAAGTAATAATTTTGTCCCGACCGGTTTTCTATATAAACTATATAAATACAACTTCGATAACTCAAACTCCTGTAACTCGAATACCCCCGATAACTCAAAGTAATGTTTAGGTGCAAAATTAAAAATTATAGGAAATTATAGGAAAAACAACCTTTTAAAACTTGAAATATTTTTAACAATGGTTGACCAATAGATCATTTCAGTGAGAACACGGTAATTAATCGACAGTTAGCTATAATACTACTGTATAATCCGATTAATGATTGGAGAAGTGGTACAGATCAAAGGTTTTGCTACTGTATTAATTAATATCAATTAAAGGATTAGTACTCTGTGCGGTTATAGGCGATGAAGTGTAACCGTATACCCCCTCAGTAGAAGCCGAGTTTTGTGCCACTGGCGACAACAACAATTTTTCAGGTGATTTAAGCTGGGTTTTAATGACTAACACTTAGTAGGCACACTAGTTTTATAATTTCTATAAAATGTGCGTCTTGTTTTGTATATTATAACATACAATGTACATGGATATGTTTATCTGATTCAGTTCTTTGAATGCATTACGGTCATGTATTGGTAATACACATTTCGTGTATTTCATGTATGCATTTGTTGTCGCCATCAGTCCTTATAAAAACATAATTGATAATTTGATTTGAATTCATTTATTATTTTATGTAATACCGGTACATATTACACCAGTGTATCAGTAAACAGTTTTACACCATCCGATATTTCTCCCAAAGAAATGAAAGTTACATTGTGACGTCATTCTTCAACTTCGAAAACTCGAACACCCCGATAACTCGAAGTCATCATCGAAGTCCCGTGCACTTCGAGTTATCGAAGTTCTACTGTAATTTACTCTCATACCATTGTTGCACCAAGAGGACTTAAAAGTAGAGAAAAATATCAAATATAAGTGTAAAAGTTGAGGACCTTGAATTTTTATTATATATTATATTTATGTTCAATTTCACGTTGCTACTATACTATCATACCATTGATGTACCAAGAGGATTTAAAAGGCGAGAAAAATATGACAAACGTGTATATTGTGTAAAAGTTAAGGACCTTGAATCACCATATTTATTTTATACCATATCTGTTTATTCAATTAGTTATTGATGACGCTTGTCATATGTTTTAATTTTTTACGTGAGGAGTTTATAATTTAATTAATCAAACACTACCAAAATGCGAAGTAAAATCGAAATATCATGTACTCCGAGAAATCGACGTTTTACTTGAAACTTGTCTCAAAGTGTTATCAAAGGCGTTATTTGTCACCCTGTCAAACTTTAATCGTATTTTAAAATTATGTCCAGATTTAGATCTGACTGCATCAGTATAAGTAAAATAATATTGATTTTTGCGTACAGGATCAATAGGCCACTCCTCTCCTATGAACCTAGTCTCAATTTACTGGACGTGGATTTGATGTGTTTGAAGTACATAGATGCTTTTTGATCGCAGATTGTCCTTCACTTCGTCTATAGTGCTATGTGAGTTTTGAGGAATTGTATTCTAAACCGGCCGTCTAGTGCTGTAAGATTAAAACTGGTATAATATATAATCAGTATTGTTTTTAAGCCCCAGTCCGGATTTATCCCTTATACTACGGCAGTCAATTCAGGAATTGTTTAGGAAACCGAAATGCGTGACGAATACAAAGTGACAAAAGTTCTCACTCTAGAATCTGTCCGTAGTGGGGATTGAACCTCGACATTGAGAGGACTGTAATCCGTATGCACGAGCTTTAGACCACTTGGCTACCTACGCGCATTTAAATGACATACCGGGCACAGTGTACAAAACAATGGCCGTAAAGTATAATCATCAATTATTTATGATTAACAACATTTTAATGATTTCATTTAATGTATATATACAAGAAGAAAACGAAATTCTTAGCACTTTTATATCTTTCCAATAAGACCCATTTTTTACTTCTTGGTCCTTATATCATTTTAAATTTTTGAACGACTCTTCACTACATCACATAATAACATCTCTCACAAATACCTTCGAAATCGTTATAAGTCATTTTTCACACCAATTCTATTTTTACTCCACAAATATTTCCATGTCAAACCAATACTTTTTATGTAGAATCTTTTCTTATTCTATCCTCATGTATAGATATTCTCTATAGTTTTCCTACCGGCAACAGACCTTCAAATATCCCTATAATATTTCAGTAATGCATATACATCTTATATCCATAGTTCCACATTTTCATCATAAATCCTCCATATTTTCCTCCATCGTCAGTAGTTTGATCTATATGTCAAAATCATATCAATCAATTTTCAAAATATCTGACAAGAAATCTGAATAATTTTGTAGACTAAAATGTTTTTTCCTTGTTTGAAGCCACTGTGAAAGTCATTTGGCGCCAAAACAAATTTTTATCCGACAAACTGAATTACAATTGAGCATCAGTCGACGTCGTTACTCGCCGATTCAATTTTTTTTCAATTTGCTGTAAAATCAATCTATCTGAGATATTAAGCTTGATGGCCATATTATATATAAAATATTTACCAAATGACATTCCTGTAAATGAATAAAAATGTGCTGTAATTTATAATACCGGACTGTCGAAAATTTGACACTTAGCTAACAAAAAAGTAGTGGGAGCTCGGCTGCCGAGTATCCGAGATATGGATAGAAAAGCTGCAGAGATAGACAGCAGCTGTCGAAAAGTTAACGAGATATAAATATATATATAGCGACTAGCCGATGTGAGCTGCCGATTTGGCACTAATTCGTAAGCTTACAAAAGCCTATATTGTATAATGATTTGAAAATGAGATGTTCATCAAATAATATTGCTCAAAAGATAAGTAGTGCAAATGCAAAAAAGCATATAGCTTTGTAAAAACTGTGATATTTGAGATCCATCGTAAATGAAATAACATCAAAGATGAAATAATACTAAAATTCCTAGATGAGCACATAAAATGATGACGTGTTCAACTGCTTTGACTTGACGAGCACATAAAATGATGATGTGTTCAACTGCTTTGACTAGATGAACACACAAAATGATGATATGTTCAACTGCTTTGACTAGATGAACACACAAAATGATGACAATTTCAACTGCTTTGAACAAAATACATTTACGTATGTAAGTCCGGATGGAATTGAATGGTCAAGTTAATGTTTTGTATTACACTTTTGACACTAATCAAATTGCTGTTGAGTCTGTAGCTTTTGAATGCTTTATGGAGTGTCGCATTTTATTAAACCCTTTTCCCAGCACACGTTTTAGTACGCACACAAATCTCTTGTTGAAAGCACAGTAAAGTACAAAGTTCATGGAGAGATTACACACCATAAGAAAGTTGCTGATATTTCGCAATATTTTGTATACATGTAATCCTCTCTTGGTCAGTTCTAACAAATCACAAATAGCCGCTGGCAGTATTGATATAATACACAACATAACAATACTTATTAAAGTTATTGTAAATCTCTTTTGGTCTTTTTGCCACTCTGTTTCTTTGTTGTTTCGAATGTTTAATTCTTCGCGCACAAGTCGCGCCTTTTGAACTGCCACTATCAAATAAACGTTTATTGCACTGAGAATAAGCAACGGCGAAAAATGAATAAGAACAATACAAACCACATTCATGACGGAATAATGGTTACTATTACGGAATGGTGTAGGAGAAAGATAATATTTTGAATTCACTTCATGAATATCATAACAGAAAAATCTTGGAATGGTGAATAAAACTGCAATCACCATTATAATCCAGATTCTTACTTGAGCTTTGAATCGATTACAACGTTGTCGAGCCCATAGTGGATATCTGACGAAAATAAATCTATCTATAGTCATAATCACTGTTACCCATAAGCTTGCAAACGTGAAGAAATTAACAAGTGGTATAAATACGTAAGCATCATACCATTTCCAGGAATACAAAAATGATCCTCGGGAAAATACCATGAACGGAAAAGACAGAACAAGAGCACAGAGATCCGTTATCGCCAACGCTTTAAGATAAGCGTACGGTGACTCTTTCAGATGCTTTCTTGTCAAAACCATCAGATTTAAGACGTTCCCAAAAGTTCCAAACAAACACATAGCTGGCCCAGCATACTTGTTGCAGATGGTATCCACAAGATCGGATTCTTTTGGATATGTCTGATTAATATAGCTTCCATTCATATTGGACGGTTGTTACACACTCCACATGGTTTGTTACAAAAAGAACGGCAAGTCTTTATTTGTGTCAGTTCTGAAAATATAAAAAGAGAAGTATTAGACATGTTAATTATCAAGTTTATTCCTCTTATACAATATGACTTCTTAAATATACAGAATGATCTGTACGTTTAGTTTATCAAGCTCTGCTCTGATTAACACATCTGCCTGGCAAAAATCAAATTAAGCAATAAAAAACAAGCACTACAAGACAACCAACAATAGATATCACGTTTAGTAAATCGTATAGTAGTACCCGGGTCCAGTTTTTACAACTATTCCTTTACCAAGATTTTATTCCACGATTTCAATAATAAAGAAATATGGACCTTTTTAAAATTTTTCTGTTTTAGTACTTTACTTTGAATATTCAGATATACCTGTTATAGATTTGTTATATTTTTAACATGTTATTCAAAAGAGATTTGTATATTGAGTATAATGATCTAAGTTTAAGAATGATTGTGAAACCAAGGTCTGGGAAGACACTGATTCACTTCCATTCATACTGAGAAATCATGTTCTTACTTTGTATTCACAAAAATTATCTCTAATTTGTCAATCCTGTAATAAAACTGTTAATAATAAGTTCTATTCTGTCGGAACGACGGCGGCAGTTTGTCCTTTCTATTCCTATTGAGCATTTAAACCCTCATGCTATGTCATAGAAACAAAACGTTTTCAATTTGTCGATTGTGAAGCAATAGAATTAATTGTACAAGATTTTCCATGTTTTGTCTTATAAGTTCGTCTGTCTCAAATTTGTCACGTCTGAAAAATAAAATAAAACATGTAACGATATCCTATCGTGTCTGCGATATAGAAGTCACATACTCCTGGGAATAAAAATATATCTATCATGTTTCCTTACAGACTTCGAGCGATATCTTGCATTGATATGAATAGAGATTAATTGTGCCACCAAACAACAGCAAAAACACGATTCAATATATTTTATTAACAAACATACCAATCCCTGTCCAAATCGCAGTCCCAAAGCAAAGTAAAACCTTGGGAACTGGCTAATGAAGTTAGACATTATACATTGTATATTTTGTGTCTTGAACTTGTATAATGTTTAAGTGTTTTTAAATGTATATTGAAACAAATAAAAAAGAGAATTACAAAAAAGTTAAACATATGATATTCCGCCATAGAAGCGAGACCGGGGTCTCTGGAAGGGTAAACATCAAAGTATAAATCGTATAGCATGAAGTTCTTAATTCTAGTCATCTTTATATTCTTAAAAAAAACCATTATTGTATGGTAAAAAATATTATATTGTAGACACGATAGAACATCGCTTACAGTCATTGGCATGTCATTCATCACCTGATACTCTGTCTCATTTAACATCCTATTCTAACATATAAGGTTTAAGCAACATTACTATGTTTTTAAATCTTGAAATTATAGCACATCAATGACATAAACGCACCTTCAATGTGTCAACAGCGAAACGTAAAGCGGGAATAACACCCGGTAATTCGTAATACTTGAGGTAGCAACTGAATGACATGTACGTGACAATTATCATTGCAATCTAAGCATTTAAATATACCAAATAAAGGACATAAAAATGTGGCTTACACAACACAATATAAACTCATAAATGTAATATGACATGAACCTTACTCCAGATTTTAAAGACAACTAGTGCATTCCGCTAATAAAATGATTAATATTAAAATGTATTATGACTTTTTTCTAAAATACGTATATGAACTGTTATTATACTTTATAATCATGATACTTGGTTAGCATTGTATCAACCACAAACAAAATAATCAAGTTCGAATCACATTCACAAAAGTACAACGGTGAAAACCGACAAATTAAGTAAAGCACGTGTACGCCCACCAAGGAAGTAAGACCGGATACTCCGAATGATAAGCACCTTCTGTCTATAGCTGCCTAGGTACGTATATATTATACAATTACCAAATCATATTATCCTGTTACAATTCCATAAATTGAAGAAATTATTTCCGAAAATATGTTAGTAATCTTCTATAAAATAATAATAAGCCAAAGTATACATTAAGTATTTTTTCTTTCTCATGAAACTTTGAGAAACCTGTTAACATTCCGTCGTTATAAAAACAAACCTACCCATCCATGTCTAAATTACAATCACAAAGCATAGTAAAAACTTTGAAAAATGGCAAAATAAATACGTGAACTTACAACAGGAAAGCACTTGATTCCGGGTGCTCCGGAAGGGTAAGCAGTTTCTGCTTAGCTAGCTACACCTGCCACGGTTTATAAAGAAATCAAGTAAAACCATTACTGTTTCAGTAAAATAATTATATCTCGGACACGATAGCACATCGCCTCCAGTCATTGTTATTTCATGAAATGATTCTCTGATATAAACAGAAATACTCATAAAACATTCAATATTATCTAATAATTCTAATATATTAAATAACATCAACAATGCTACATGTATGTTTAATATTACCTGGAAATTATAGCACATCAATGACAGAAACACACCTTAAAGTTGTTAACAGTGAAACACAAAGCGGAAACAACACCACGTTTATTCACAGTAATAAGATGACAACTGAATGAAATGTATGTGACAATAATGATCGCAAATAAACATATACAAAAACGTGTGACAAAGCAAACACATACAAAAGTTACACAATAAATACGAATATGATATTATTAACCTTACTCCAAAAACGTGTATCGCTTATGAAATAATCAAGTATTTTGAAATATAATGTAACTTATTTTTTGAAAAACCTGTTTTAATTAAAATTAATTAGCGTTATTTTAACAACAAACATACCGATATAGGATCAAATCGCAACGACAAAATCAAAGTTAAGATTTGAAAAAAGGATGTAAGTAAATGACGTGTACTAGGTGAAGTCGGGTGCTAGAGAAGAGTAAGTACTTTTTGTTTATCTAGCTGTCTAATTATGTATAATTACCTACGGCATAGATTATTTTAATAAAACTCCACAAATAAAGAAATAAATTTTGAAATTTTAATAATCTTCTTTAAAATATGAATACAAAAATAATTAGCGTAGTCTGTATTAGGTATTTAATTTTTTCTCCGACTTTGTGGAGAAACCTGTTGACATTCCGCCGTTAATGAAGTAATTAAAAGTAACCTCTTTTAAGCATATATATTATTTATCCACTTTTAGGTGCAAATCCTATATCCCTATAATATGTTATACTTCGCTAATGAGGTAAACAAGTAAAGTATCATAAAATATTGGTAAATAAAAATAATCAATACTCTGTGTTAATAAGAAACCTCCAGGCTTACAGAATCATATTAAGTTTAAATCACGTCTTTAACTAATTTGTGCTCGTGTCATGTTTGTTCAGTTAATTTCTATCATAAACATTACCATCTGTCGAACAAAATATCACAAATGACTGATCCTATCAATATTGAATTGCTTTTCCAGTTAAAATTGTAACAACTTCTGATATTTTTATTTAATATATTACAAAATATTCCAAAAGGCTGCTCGTATCCACATTGCATTGCTTTGCCAGTTAAAATCATCACTTCTATTATTTTGATGTAACTACAACCGTACAGTAAAATATTGAAAATGATTGCTCATATATATCAACATTATATCGCTATTCCAATACATCACCTTGTAGTATTTTAATCTGATATACATGTATTACAAAACATCACAAATAACTGCTCTTATTAACATTGCTTTGCTTTTCCAATTACAGCAACTTCTCATACTTTGATGTAATTAAGGAACTCGATATAAACAACATTTAACTGCTTATTAACACGAATGGAACATTGATTGTATCTGTGATATAGAATACCATAGTCTCAAAATATACTAATCAAATCTCTAGGTAACATACGCAGAGCAATAATATGACTTTATTGCCATTGATTACGAGGGCATTGTTTCTTCCGGAAATCTTTTCTACATCATGTCATCGCTATTAATGTCTAAATCGATTGAAGTTAAAACCAAGACTTCGTCACTAGGTCATATAAACAATTTTCACTTTGAATGGTGATCTAAATATGTCCATGGTATCTATAATTTTATTTTTCATTTTTGATATAGGCTATTAACTGAACGTATAAACTTTATATATATCATAATAGGGGAAAACATTGGAAAACAATGACTGAATGCATACCAACAACAAAACAAATTATGATAAGAAATCATTTTAAACTTTAATTCAGCAGTAGTAATCTTGTATTTCAATACCTCACGGTTTTTTTCTATTAAATAAAAGTTTTTAGCTAAAAGATTTATACAACAGAATAATGAGGAACAGAAAACAATAAAATACATCAACATTTATAACTTTCTCGAGTTTAATCGAGTAATGGTTTACAAGAGAAAAAATAGTCTAATTGTAAGATTGAATTTGTCAAAAGCCCCTATTATCTAGCTATTTTACAACTAGTGCTGCAAATTTATGAACGAACTTTTGAATGTCAAAAAAATAATCTTTAATTAACTAAACAATAAAATGACAACTTATCACGCATATGTTATCTATAAATCAGTAGATAGTACGTCAGAATTCTCTTCCGTTCATTCTTATTTTTGATTACACATTTGGCGAATGTTGCTAGCTAAACAGGATTCGCTTATCGTTCCTGAATACCCTGCCTTACTGGTGGATGTTCACGAGTTTGCCAGTTTTTAATTTTTTACTGTGTTTTTGAAATTGTGATTTGGACATAGCACTATATGTTTGTGTTGAATTTATGAAACATTGAATTTTTTGCTTGACGATTTACAGTGTAATTGAATTATAATTTAAAAACATTATATTTTTAGAAATCGTGGCCGATATACAGATTTACATTATTCAGCGCCCCTTTTAAGCTTGCTTAAAAGTAATGGTGCAGTCACTGATCCATTCCAGCATTATGAACCAGTTTGCAAGAAAATTCTTTAAGTCGCGAAGAACGTTTTAACATAAAGACTTTATTATTTTTACTTAAATACAAACATACCGATTTATGTTTAAACCACAATCCTAAAAGCAAACGGAACACTTTAAAACTGGTTAATAAAATTCAGGAAACTGATGCCTGGCGCTCCAGAAGGATGAGCACCTCCTTTTTAGCTTGCTATAAAATGTATTGTGTAGATGTAATAAATAATATCCTGCGTAAATTTGACTGTAACGAGTTTAAGAACACGCTCTTTTTGAAAACAAATAACCATATGTCGTTTAGCATTATGATAACGGTAGCCTTAGGATCACAAATTATGATACTGAACAATATTACACAATTAAAGAATCGATAATATTACCATAAAACAAAATATTAAATGTCTGAAGTCATCCCTTATATCGTAAATTTATTTTTTAATAATATCAAAAGTAGTTATAAGACAAAGAAGAAGCGACATGTGTAGGCGTAGTGTTAAATTTGGTTAATTCTACTTCCTTCATTCCCCGTTACTTTGATCGTATTATATATCTAAGCAGTACATTGCAATAAGTGACTTGATAATCAAGTTTAATCATTTAAAGTTATGTTACGAGATGGTCTGACCTGATGTCTATACTGTATACTACTTCATTTTGAAAATGATAATTAAATGCATGCAGTATTCGTGGCAATGGGTCTGTGACACGAAAATTGACCATTAAATATGCGCAAATTTCATATAGCAATTTAATGGGTCTTTATTACTTATGGAATTTTCACATCTTAAAGCTCGTCTTTAATTTGCAATTTTTTTATTGTACATTTACATTTCCCAATTCAGCGATTCTGAATTACCGTACCGTATACACATTATGATATATTTGCGTGCATTATTATACATTTATAGAATATGCAATAAAAATATATTTGTAAGTTATATTTATGAAATATAGTTATGTATTTTGATTTAGAAAAGGTCCATTAAAATAAAATCGTTGTCAAAATTATTTTCAAATTTTAAATATAATACAACGGTATGGATACATTTAGATGTGTGATAGGTAACGAACTAGATGGGCATCTCCAAACTTCCCGGAGATTGTAAGCCATTTCGTTTTGATAAGTAACCATTGTCCGTCAACTATATTTCAGAACCCTTTTTCTTAATTATTGTAAAAATATAAGAAAAAAGATTTATTTAAATAATCTTAATAATAAAATGTATATATTGACATTTTCATTTGGTTTATGACTTGCTAAGAGCAATTTCACCTATATTATCTTAAAATTTCACCTATATTATCTTAAAATGAAATGCTAATTACTAATTATAAGGTTATCGATATTCACATGCCTCAAACAGTTTGCATAATGAATTTATAATCGGTTTGGATCACATATTCAAATATTTTGACTAGAAAGTGTTTCATAGAGTGCAGAAAACACGTCAAACAGTCAAACATCACCACTGGTTGCATATGTTCAAATAATAATGTAGATCCTGAACTCTTTACTTTTCATTGAAACTTTTACGCTATCGAAGAGCTTGTTACCATTATGGGAACTTTATACAATAAAGGAAGCTGCTTTCAAATAGATAAATGACCCAGGGATATTGAAAGCCTAGACATATCAGAGCCCACACCACCATTTCTTGATAAGTATGATGTTTCTGTATCTAAGAACGTCTTGGAGACATTTACCGTCTCATGGTTCCATGTCCCTTTCACTCTCAATTTTGATTATTTTATACGTGACAGATGTAGTTAGCTAAACAGGATGAGCTTATCCTTCTGGAGCACATGACCTCATTTTCTTGTGGAAGTTCACGTGTTTGTTAGTTTCAAATGCTTTGCTTTGCTTCTGGGTTGTAATTCGGACATTGATTAGTATATTTGGTTTTTATTAACTTGATGTAGAAAGAGATAAATTGCCGATCAGCCGAAAAAACTAAATTCAGGTGACCCATGATAATACATAGGTATAAAAATTGTGATAAAACATATCTTAGATATGATATATTTGTCGTTCTCATATTCCACTGAATGGTTCTTATGCTTTATTTATTATATATTGTATCTCGAGAGTGAAACACGCAAAACACTCCTAAATAATGTATTTTCAGTTTTCCAGACACGTCAAAATTAGCCAAATTTATGACGGAAACAATTACAAATCTGACAAGCGAAGACAGTTATGTTCTATATTGATATTCTCCATATAAATTACATAAATCATTCTGATACATCAGTAATAATCAGAGCTATAGATCTCAGAGAGGGGAGAGGAGAGTAGATGTAACGTCTTATAACAAATCTAATACTTTATCGATTATGATTTGAATTGATGTCATTTGATTACATGACCATCTTATCCAGGATGTCTTGATTAATAAGACAGCGACATTTACTAAGCATTAGGATGTACCATAGGATCAGATGATTGATGAACAGAAACGTTCTTGTGTTTAAATGTTTGATGGAATGAGACTTAAATGTTATTTCTGATGATGTTTTTCTCGAAAGCTTATTGATTTCGAATTTGATTTTTTAGCAAGGGCGTTTAATTATATAAATCAATTCTATATGCATGTAAGTCCATATCAAATTTTTTATAACCCATTTCTATTATAAAACTACAAACATGCCCGTTTGATCACTCATTGTTGGAATATCCTATCCTCTTTAATTGGAAGACGTTGCATTATGGTAGTGTTTGTATAAAAAGCATGCCAAAATCAGGTTATCTTTTATAAAATAAGTCATAATCCATTTAATGAAGCATGACGACCGTACTATATACTAATATAACAATAGACCTAAACGTAATTCTATTTAATGATGGTGTTTACAGATGATTTGATATGAAAATAAAAACCCTGAGCTAAAT
The DNA here is from genome assembly GCA_021292105.1 of Anadara kagoshimensis. Lineage (NCBI taxonomy): Eukaryota > Metazoa > Mollusca > Bivalvia > Arcoida > Arcidae > Anadara > Anadara kagoshimensis. The sequence goes on along the minus strand of CM037861.1, from coordinate 68,984,545 downwards.
ACTCCTTAATTATAGCTATTAGTTTACCAGGCACGTAGAAATGAACCAAATTGATACGGCTCTGGATTACTTACTCGATGCCAGAAGAAATTCATCTTAAGTATGTTTCTCAAAATAATTGGTCTATCGGTATTAACAAGAGATAAAAAAAGTTTGACACCGGGGATGTATCGACATCAAACAAATTTAATAAATGTTCGATTATAAGTTTAGGTGATTTGATTACATTACAATGTCTTTACTGTTACTGCGTATCAGGTGGTGGAACAGCAACATTTATGTAGCATTGGGGTACGGTGTTGATCGACATATCGACAGACCTATATCGACTTATATCCAACTAAATCACACAATGTAACAAAACCTGTATTTAGATTGATTGAAAGAATTTTTCTGGAAATGCTTAATGATCCAATATTTTTTATTGTATATTTGAGTAATTTATTATACAACACCAATTCAAACTGACATTAAAGGAAGTCTATATACTAGTACCAATTTAAGTTTTCTGTACCACTTAAGATGGATGATGAGTTCAGATCTTTCTACACATTATGACATATCAGATGATTTATACAACGTTCTGTTCAGGGCAATGTTCTTTCCACGTACGCCTCCTGTGACAATGGGCACTTGTTTACTTGTTCTGTTTATCATTTAAGGAAAGCTTTGCTTTTCATTGATATCTCATAGTAATATATTTCTTCAGTTAAATATTTTTTATGATAATTTGTTTACAGCGTAATGCCGCAAAATTATGTATATATACTACCTCGAGTACCACCTCGGGTGGTGTTAAGTAAAACACGAATTAAAAAGGTGTTTTCATTTTGACGGTTAACATTTCGATTACGAAGATGAAACATTACATCAAACGAATAGAAAATCAGTAACTGTTTCAAATGACAGTTAAAGACAAACATATGTACATGCAATTGAATGACTTAAAAAGTATACACTTTGTCTTACAAGATAAATGAAACTATGTATCATATATGAAAAATATGTGGCTACAGTATTGATAAGCTAATAATACAATTTATTTTCATCGCGTCTGATGATGGTTAAAGTTGCTCACGACCTTATCATGTACGCAATTATTATTCGTCTCCAATTTTGCCAACGGCAAGTAAGCTTTATTCTCTCCGGATTTCATCATAATCTTATTCATCAACAACTCTGTTACATAGCGTATCCTGACCCTTTTGGATTGTTAAAAACACCATGATCTAAATGACTATTAGAATTATTTATATATAACATACTAATACGTTGCGTGTTCGTATTCATAAAAATATCTTAACTGTCTAAGCGTTGTCTAAATCTTCAGATAATAGGTGATGGATTATGCCGTTCACAGGTCACGCTTGTTTACGAAGTAAAATAATTATTACTACTAATAATCAATTATATTTTTTTTCAATTGACCTCAATAATAGTAAAATGTAAAACATATTGCATGCATCCTTTAAAAAAATCTGAATCTCCCTAGTGCAAATTTAAAGAAAATGTCCTTGTATTATTTAACAACGGTAAATAAAAAGTCCGACAGGTACCTTTACAAGATATAGCCAAGTAAAACAAAATCAAAAGCAAACATGACAATTAATATTCATGTTCAAGGTATTTAATCTTAATATGGATTAGTATGTTTGTTTTTGATTATGTCATTTTTCTAGAACAGTTATCCTAATTGCAGTTTGTATGCTCAGCATAAATAACGCTTGAAAATGATTCGATCCCCCCAAAATAAGCAGACCCAGTTTGTTAATGTAATCACCTTTTTCAAGCCTTAGATAGAAATAGCTAATATGTTTAATGAAATCATAACAGCACTCCGTAAACTTTAAAATCGTGTGAAGAGTTTTAACATGTTTTATAATGTAAAAATATTACTATAAGACATCTGATATTTTGTTCAGAAATTTGGATTCATAATATTTTTGAATATTTGTCTTAAAATATGTAATGGTTGTTTACTATATGTGGACTTTAACTAGGGGAGGAAGGACGAGTAATACAATATGAAAGAAAGGCCGGGTAATACAATGTAAACTTCTGCGAGGTTACCGGAGCATCCGGCCTCACTTCCCTGAGGGAAGTACACGTGTCTTACCTGACTTTTAATTTGTAAAGTTTTTACTTTGCTTCTGGATTGTGATTCGGACATGTATAAGTATTTTTGTTATTGATCACCACGACATGGCATTCAAAACGACTAGACACCTATTATCTTGCAAGTTGAGCACTATTGTTGCAAAAAAATAATTTTATGTCTTCTTATCATCTCTGAATAATAAACTGCAGGCAAGACATAAATAGCTGAAGAAGCAGTACGCTAGAATATAGCATCTGATTTGTCGAACAAAATATGAACTACATGCATAAAAAACAATATGAAATAATTTTGGAATCAACTATAACGCCTCTCAAGCTAATATATTTGAAAAGATATAATAATAAATAACCTCTTCACACTCTTAAACGGGTTTTCGTATACGTAACTCTCTACAAAACGTATATTAATAAAGATGGTACCTAATTGTTGAACAAGAGATTCAAATTGTTATATGACCAATTATGTTCTATGTATTCATATCTGTCAGTACTTCTACTATTTAGCACTAACTCTATTATATTTTTAATAATACTTCCACCATCGATATCTTGGGTTCGTTCTGACAGATTTAGATATGATAATTGACCAACGACTTTTATGCAGGTCGGTTCTCAAAGGGCAAATCATCAATATAACCATCCAAATCAATAGAGACCTTAGTAATAATTGAGTTAACAATGGTAAATATGAACATTGTCTTTAACAACTACTTCAATAATGTTTGTAGTTTGACTGAATAATGTAATCCAACTGAATTAAACACAAACACTTTACTGTAATCTGTATTTGAAAAAAAACAATGTTCAAATGGCCAATGAAGAGAAGTTGACAAGATTTTAAGACCGAATTAAAAGAAAATCTCAAATATACAGAAACCTAGTAAAACATCAGTATTATCAACTTGCTGCACTTATAGTTCCATTTATTTGTATATGCAGTTTTAACTAATTTGTCATCAATGCAGAAATATTCGGTTCATTTTAATTCTTAAGTTTATGTTTAATATAATCTTTTTTTGATAAGTTTGTGATTATGTATTAACATCATCTACATAAATTCCTATATAACATGTTTTACCGCTGTTATACGTTTTCAGTAAGGCTTTCTTCAATTAGAACGTTCTTTTAAGGATCTTGGCAAATTACAGAACAGTGCATTTTTAAATTTCTGAAAAAATCTTACTAGCAACGATGAAATATAACACAATGTTATGTACAGATATTTTCAATGTTTAAACAATGCGTATATATAACACTAAACGTATATTCCATGAATAAAGTAACTTCGTTATTATTGGAGTTTAATAGATGTTTCTACATGGAATGAACGACAAAACACCTAAATTATATTCTAATCAAATACTTTTTATACTATTTCAAATTTATTATTTTTGCATTTCAACAATAAGTTCAGTATTTTATTTATTTTTTTTATCTTAGGTAACACATCTTTTTACATTGTTGATGAACTTTTTGATCAAATTTTAAGCCATACTAAAATTGAAATTTCTACCATTTTATGAGGAAACCATTATTGTTTGTTCGATAGATATTGCTCAGCATTTGTCGCGTTTGTCATCTTATCTTTTAATTATCTTTTAAAAATATCCGAAAATTTAGTATTTTACATATATTAGGCATTTCTAGACATTTTCTCCAAAACATCATTCAATAAAAATGATAAAGAATTAGTAAATTGAGTTTGAAAATACTTACGTCAGGTGAGAATTTTTGGAAAGATACATCCACACATTTAATCACTGGAACGAATTTATCTCCTCGTTTCATGTCACTATTGCAACGTATATACAACTTATGACAAAGATAAATAGCACAAGAATATTTTATCCTGTCATTCTCTGTGTGAGTTGCTGGTTGAGAAGCTTGTAGTAAGCAGATTACTCGGTATCGTATAGTGTTAGATTGTGTACTGGATAATCATGTAAGCTATAGTTTTATTATATAACTTCTTATTATAATTAATTGGCGTGCTTAAGAACTATTCAAAGAGGATAGAAAAATTCATAGCTTACATAGCTTGTAGCGAGGACAATTAAAGGATACACGGATGATTCTGATGGAGACCGATATAAAAACGTTAAAGTTGTTATATAAAGTCTACTGCATACAGCTAATTACACAAAGAAACGTCACCCCAATACAATAATATTAAGAACAAAAATACAAATACATTTTATTCTGAAGTAATTAATTAAAACCAATGATTTTGTTTGGTACCAACACAAGCTATTTTACAGCTACTATGAGATAGTGTTCGATACAGATTTTGACATTCTGATAATTTTATCTGATACCAATGCTTTTTAACAGACTTCCGAAGCTCTGTCGACGATTTCAAACTATTTTCAGCTACTTTCTAAACTTAATCCGGTACCAGCAACAAAAAAGATTAAAGGTTAGATGTAAAAATTCGAATGCTTCCAAAGTATTTACACGCAGTTAACATTGAAAAATCTGGCTAAAGTTCATGTTTGTAAATTATGTCATAATGGCGTAGGTGTACTAAAGAAGGTTATTGAAACCTTAAATGCTACCAAACAAATTTAATAAATGATTTACAAATCCAGTGTGAATGTTTAGTTTACCTCGAAAAACAATTCATCTTCAACAAAAAATATTCCTGCTCATACATCTAAATCGACTTAGCAGTTTCTTGAAACAATGAACATTTTTATCCTTGACTGATCCGTAAATTCCCCTGATACGAGTCAAGTTAAAAAAATTGTGAGGCCCTTAAAAAGAATGTAGCCGAAACTGTTAGCAGAGCTTTGGCAGTTTGTTAAAAATGGTATCAGATCAAGAAATCAGAATGTCAAAATTTGTATCGAACACGACCTTATTAATTAAGAGCTGTTAATCAAGCATGAACGCGCTTCTACAAAATATTAGCTGTAAATTAGCTTGTGTTGATACTAATTATATCACCCTTCTAATGAAATCACTTCTGAATGAATTGTATTTTCATTTTGTTCTTAATATTAATGCATTGAGTGACGTTTCTTTATGGAAATTAAAGGGTGGCGTTTCTTTCTGAAACGAGCTATATATTCCCTAAAACATATAACATCGAAGGTTTTTTGTAATATATCAATTCAACAATTTTAAACCTAATGTTTGAAATCTTTCCTTAAACTGCTGACCAGAAGATAATTGCAATTACGGTTTTTTAAACCTGGACGTTTGGATTAACGACGACATATTTATTGTAAACGATATTTAAAGCATTGAATACTAACCAGAAACAAAACACAGATGATTACAAAACAATTAATTATACAACTTCGAAAATGTGGAAACTCTAATTTGAATCCAATCAAAATTGTTCAAATTGTAAAGCGTGACAGAAGGATGCACTGTTGTTTGTATAGTCTTACTATTATTTTCGAAAGCAATTATATTGTTGATTCGAACACAGATTCTGTCTAATTAAGAGTTTTAGAATGCCACAAGCAGGGAATCCTTCAAAACAATTAGCTTTATCACAACTGCTAATGTTAAATGGTTACCTGGATTTTTTCATTTAATCGTTCTAAATTCAAACTAAATGCATTATTTTCTAAAGCAAAAATATAACATCACCATACTCCTCAAATAACCACAGTATTGTAATAGTAAAATACGCAAGTCGTTCTTTTTTGACAAAGAGCAATAAAAAACTTTAAGAAAATTCACAATTAAGCTTACAGCACTATAATTCTTCAAACACTTCAAGCATTAACCCGATCTTTATAAAATCTGTTATGAATGATTTTCTGCAGTAAAACACACAAACACATAATCTTTTCAAACTTGGATTCTAAATAGTATTGCAACAAATATTTCTCTGTTTAATGGTTTTTTACGTAATCCCATTAATCTTGATTATTTGTTTTATTCTACCTAAGAAGCAGCAAATCAAAAAATCAAACATACTAATTCCTGTTCCAATCACAATTCTATAAAGCAAATTAAAGAATTGGAAAATTTCCACTAGGAGAGTGAGGCCGGTTTCCTCGAAAATGTTATTTTAGTAGGAAATCTCACTATTTGTAATTACCTCCTGTCAAGCTAGCTACACCAAACCAAGCACAGGTAAAATTGAAGCGAAGTCAAATATTACCATGACAAAATGATATCTTGTAATCTGGATTAATAATCCCTAATTTTATTTCAAATGTTACGTCTTTTCAATTGCAACTAATTTGCTTTGTGTAGAACAATGTTAGTTGTTAGTAAGTCGTTATTCTTTGCTTGTTGTTTTTAAAGATATACAAACTAAATAGAACAAATTACCAGTCTTTTTTCTTATTATTCAATAATTGGTTAAACCATTATAATCCAAATTATTCTAATTTTATTATACTTACGCAAATGTTTTTGTAATATATCCACGGAGTTAATTTTGGGTCCGTTCTATTCTAAGTTGCATATCACTATAGTCACTTATTCATAAGGGTATATAATATAAGAATATGTGATCCAGTCTGTCGTCAGCGGTTAAGTTGTTAGCACTGAGCGGCTTACTGAAAATCTTTGGTGTCAGATTGTTATAGTATTAAAGTTTAATACTCTTGCATAACTTTTAAATAATTTAATGCATTCGAGACTAAAACTGGAAAGGTAAGTAGGTACATCTTGTTCCTGATCTCAAGGAAATTCAGACATACATTGGATTTTAAAAAATCTGATATGTTTATCAGGAATATATATTTAGTGGCAGGTGTGCTTTCAAAGCAGTAATTATCTTTGAATAGTTCATTAAACTAAACAGGTGTCCACGAACCTGACACCAAAGTTTTGCCCTTATGCGCTATTACACGCGAACGAATTATCACATGGCCAAAAAATATTTTGCCACCAATGTTTGTTGCGTGCCAAGTCATTTTTTTCAGGTTTAAAGACCTCTTAGGATGAAAAATTAATATCAGAAGAGGTCGTTGTGTTTTGCGTAGAAATACTGGTTCAACAGGTGATACTTGAAAAGTAATCAGATATCAATAATGTAATTTAGGTGAAAATTAAAAGTATACATGTGCGTATCAATTACATATTCCTGAAACAAAGACTTTCAGCAAAAGAACAAGAGATCAATATACCCTCTTCTCTACTCATGATGTATTTGTTTTTTCTTTAATCAAATGTTTTTCAGCTCATGGTATTTCAAGAGGTAATGCAAGATAGTGTGGCGCGTGCCAAATTAGATAAAGGGGGTTACCCTTCATTTTGAATTCGACACGCGCCACACTATTTTGCATTGCCTCTTGAATACCACAAGCAGAATGTCATTTCTTATATTTACCTTTTTTCAATAAATATTTTGAACGCATATTTGTTTCAACTCTTGGCACTTTTTCTTCAAAACTGTTTATGTGGAATGAGGTTTTTCTACCATGTCAAATCGGCGTTTTTATGCAATGTTAAATAGGCGTATCTCACATGACTTTTGTGACTTTTATTGACGTTATAACTAATACAATCACATAACGTCATCATATTGGGACATGGCGTTATCTTGCGGGAAAATGACACCAGAATCTTCAAAATTCAGAAATGATCAATACGTTTCAAATTTTAATTATGAATTTTAGATTAATTAACTTTGTTTTTAGTTTACATTGTATTATTAAAATTTGAATTTGTAACATCTCAGTTGTTTTAGACGGTAATGAGAAATCAAGTTGTGGATGAGTAACAGATTGAGTAGTAATAGATTGATCTAACAATGAGAAAAAAGTTTTGTATTCATATGCTTCAAGGATTATGACCCCAATTGTCTTTTAACGGGGTTTGAAATACAATTGCTTCGCCAACATATTTTGTCAGTTTCAAAGTTTTATCTTTGCTTCTGGTTTGTGATTAGGACATGGATTGTATAGTATGAATCGTAATATTTCGGCAAGTCTGTTACTAGACTTGCACAGATATCTTATAAAAAACTGAAGCCAATAAATATATTGAAAAAAATCTGAATGAAAACTAATTAAATTCTGACTTACTGCTTTTTAAAGGATTTATATGGATAATTGAATCAGCCACAAGAAACATAGGGTGATAGAATCTAAGACAAACAAAAAAGAAAACAGATGAAAACCAATCGATAACAGAAGCACTAGTGATAAAAGTCTAACAAAGATACAGTTCTGGTACAGAAATATCCTTTAAACGAAATAGCAATCCAGTTACTTATTTCGGACATTCACTTAACGTAAATAGGATAACGACTTAAGTACAACGAGGTGAATTAGTAGTTATGTAAGCATGTAATTCATTACCTTCAATAAAAGAAATGCCATAATAGCCAATATGAAAAAGATATAATATGTTTTGCACTGGTGTTGGGACAAGTATTCAAAAATATCATTTCCCAAAATATTTTAAAGATGCCCGCCACATTTTTTCAATAAAAGTCGTAGATTTGATACCAATGCAATTTCAAACGCTGTTTCACTGATTATTTTAAAGTTTCAACACATAATCGGAAAGCTGTCAATATGACTTGAATTATAATCTATCATGTGTCCACAATGGATAAAATAAAAAACACACGTGTATTGTTTACCACAAAACACTTCAATATTTGTTTTAAAAAATAGAAACGTTTGATTGAGATTTAAAGATAGACTGATATGTTTGTGTTTGATTTTCTAGAAAAATTATCAACGTTCAGTCACGTAAGAAACTTGGATACAAGAAAAAAACATCAACCCTTTCGTCGTTTTTTACTCGGTTTTCGGTACATTGACCTTAATCTATTAGTCTTACTTAACATCAGAAATCCCAGAAATGTTAAATAAAAAAAAAATAAAAAAAAAAGAAATCCCAGAAACGAAACACTCAGAAGTAATTTTAATAATAGAGAAATTGTAAGTTAAATATTCAAAAGCATTTTACACGCAATTAATTCATTAAGAAAATGAAAATTAAAACAACAAGCCAAAATTTATTTTACATATTCACGATATGATTTAGAAAATGTCTGAAAAAGTTATCGTTTGTACGCTTCATATAGTACGACTAAGCATTCCGTTGTTGGATAAATATGTATATTTGAAAAAACAACTTTTTAAACTACAAAAGGTTTTAAATAATGTAAAAATCAAGCTTTCATCGATTTTTATCATTTCCAAACATTATAAAAATGAAACAAATGGTTAACTAAATAATAAAATAATTAAAAAAATACACCCACCTTTCACATGCAAACAGTTGTATAGGACTTACAATTCTAACAAAACGTCGTCAATGGCTAAGGAAAGTTGTAATGTATTTGTACTGCATTGTCTTAAAACAAATTGTTAATTGTATTTCAGCTGCTTACCTTTAAGGTGACATGAAAATTATCACTTGAAGAGCCACACAACAAGTACGTCTAATCCATGCAATGTATAGTAATTAACTGCTAATTAACATTTATATACCTGTCTACTGTACAAATCGGCTAATAGGAATATAGAGAAGACAGCTCCAAACAATACCATCAAGCGTGACCAATATATGATTAGGATAAATCATAAAAAGTAGCAGTTTTGTCAGAAAATAACTGAGGTTAATGAATATTCAGCAATGTTAGTTATATAAGTACAAACGTATCGATATCATCTGTATCTTGCTTAGTGAACTGATCAATTGGTTTTCTTTTACAAGATCCTACTTATTACGAGTAAATGTTCCCTTCCATGAATTTACACAATAGTATAATTATCTTGTAATGACTAATAAGAACATTATTAGCTCATTAATAGAAAAAATAAATAATGTAAGAGTGATTTATGCTTTCGTAACTTTTTCGCACTGATAACTTAAATTAACTGTTTGTAACTGAACCATGTCTATCATGTCGGTATAGCATGCCGTTTGTAGTATTTATTACTACTGAAACGGTATTAATTGTGCAGCATTGGATTGCCGTTTGCGAATAAAATACCTCATCAGTAATGTTCGGACTAAAATTGTGAAAATCCTAATATGCTGAAAAGAAAAGAAGGAAGCACCAAATTTCGTTTTGCCAAATCCACCTAAGCCAATACTTTGAACGAAGAATCGTAGTATAGTTTTTGTGGAATTATAACTTTCCTAAGCAGATGTTATAATTAACAATGTTTATCTGACAATGCAATGCATTGCCTAAAGGGTTATATTAAAAACGACAAAAATTTAAAAAAAAAAAAAATTATATTTTTATGGTGAGTTATTGTTTAAAAACTGAAATATTTTACACATCGCAGTCATGATATACAATTTAATTAACCATTGTAATAGTAAATCAAACTTTATTGATATATGGATTAAAAAGCCTAACATGATGTCTTAAAACACCTTAATTACCTAGAAGCACTAAACCTTAACGCCTGGTAATTTATGCTTTCGATAGTTATTGTTCAGCATGAAAGAACTATGTTATTGCATGACTATTAATAAGTTATAAGGTTTAATATATATCGAAAATATAATATTGAATTATGTTATATCAGAAATTAAAGAAGGCAATGTTGACAATGCTTGATGGACCAGAACCACAGCTAACCAAGAAGCTTAAAGGCTGCTAGTTAAAATATGAAAATCCTGAAAAACTAAGTTCTGACCTCTTGGAAGATATTTTCTTAGATAAATTGGTTGAATATCTTTTGGTCCTTTAGTTGCTTTTAGCCCATCTGGTTTCGCGGTTTTGGTCCAGGTGAATCGTATTTCGGGTGGTCGTCTGGTGCTGTAAAATTGGCACTGGTTTGGTATTTGATTACACTTTCTAACTTTGATTAACAATTTTAATATAGGAAATCGTAATTACATCTGCTGAATACCTTAATAGAATTATGTTTTATTTGAGGTGTTGATCTTTTTCAACCATAATTATGTTTTAATTATTTCATTTACATGATACACAAAATGGATTATGAAGGTTACAGTTTTTACATATCAATTAAAACAACTTAACAAAATGTCGACATATTATCCTGACACTTGTAAGTCGTCTCGGCACTTCTATATTAAAATTGAGATAATTACATGAAGGAAAAAATTCATGACAAACCCATTGTAAGACACAACAGTTGGGGCAAGAGGCTATTGATTATCAATTTATATGTATAATGGATCCAAGGACACTGCTTCAAAAACATCAACTGCCTTTACATCAAATGTATTGAAATTAGTGCTGGGTGAAGCACACTTGGTTATAGAGTGTTTCTTTATAACACAAAATGTAGTGAGTTTTAGCTGGTTGAACTAATTTTGTTTCTCACTCTAGTCAATTACTTTGAGAAAGTCGGCAAGAAAACTGACACTATTGTCTGACACTAGTATCTTCTTTAGTGAGATTTGAACATAAATGGTAGACACTGTGACTCTTATGTAACCTTGTCATGGTAACCCAAGCATTATTGAGAATAGTTAGATTATCAAAACGTTATAAACATCAATACAAATTTTACGAACTTGTATCCGTTTCATGGATAATTTTAAATTGTCATTTTGATACATCTGTTGTTAATACAGTAACGCAGACTCGAAATGAAAACGTATTATTTTAGTCTAAAATTACTATTACCTGCATTGACAATTACCTTAGATACTGACGTATTACAGTTAAATGAGTTATTATTTGGTTTAATAAAATACAAATGCAAATTTAGACAATTCGTAAGGAGCATTGGTAAGACAAAAGTAACATATAGCAAAAACAAACATAACAATCAGTGTTTAAACCACAATCCTAAAGCAAAGTAAAAAATTTGAAGTTGACAAACTAGGCTAAACACGTGACCGGATGTGTTTTATGAGCAAAGTCGATCTCAAACTTCAAATTGTTTTCATAGAAACAATTACTAAAAATTGATTATGCAGAAGAAAGAATATTTTAATTCAAAATTGAAGTTTTTCGCATCAACCTATGCAGCAAGGAATGGATAACAAAATTTTGTACGCAAACATATATTCGGACTTCTTACTATAAAACTTCCAATTTTTATGGAAACTGCAATGAATGTCCAATGACATTGCAATAAAAGTGTTGAATGACACAACTACCCGTTTAAATTAACAATTAATCGTTAATCTTTTATACCTTTACATGTATTTATACAGCAAACCTAAACGTTTAAACGTTTAATTTTTCGGACATTTCGAATGCCATATTGATAAATTTAAAATTGAGACATTAAGTTGTAGTGAGCATTGGGTAATTCAAAACGGCTATTATTCATACATGTATATAACATATAACATTTTCTTATCAATGATTCTTATGTATCATTAAAGGTATATTACCATTGCACTTTTATCCCTCTATCTAGAAGGAACAAGCTATTCAATGTTAATTTTTCTGTACCTGAGTAACAGATTATTCAATTAACTTTACTATACAATGTATATAAGTAGTATTGGGCACTCTTATACTTCTATTAATACGTGATAACCAATACTGCTTATACAATTTGTTTTAACTGTTCGTTATTCCATCATGAGTTAAGAATCGCTTGAACGTCTGTTAATTTATCCTGTCTAACTCTATATACCATATAACATGTATCATGGTAAAGGTACAACATTTATTTCCAACAGTACGTTTTATATTATACAATTCTTAACAACCATTAGGTAAATTAACTCAATGCTATTTATTAGTAACCTTAACTAAGCAATTTCCAAAATCCTATTATTCTTTTAGCACCTGCTCTCCCATAATTCTTATAAAATATATTTAACTGTTGCGTAACACAACCAGGTAGTACGTCTGTTTATTTATTTTGTCTTTTTCAGTATCTATAAAGTTAAAAACATCAACCAATAACATTACGTTTTTATAATAGATATATGTCTTCTTTCAGACAGATATGTAGCAGCATATGCCACAGCATCGAGATAAACAAGTATTGCAAATCATATTTTAATCTTCTGTTAACTATCGAAGCAACATTGAAATATATGTAAACGAATACTGTTTCAGAATCATATGGATTTTGGATATCTATATATGGAAATGTAACATTTATATCAGACGCACAACATCTTATTGTTCCAAATATAAGATATAACATGTTTCAAACGATGAACTGTACAAAATACGTTCCTACAGTTTCATACCGAGCTATTTCAATTATATCCAAACCTTTGAGAACCTTTGATGAATAAAACGCCCAACAGTTTTTTAAAATTTCATCAAACAATTTTGTTAATTTTACATTTAAGCAAATATGACCATCGCGTAAATTCATCACGAGTTTGAATGCTTGAACATGTCCAACACATCTGCTTCATATTAAAATTCTTTATATTCTGTTTTTTCACTGCTTAGAATAATTCTTACTAGGTTTGTTTAACCTAATTTGTTTTTTTTTCAATCATTGCATGTGAGTCTATGTGGCCTTTAAGCCTAATTGAATTCTGTTATATGCAATGCTTCACTACGGTAAAATTTATTTCCAGGAATTCGTTTCAACTAATATAAACTATTTCGTTTTGTCAATATTAACCCACTTGTATTTACAAAAGCTGTTAACACCTAATGTGAGATATTACTTTGTAGACATGCGTTTCAATAAAACTACAACCATTATCGTTTATGTAATGGCACCTAGTCCATTGATATACATATACCTAATAATATAGTTGATTTAATATTCGTTGGTCATTTATTCAATGACCATTTATATCGAAACAATTGATTTTCACTTTGTTTTCTGTCAGGGAGATTAAACTTAATTCCAAGACTGACCTAATCTCGTTATGTGATGACAGTTATCAACCAGGTCTCAAGGCGATCATCTATGTAGGTTTGTATTCATGATCTATCATATTGATGACAACTACAGATGTTGATAATCTAGAATAATGGTTGTTATACCAGATGCCAATTTAATGCCTGGTTGGAACAAATTATTTTCTAACAGATAATAAATAGTCGATTGGTAGATTAGCCATCATCAATATATATGTAATATTGCCTGATAGCAATTTATTGCGTTTTACTATAGAAGTTTTTTGGTGTTTTTTTGTGTTTTTTTTTTTTTTGGTCTTTTTGGTGTTTTTTTTTTTGGCTGATTCCCATATTGGTTATTATTATTAGGTTGATTTGAAGTTTGCAAATTACTTAGTGTTCAGTATTTTTTTTATTTTCCTGAATGTCTTTCTTTTAATAAAGTTTTCATCATAACGAAGTTTAATGGAAAAATTGAGTATCTTGCATACCATTATACACGCAAATTGGATATATTCCTTTGACAGAATTTCATTTGTCCCAGTTGTCTCTTTAGTTCGAAAATGTTCAGTTTTGAGCGAAGGATACAATGGGTTCAATGAAGTTAAATATGCAGTTACGATAAGTGGTGAAAAAGAACCGTTTTGGTCATGCAACATAAAACACTTTGTAACATATCCAAGTAATGGTGCATTGTATTGGCTGACAATTAGTTTTTATATGAATGCATTTTACTTTAAGTGCAAAGGAAAAATGTAAACTTCACAACAGTCAACACAACCAAGAACCAAGAACACGAAAAAGATTAAGTTTATGTCAAATACAAAACAAATTAGGGCAAAACAGTCTACGTTCATTTTCAGAATGAACCTTTCATTGATCCCCTCCTTTTACCAGTCGATGTTCATTGAAAGAAAATATTCTAATTGAAGTCAAATTAGATTTTTAAAAGACACGTAAATGAATGTTGTTTAATGGTTACTAACCTTAAAAATGATTCTTCTTTTGATTGCATTTTGTTGCACATATACATGTCTAAAATAACCCAAAACCCAAGAGTAAAGCTACCGGTTTCTGAGTTGCAAAGTAATACGAATCAAGCATGCATAGAACATGCAAGCTATTCTATATCAATTAATTCCGATACATACAGCATTTTGGCATGTCATCAAACTTGCAACACTTATATGACAACTATATCTAAAGGTAAGTTGTAGGTTTAACAATTCGAATGTGTCTTAATGACACATTGATAATGTAATTTAAGCAACACCATTTCGATATGAAGAAAATATGCCAATAACAAGATTTATATTCTAATATTAACAGTTTACTATACGTTCCTAGCAAAATATCCTGTGTAAGTATTACAGGGTGGTCCTTATAGAGTAAAACAGAACATTACAACAACAGACTATTGGTTAAAAGTAGATGGTGTCAAAGGAACGGATTAGAGAAATTTTTTGCTCCTATCAAAGATTCGTTTCTATCACTTCATGGATTGTGTAAGAAACAGGAGTGTTTGGAGAAAACCACCAACATTCCGGCAATAACAACCTTTCCCATACTAGAATCTGTCAAGAGTGAAAATCAAACCAAACTATGTGAAGCTCTGGAACGCGTATGCACGCGCTTTAGACCACCCGGTCATCGATGCCCCATATTGAGTCGAAATAATCTTGCATATTTTTTATTTGTTAAACCTTAACATCAAGCCATTTTAACTATAAAACTCTTTGTTTACTATTTATAATTATAAGGATATAAAGATAAAATCATGTATATTTGAAAGATTTGCATTTTAAATATCCAATCGTAACACCGATTGAAGAACTGGAAAATTCACCAAACGACTTACATGCACATGCAACAGATAAAACTTTTGTATTTTTAAGAATTAAATTTTTAACTAAAAAAAGTTGTCTGTCGTATTGATGATCAGGCAAGTTAGAACATCGCTTTAGCTTGTAATAAAAATTATGACTATTATATCAGATATTCAAATATAAAATTCTTTACTTTAACAGCATATTAAATTGTAAATTTGTATATACGGATGTCATATCACATTAAAAGAAGGGAGCAGGTTATAATAACGAAACAATAGACTCTAGACATAGCTTGCAGATAAATTTGTATATTAAAAAGACAATTTTCCATTAACTAGTTAATATTTGTCGAACTATTTTACAAACATCTTGACATTTAAAAGGTTTTAGATGAATATTCAATAGAATCTATACATTTACCAAAAGGCTCAACCTAAACGTTATGGAGACCTACTTTAATACAGCTTATAATTGGGCACCTACTCGAAAACAAATTTACCTATTCATGTCCAATCCACAAACTTAAAGCTAAATACACTTTATTCTTTCACCAGGGTAATTGAAACCGCGTTAACCGGAAGGATAGTAACCTCCTATTTAAATGTTTTGTTACTGATGTTTTAAGAGTTTTGGCAAAACACATGTCAACTCGTTTAAGTTGACAAACTGGTGTTCATTACAATGAATATTTAGGGGTTCAAACATGTGGGTAAATGCTGTATATTACAAATAAAAAAATTCTCATTTAAATGTCCAATATTGTACAATCTATTTTCAATGCAGTATCATTCATGCTTCTCTACTCGAAAACGATGACAGCTTGAATCTAGTTTAGGTTATAACGCGGATCAATAAATATGTTAATAAATTTATTTGAATTGTGTTTATTTGATTTATCTTAAAAATCCCATTTTTAAATTTGTAGCCAATATCACAAAAACACTACAATAGATAAATATTATTCTTCAATTGATTGTTTTAATGATTAACGTTCTTTAAATCAATCAATCAAAATGCATTCTAGTATTTAAGTTTATTTTATGAATAATGTACCGTCAAAAACAAACTTACCAATCCTTGTCCAAAGCACAATTCCAAAGCAAAGTAGAAAAGTTCAATCTTGGAATTTAAGTTTTACACATGAACTTCCACCAGGAAAGTGAGGATTCAATAAACCAAATTGCACTACGTAAAATCGTCAAGCCGCCCTAACTACATGACACGGACTATATATGATTTAGATATTGGTTATTATGAAAACCTCTTCGTATCCCAATGCTGCCTTTAATTATAACATTGTGTAAACTTATCCAATTTTTCATTTTATTATAAAACGGCAATAGTTAATTTCCGTTTAATAGGACAAACTCGGTTGGAGATTTTTTACTCATGATTAAAGAGACAGACAATAATTGAAAGGTTAAATATTTTATGATTAATTTTTTATATAATGCTGAAAAAGGTCATATAAGACCAAGAGCCATATTACGTCATAAACATCTACTTACGGTACACAAAGGTTCTTGAAATAGAATAATAAATTATTGTACCTTGCATCAAGCATACAAAAACAAGACTCAATTCTGAAAATGAAAAAAGCAATATTATATCACAATAAGGTGGTCATGGTCAAATCAAAATTCAAAATACAAAGTATCAAATTTAAAAATTGGCAAAAGTTATACACGTGCACTTCTACAAGGGAGATGAGGCTGGGTGCTCCAGAAGGGTAAACACTTATTGTTTTGCTAGCTACATGTTTGTAATCAAATTTGTTAATGAAAGAATCTGTAAATATAAGACGTAAATATAATCAGGATAATTTCGGATATATAAATATAATACTTATCAACAAATGTGTTATAAGGACTAGAGAAACGTATTGATAGCCTTGTTGGCATATGTGATATCTAATTTTTTAGTGCAATGGATGATACTGCAGGTAATTATAGGGTTCCTTAATAAGACGTTTTATTGCGTACCAGGCAACCACAGACGGTGAATCTTCAAATAATAATTTCCAAAGAAAAGTAAAAATTTTGGAAACTGGCAAGACAATATTAACAATAATGAAACATTATGCGTTTAAAGTTTGTAGGTTGAACAAAACCATATCAAAGTTAAACCCACAATGTAACACTCTTCGGGTAAAGCTAACTAAACAGCAGGTACTTACCCCTCCTGACTACTAAGTCTCATTTTCGTGGTGGAAGTTAACTTGTGTATAATTATATTGCCAGTTTCAAAGTTTGTATTTGTGATTTGAACATAAATAAGTATGCTTGTTTTTTATAAAAAAAATATTGTAGTTTTTATACGAGTAATTTTGAGTATGTTTTGTGTTACACACTTTAAATACTTTTTAGACATTCATGTACGTATATATTTGCAATAGATTTGGCGTTTTGTATGCTAATTATTCTTCCGTATAGTGTACAATCTTGAATAAGATATCCATCACACGACCTATCCCTACAGGAACAATGATTTTAAAGAGTGAAAAATTTTCTTTGTTTATCCACTCATTACCTTTTTAAATCATTGACCAACATTTGGTTTTTCATTTAGGAACGAAGACCTGCGATTTTGAATTAGATAGAAACATCGGTTATTATGTATTATCATGGTCAATTGTTACTCTAATTTTTTTATACATTGATGAAAAATGTTCTGAAAAAATGTTTGATGTGAAATAAAGGTGATATAAATATATCTATTTCGGTCATGATGATGCTTTATTACCGTTTATAAAGTTTTCAATATAATGGGTATTGACTTGACCCACATTTGTTGGAAGCCATCGTTATTTCTCTTGTAGATAATTATGTTTCAGCTATTGTGAACATTCTATTCTGGTTTTATGTGTTGTCAGATCATTTATAATTAACAAAATAAAGATAAAATTATGAAGTGTAACAATCTTAATAATGTATCCACAATATCTGCGTCCATAACGTTTATTTTATCAATATTTATATACCAATTATTACTAAAGCTGCACTCAATGTGATGATTTAATTATAAATTCAATTCATATTATCCACAAAACCTAACATCACTTACAATTTTAGAACTATTTTAAATGTGGATCCTAATCTTAATGATAGGCACAAGTATTGCTACTCATATATAGCACCCGGCCTCATTCCCCTGGTGGAAGATCACGTGCTTTATATTAATATTCTGTATCAAGTTTTGCTACTAGATTGTGATTCAAAAATTGATTAGTATGTTTGTTTTCATATAAAGGGCAATAGAGAATAGAGAGGAATAGAAGAATGTAATTAGCGGAAGTCAAAGTCAACCAGGGCATCTTGAAGTTTATTGATAACGTTCTGTAGTTAATGAAGTAGAAATCATGATATAATTTAATTAAGTGTTAATCTTGATAAATCTTTAGAACAGACTCGTCAAATCATTCAACTCAGTTAAATAAACAAAATAAAATATGTAACTTACATGGAAATATTGGGCATCAAATATATCCAGAATTTTTTTTAGATACATAAAGATCGTTCTTATCAACATGATTGTGATGACGACCGTGAAGCTTTTAAGGAATCTTGAGCGTGAACTAACAGTATATGATGATTCTTTGGGTTTGTTTCAAATTTGGACTTATACCTCAATTATGATACCCCCATTTGAAGCCACATGGCAAACATTACTTCAGTTCGCTTTTTTGTTAATCTCCTTTTGTACCTAGCAATATCGCTATTTCTCTAGCTGATAGTGTATTTGTTTCACAGGCAGATGATGAGCTGTGGTCGAGCTTATTCCCAGTACGGGGAATTTGTACAACGAAAAGATATGCTTTCAAATAAACAAAATTTGGGAGTTTGTTGAATTGAGACTAGACAATATGTAACATCTCGGTATGTCATATGTTTTAATGTTTTGACCTAATAATCTAATATATGGAAGATCATGTTGAACATATTATTAATTAAAACATTTGTATTTTTGTAAAAAGACATTAGAAGAGTGTTCTACAGAAGGCACAATGTTCTTTGTTTTCTACCAATTACCTAAAATTGCTTCTCCAGATTCGTTTTGCCACATATGTAACAATTGAACAATTTTACAAAATATTAAATTCATTGTAATAGTTTTATCTGCTTCGTCAATTTTGAAATCCAACAAGGAATTAAGCTATACTTAATCGTTCAAAGTATTGCAGTAGGTAGATTTAATAAAATAAATTCTGGTATTTTTGTTTTTCGCATTTCAACATCTTAAAATATTTGAATTTCCGCGAATTTGCTCCGGACGTTATTGTTTGTTCCGAGACGGTCGTCTAGTCCTGAGAAGTTGTGCATAATGGGTTAAGTAATAATTCAGAGCTCGAAATATTCGTATTTTATCGAACGAATATTATGAGTGAAAAACAAAAACAAATATTTACATTCACGTAGTTTTCCCAACTTTTATTTTGTTACAAAACGATAACACATGATTAAATCGATAAACTAGTTATACCTAACAGCTAAGTCAATGTAACCCAATCATTTCCTCTGTTGATAACCGAATACAATTGTAATATAGCGCCTGTATATATAAGTTGGTCATGTGATATGTTTGTAAACTAAATTTATTTCAACGATGACAGCATTGTCTTTTTTCTGGTTTCGATTGTGTTGTTTTTCGTCCTTTCGAGAATAAATGTAATTTTGAAATGGGATGTAAATAAATATAAGGAGAATTTAAGTAAAATTTGACAACAGCTAAACGAAAAGCATCTCTGATGATATTGTTAACCAAGATAGCAATACATGTTATTGTTAGATAAACATTGTTCATCAAATTATCTGCTTTTTTAAGTTTAAATTTTCTCAAAATCTTTATTCGTTCAAAGCATTGCCTTAGGTAGGTACTTCTACTTTTTTAAAGTTTTTAAACATTGACATTTCCAAAACTTTAGTGAGAGCACTACTGATGAGTAATTTTATTCCGAAACAGTCGTCTAGTGCTGTAAATTAAAACATGGTTAGTAATAATTGGATCGTAATAGAAGAAAGACATTTACAGTTGAATAATACGTCCTAAGTAATGACCAACGCAACTAAAGCGTGACACAACACAAGTGAATGAACAACATTCAAAGACAAACACATTCATTATCAAATTGTTAAGTTTTCACGGGCACTGGAGTAAATTCCCACTAATGCTGTACAGTATCATATATTAGACGGTCCACACCAATAAAATGGATTGACCATACATACACAGTTAGAATTATTAATATATTTCACTCATGAAATATGTATATCATTTGTCTGTCTATCATAAATTTCCAAAAAAAAATCAGAAACGTCATACACACATGTATAATGATTAAACATACTCACTCTGAAACTTCTGCAAGGGATACGTTCGGTTTTATCTAAAAGTACAATTGGATATCAACCCTAGATAAATTATCTAACCAGTAAGCCTTGTTTCGTTAATTATTCGAGAGTAAAGTCAATGTGACCATTTCATATCTCATATATTCAAAACATATGACCAAATATTGACATTATGACATAATATAGACACTAATTTTATTTTCCATTGTATAATGCAGTATATCATAAACCGATGGAAAACCAATGATTAAGCAGTTTCATTTTAGCATATCATAATACCTTCTTATACAAGTACATTTGATTCTACATTTTCTTTCATTGATTTTTTTCATACATTCCTAACGCATATAATAACAACACAATAAAACTAGCGTCATTAAACTGTATAGTCAACGTTTCGGATCATAAGATACAAAGATAATTAACTTCAACGAAAATACTGCTTCAATTAGATAGAAGTCCAAAAGTAGTAATTTTTTCGAAATTGTATCCCTATATTGCGATAGTTTCATGAGACTATAGGTATACACTATATAAAAGTTGCCAAACTAATGCACTTAACCAATTTATTGATTCAATTAGATTAAAAAACACACCATTAGTTATAATTATAACTTTTTGAAAATATAATTCTGTATTGTGGAGATTTCATGTTACCACGGGTATACAGAAGACACGAAATAATTAACTTAATAAAAATTCTTGATTCAATTAGATGCTTTAACACAACACTACCTATATTTATTAAATATATATATAGCTGTAGCGCTATATATAAATATATAGAAGTTTGAGTTTATACAGGTATATAGAGATCAGTAAGAATAGGAAACCTATTACCGGTCATTGAAACAGAAATGAAAGAATTCCATTAACAAGTGTTTCGTTTTTGGATAACAGAATGAAAGGGTATTTGATAAAGTGCAGAGTTTATTACAACATTTTTCTGATGTTCCTATTATCACTTTGACATTGTTCTTTGAAATATCACCGAGCTCTTGGATTTGTTATACAAAATTACGTAAAACGTATGCTGATTACATTATAATCATCACACCATGTTTTAAAATGTCCTTAATGTTACCCAATCATATCCGTCATTAATTTTGAATACTCATCATCACATCATGTTTTAAAATGTCCTTAATGTTACCCAATCATTTCCGGCATTGATTTCAATACCAGCCTGGCACATATATAATTACAACACAAATAATAAAAGTAATTTATGTCTTTGCGTATTCTCTCTGATACACAGATACCAAAATCAATCAATATCAGCGATCGAATTATTGTTAGAATAATTTTCAACTGTAACAACAAACAGAGTGATGATTGTTTCTATCAAAAGCAAACGTTTTCCTATAAAATGGATGTTTAGTTAGACCACAGGTTAGAGAGAGCTAACAGGATTGTCCAAAAACTATCTAATTATCCAAGAATAGGAGCCTCATCAATAGACATATCATCATTTTAATTTCATAATTAATTGGTACCCAGATAATTGGTTAAATCTTTCTCATTATATCGTATGTATGTTTTACCCCCTTATGTAAAGTATTTCCTAAGCTTAAGTTGGTTAGATATGTTTTGGTCCTTTTGATATATTTTTTTCAATCACACGGCCGTCTAGTGCTGTAACATTAACACTGGTATAATATTTAATTTAAACATATCATGGACAATGGATTTGTTGTAACGCATATCTTTTATAGGTCAATCTGCTTTAGAACAGTTGCCATTAATTATGGATTCAATAATTATATTTAAAATGACTTAAACTAAATGACAACTAAAATTATTAAATTTCTTTTTATAAAAAACATAATACCTATTGACCTTGAAAATTTTCAACAGTTTCCATGACCTCTTCGGTTCCTTTTTAATATCCATCGATAAAAACTGTAAGCCTTTTTAAAATACACAAAATTAAATTAAAACGTAATTGTCCCCATATTCTTGGAAATACAGCCAATATTTATGCAATTGAATGCTACTTCTACTTATGTTACTTCAAAAACATCTAATATTTTCTTATTGTTTTTTACTCTCATATGATACAGAATTTACAATAAAACTTTTTTCATTTTCTTTATTTGGAATCTAAAGTTAAAATTTATTGACATAACCTTTACAAAAGCATATTAATTTTGAACTTAATACACCATAAGGATAGGTAGGTCTTTTGTTGCACATTAATGATATGTTATCTGGTTGCCTGAAAATAAAATGAACTTCAAGTTTTATTTTCACAACGTTTTTTAATTATTAATTTAGGCTTAATATATTTGGAAATAAGAATAATAATAATTGTCATAAACAATTGTGCAAATAGAGCTGGTTATTTATATAATGATTAATTTGTCAGTTTTTGCCTTGTATTGAAGATATATGTATGCAAACCCAAACATTCCGACTTGCTACCATTTCCCTAGAATAAAAGGTCACATTAGCACCATGATGAAACAACACTTATTATTGGTATCTTTGTGCTTGCTTTTGCCTTGGACGAAATATTACATTGCGGATTGGTATGTTTGGTTTTGGTTGTAGAATTGGCAAAGTTTTTGATGGCTTTGGTAGAACATATGGTGACAACAGAATCGTTTATTGCAACAATGGTGATCAGAAATAAATTAAAGCCGAGTCTTATATCGGTTAGAATATATGGTTCTCCATTATTATTTAATTAATTGTGTCTATGCAAGTATTTCAACAAGACGTATAGTTTGCGAAATGCTTACATTACATTTCATTGGCACAAGTTAGAGAATGTGCATATATAATACAAATTATTACGCAAAGGCAATAGTGATGAGTCATCGTTTTGAATACCGACACATACAGTATAAGCTTTAGAGCGGATTCGCCATAGGTTCCTTCCAGCGTTTTGAAAATTTTCGAATCCCATAATAGTAGTATCTAGTACAGCCAATGTTAACACATTACATAAGCTTTTCAACCTTTTTGACTCCTCAGTCGTCTTTCGAGTTATGATTCTTTTGGGAAAACTGTATTTTGTTCGTTTGGATCCCAGAGAGCTTTTTCAAACGAAGTCATATAATGATAGCTATGGATTATATAAAAATTCCAAAGGCTAGACACTGTATATATCAGAAGTAATAGTTCCGACAATAACTTCATCAAATGCTATTAAGCAAGAATTGTAAGTGATTTGTCATTTCAGAGACAGACAGTTCGCTTAGCTGTTTATTCAAATGTGGTTATATTAGAATCTTGATACAACAAGTGTTGAACTAGTAAAAAGCCCAAAGGATAAGTATAAAGTATTGAAAACAAGTTCTCACTCAGTACATACCACCATTGAAACCAATCGAAGGTTATTGTTGGACAGGTCGTATTAGCTGACTAAATTCAAAATGTAGGGAGAATGATATTTCAATCGAATTCAGGATAAAGTCCCTCATGCCATTACTGCTATAATTCTAAGATAAACGATGCCATGTAGTCATTTTATATGCTTTCTTATCATGTTATACAATTGCATTAATACATATTTCGACATACCAATAATTGCGTTAAGTGATTCAGTTTCAAATGTCTTATGAATGTGTTCCCCCCAAAAAATCCAAATTTTATTCTAGATGCATGCCAATATATTAATTTCTTCCTTTAATTTTACACAAATACTGTTCTACAACATATAATGACAAATGACGATGATATGTTTTAATAGCAGTAGTCAAATGGTTCAGATGTAACCTTTAAAAGCCAAAAAGCGACATCCATGTTTGATCGACGTCTGAAGCAACCGGTTTATGTTGTTCCGAACATTTGCTTTAGTTTTCAAAATAACTGATAAACAATAGAAATTTTTATATTTGATGTTAATCGATTGTCATATTTGCTTTTCATAAATTTCAGAAAGTTTCTACCTTTTCAAAACAAACTCTAAAGGATTTTATCATTCTCTAGTTTTCAATTGGTAACTCCGAATGCCGTTTAGCTCTAAATTAAATTATAGTAGAATTTTCAAAAGGAAGGCTAAGCATTAACTGAATGTTAACAACAAATCAAATTGTATTGTGTTGTTTTGAGATTCAAAAAGAAAACAACATCCATCATATTTGGATACCATAGCAAATAACAAGAAACCATATTTCCCATTCTAATAACAATTTCGGGGAAGCTGAATTCAGAAAGAAAAAGCAAAACGATGGACAACTGTCAAAACATGTTAATAACGTCGAGTTCAACTATGGCAGTGACAATGGGGGCTCTGGGAAGATAAGAACCTTTTGTCTAGCTAGACGCACCCGTAACACATGTAATGTAAATTGAGAACGAAATGAACTATGTGACGTCAAATATTTTCGAGGTAATTTTGGATATATAGGCATCACAACATCACAATATTGTAATAAGGGCATTAAGACTTTTTGGGGCCCTATATACGTCTAGACTTGTAACATAACCGATTCTAAAATCTATTTGTTATCAGTTTACTGCGTTGTATACACTTCCCGTAGTTGGTAAACATCTCTATCACAGCGTATTAACCATGAAACAAATTCACTAATAGCAGGAGAAACTGGGACAAATTAAAGCTACATAGAACGTAACGTTTGTCATAAAGGTTCAAACGGGTATCAAAATCGAGATATCAGTCAACATATTAGGTAGTATTTCGTCATTTTCAAGCACCATGTCGATTAATCACAATGGATCCGGTCTACTCAAAACGTTTTTGTCGTTTTTTTTTTTAATTTAGTTTTTTAAATGAAAGTGATTAAGCCCACTCAAACTGGTGTGTGCTTCTTTTTACGTATCATTTGATAAAAGTAGGTGTTTATATAGAATACATGTCAAATATCCAAGTTAATAAACCGAAAACAAGAAGATATATCTATATAAATCACCTTTTTTACATTTTGCAAACCGGTATCGTATTGAGAAACAATAATTTACGACGCATTTCTGGAATAATTACGTAATTTTGTCTGTGTATCTTTTTATTTTGCAAAATAAACCCTTAATGTAAATTAAACTTTTTAGGAAAGATGCGATTAAAACTAAAAGTAAATATTATTTTAAAAGTGATTCTGTCAGATTTTCAATTTTATAAGAAATTGCCTTCAACCTACATCAATGATATATAAGAACTTTACACCAAATCAAACTTGCTATATTTAAAACAACAATGGCTTACATGACGTTATCATATCAAACACAAAAACACAACTAATAAGGCTGCTTGTACTTCCGTAACTAATACAAATGTGTCTTGGATAGCAACTGTACAATGGATCTTGTGAAAACAGCTATTGAAAATAAGCTTTTTAAAACTGAAAGGATTAAACCTGCCTACCTGTTAACATGACCTTTTATTATCAATAAAGCCAAAGAAAACGAACATTTAATTAATAATTTGTAAAGATTGACTGTCCTCCAATTTCGCGGGAGTTGTTTCCAATCATTTACTGTTGATCAAAGAAAGTGTGGATTGGTCGATATTTTATTCAGCCAAGCGCAAAAGATTTAATAAATCAAATAAATAACTATTTAATTTACCATTTACATGGTTGGTCTTATACAATGTTTGAAAATTGTTTATGTAAAAGTGGGAAACTTGAGCACTTAACTACTCATTTGGTCCAATCACTGCTAATGAGGAATTGTATTCCGAAACGATCGTCTAGTGTTGTAAAATTAAATTTGACAGAATACGTAATCTTATGTAATTTTAATTCGATTCTATATTTACCGTTGAATCAAAAACAGATACATCAATCCGTGTCCAAAAAACAATATCAAAGCTGAATATCAACGTTGAAAACTAGCAAATTAAGTTAAACATGTAAACTTCCACAAAGAAAGTCGGGCAAGATACTACTCGGACATAAAAATAATTATTAATAGTTAGACTCAACTAACTATAAAATCCTCGCTTCAGGACGCATACTGAATATAATTACATAATTACGCCCCGTGATTTGGATTAAAGAACTCCTCAAATGTTTCTCCAATCCCATATTTATTAAATGGTTAAGTATAGTTATTATCTCAAGTATAAAGTGTCTATATAACAGAGCTGATAGAAGGGAGTTATCTAGTAGAAGTTATGAACAAAAACATATTTTCTTCCTCTGTTCTAAATGCTTAGAGGAAAAAGAATCTCAATAATTGCGTACGTAAAAGAGAGGACGTTGGCGATAGAAGTCATATTACATAAAAATAAGAAATTGTTAGCTTGAGGCTGAAATAACTCTCTATAAAAAAGGGAAATGTACCGACAACAAGCTAAAAAGATACAATGAAGCAAGGACTTAAAATTGAGGGATTAAAGAATTTTAGTTAGATGCTTCTCTATTGATAGATTATTATTACAGAGATGTAAGGAGTGCAAATTTCAAACTAATACTGGTAATAGAAGATCACGAATATGCAAATGCAAATCGTTAGTTGTTCTTCTATCATTATAAACAAACGACTTCATATAGCTGTATGTATTGATTCTTCACTGTGTTGTTTATTGCAGAGTCCATTGCCATTAACATTTCCAGACATCGTTTTAAAACTAGTTAACTCGTGTTCCAGAATACCTAATTCAATTTAATTTAAAACAAATTCTTTAAGTATTTTACAACTTTCTTAAAGACTAATAAAAACAATTACTGCTAAAAGTAGTTAGAATTTAATTCAATTAATTAAATTTTTGAGTACAGATTTGGGAATTTACTATCTTAAATGACAAATTACATTGCTGACTATAGTTGCTATCGCACACAAACGATATAAAGTGTAGCCCATTTACATTAATACATTTCTGCCTCTTTTATTACTATTAAACCTGTCTTAATTCTGCAATACTAGATGATCGTCTCATCAGTAATGTCTAGACCAAAAACCAAATATTTTTATGATGTTGATATGAGAAAAACAAATTTGTACCAAATGTTTTTTTAAGAATATCAGTACATCCCTGATGAAACTAAAACATGACAATCTGATACTTTAAGAATTAGAACGAGCCTTTGATTAATTTGGGGTTGAGTAATGGTGTTTAACATCCAAGTTAAAAGCATTTCACTCATATCGAGACGTCGTCAGCTATAAGCCAAAGTCCAGAAATTTTGCCAGTGCATTGTGGTGATGGCAAAATATAGCAGGATTATTTATCATGCCACGCCTATTGTGACACAGGACCTCATTTATTTCAGGTTCCCATCCGAAAGTATCGTGACTTTTATTCCGAGTGCTTGGCGAAAGAACAGCAACTACCAACATTTAAGTCTTGAGTTAGACCTGGTTGGGCTTCAAACCCACGACCTCCCAATTACGGAGAGAGCAATCTATCGACTGAGCTACTGTAGCGATGTGTTGAGTAATACAAAGAATAAACTAAATGAATGATGAGGAAAGTAAAAAACGACAATTTGTCCACAAAAATAAGAAATAATGGACATATTATATGGAAAAGTAGATTTGGAAAGAAAATCAGATATACACAAACATTATAATGATATGGAAAATGAAACCACAAGAGTCGAACATCTGATTTTGAATGGAAGGAAAAAGTTAAATCTCTCTCGAACTTTTAATAAAAAAATCCTTTCGGAGCAACGGGCTTCTCTCCTTTTGTTACTATTTTCAGTAACATCTACAATAAACAAAGTAAAACCAAAATACGTGGACTTCGACAAAAGAAAGGAGGCTGGTTGATCCGGTAGAGTAAAAATACCTTCTATTAAAGAACTTAATGACAGAAATGATATGTTGGCTCTTACTAAACAAATTTTGCAACCTAAATTTAGATTTTGTCTAACTAGATAAACATTATTTGTGGTTTTGAATTAATTTGAACATAGACAGGCATGTTTGTGTTTGATTAAGACCAAATATAATTGTTGAAGTCTATATCAAATGTTGTAATGTTGAAAGGGTATGACAAACGTGTCTTTCAAACTTGACTTTTCTTATGAAGCATACGATAAACAGTTGTATAAGGCCTTGTAATGGAAATATTCAAATTGGTGCACATAGCCTGAAAGCATTACAGATTCCAAAGCAACTATTATTATAATTGGTAACTTAACATCACCAAAGAAAATAAGTTTTGTGTTTAAAATTATTAATTTAAAACATATTGAGTTTTTTTTTGTAGACCAGAATCTCATGAGAAAAAGACGATTGAAGTATATACCATATATTTGACAACCTATATATACGAATTAAAATTCTTTGAACTTAAATTGCTTACTTAAAATTCATGATCGTAAAATAACAGATAAGTTGCATAAAACATGCATTTCGTTAAAGTTTATTAGATAAAAGTTAACAAATCATGAATATACAATACATTTACTGTATAGAAAAAGAAATATGTATAGAATTAAAAAAATATTTTTGATATTACATACAGTATGTTCTTGTTCAAAAACCCTTTACCCAAATATTCTGTTTACACACCATGCCGTTTCTCAATTAGATGTAAACGTATGGTGCTATCTAATAATAAAAAAAACAACTTTTAAAATATAACATCTAAGTAAAGAAGAAATTATCATATGTAACGGGAAATGCAAATACTAAAAACTTAGGTGAAGACCTAACTAAGAAAGAGTAAGCAACTCGGTGGATCAAAGAATCCATAACATTATTCAGTTTAATGCAAGTAGCATTGTGACAAGCCATACTTCTCTGGTTGAAATTCGCTTGTTAAACATCATTTACCAGGTTTTAAAGTTACAGCTTTCCTTGTTGGTTTGTAAGTTGGGCATGGATCTGTATGTTTGTGTTTGATTTAGTTGCAACTGAAGATATAATTCTCCCTTTTGTGATTTTGTCTGTTAACTTCGATTTGTCTATATTTTGTACATTTAAAGTGTAAGTACAATGAAAAACGATATTAACATATTTTAATAAACTCCTTTCCCTGAGACGAACGCCGTATTTCTTTCAAAAATCGAATCACTAATTACGGAGAAATTTTGAAATAACCCCTTTTGCACACCTGAATGGAAACTTGAATTTCTCTCTGATGACTCGTGACGTCACAAGTGTGACAGTCAATGTTTGCAGACATGCGCATAAGCACCCACTTGTTTACAACATACGTAAACAAGTATGGCGCCCGCCGAAACTTAAAAATGTTCAGTCAAACCGCATTAAAGGATCTCCACTGAGGACAACTTTACATAGGTTTAGTAAGAAGAAGACGATTAAATCGCAAGTGATCTTTTCATGCATTATGATGAGGTTTGGTGGTTAAACTACCTGTAAACAGCCACAACGGTTCCATAACACATGCACATGACCCCTCCTCCCTGTTGTTGATGTTGAGTTCATAGCGGAATTTATTCACGACCGACCTAATAATCCTTAAATCCTTTTCTAACGAAACAATCGTTGCAGTATAGCGTGTATGTTGCGATATAGCTACCTGTTTGTCGGTCACTTCCAAGACCAGCCTCAAAATGCAATAGGGAAAGAAAATACAGCGACCAAACCGAGACTCGAACCCAAGACCTTCCCAACAATACTAGCGGGATATATTACGTCGTAACTACCGGGTTCGGTCAACCATACTTGCTTTTCAGGATGGGGAGGGGGTAGGGTCACAAATGTAAGTACTGGTTAAAAATGGCCTACATCATAACTAGAAGTTGCAAGGGGATGGTTGAATGCAAGCTACATCACACCAGAAACTTTTTCTTGTTGATGGAAACACAAGTTCATGTTGTGTGAAATTCATGTGTTTCTGGTTTGCTTTGAATAAAAACAAGTGTCAAGCACCAGCAATATGGAAAGGGTCGGATGTTATACTGTCTGCCTCTCATAATGTAAAATATAAGAACACCTTATTTATTTAGTCAACCTTAAATTATCCACAGAAAAAGGAAACTGCAACTTTCCTGTGTGCCTGCTCCTGCAGCTTTGAGAAATTCAGTTGACTGCATCTGGAAGTCATAGACTCCCACTGGTTGTGTTAGTATAATGGATTGAATGGTAACTGGCTTCAGTGCAAAGATAATGTGGTAATATGGCAGCAACCTAAACAAATGTTGTTAGCTATCAATTAAAGCCACTCTTATATATGCTTGCACTAAGTACCTATATGCACAGAGCCAAGCTTCTATGGAATCATTTTGTACATATCAAAGTCAGGCCATAGATACCTCTTTCTAAATATAAGTGTTGGAGTAAAGTTTACATCCAACCAAAATTATTTTACTTATATCAAGGTGGACATCTCTGGAATGTTGGAGGAATCTGGACTGGAGTGTCTGGAGAAAACCACTGACATCAACAAACAGATTGACAATTTTTCACACTAGGATAAGTCCCAAGTGGCATCTTCCTAAATATATGTGTTGGAGTACACCCAATCAAAATCATTTTACTTATATCAAGGTGATGATTTCAAAATGTAGAGGAATCTGGAGTGTCTAGAGATAACCACTGACATAAACAGACAGATTGACAAAATTTTTTACACTAGGATCAGTCCCAAGTGGGATTCAAGCCTTGAAATTAAAAGGTGTAATAGAGACCAATGTGCCACCAACCCCCTTGGAATAGGTCTACATATACACTGCTATCCATAAATTTATACACATTTCAAACTGGTCATTTCATTATAGGCAGAAAATCTCCACAAAATTACATTATCAAAATATCATGTTTGTAAATCTGAGTGTTGTTTTAGGTAAAATATTGTTTTTAACTTGAAAATATATTTTTCACAGATTTTTATATTTTTTCTCAAATTAAAAATAAATTCCATGAAAACTGGTTTTAAAAAAATGACATGAAAATTTAGATCATTATTACCATTTCAAAATACTGCAAAACCTCTGATATATTGGCAATATGGATGGAATTTGACTATAAAATTGTATAGTTATTTATGGATAGCTGTGTAGATGAAGTTAGCCAGTACCAATATTGTGGGTACCTGTTACATGTACTTGTGGCAGTGAACCTGTGCCATAAAATCTGATTAACCCCCCCCCCATTCCAAATTAATTTCAATCAGATAGTTTTTGAGTAAGATCTATGAAAAACTCTGAGTACTGGTAGTAAAAACAAACTATTTCTCAACAATAATTTTAATACATGTATGATACATAAACAAATTCATGTAATGAAAATACCTTGCTACTCTTCAATTAGACAAATTTGTGCTAACATATAATTTATCTTTTTTGCATTTTGGTAAAGTTATTGAACAATCTGGTCAAGTGGTTGCAAAACTGTAGTTGAGAATCTAGACCTTGCACTTGATGTTCAGCTGTCTCATGTCCAGTATGTCATCTTTAAATGCTAAGCTGTGTATATTGAAGTAATTAAACCACTACAAAAAATTTAAATAATTAAATGCATGCTGACTAGTACAAAATGAAATATTATACATAGTTTCTTTTCCTTTAAACTTGTCTCGGATATTTCACTTCCTCTCTGAATTTTGAATTCTCTATCAATATCAGGTTGAATCTGTATTGCAATGAATGTGTACCTATCAAAATATAAATGAATACACTGTATTTTCTATTGAATTTGATCATACAAATCACACAATAGCCAAAATAAACAAGAATTTGTCATGAATGTAAGATAATAATCACACAATATATTAAGTTTACTTCACATAACTAGAGCAGCTCTTTAGACAGCCCCCCCCCATCTTGCTAGTTGTCATTTTTAAGATTTATTCCTTGTTCTATTCACCTTAATTTGGTATGCAACACATTGTCTCATGTTGTTTTCATTTGTTGCAAGTTTCATTAAAATTGATCCATAGACATAGAAGATATGGAGTGTACATTATATTTGGACAGATGGAAAGGGTGATTCCCATATACCCCAGTGGGCCCCAACTTTGTTTGCACTGAGTATAAATATACAACTCTGAATTATTCAATAAAATGAAAAATAGAACTTGGCCATATTTGGCCTGTGAGAGCTATGAATATACAGAGGTTCAAAATTGTCTTGGTCTGGGATATATTGGGTATTGGGACCCTTGAAAAGTTAAAAAGTCTGATGGACCCAAAATTTTTCTCTTAACAAGAAAATACTATTTTTTTAAATGATTACATATTTTCATATGTTAACTCAATTGCACATGGACTTTCAGTGATATTTGTCTTTCAAAATATTATGTTGAACCCATGAAAAAAGGCAAAAGGTCCTGGACCATTAATTAAAAAAATATGTTTTGAAATTTTGAACCCCTTATTTAGATATATTAAACAAGAGTCACATATGCCTTAATTAACACTCACCTGAGGATATGTCCCAAATCTACTGAAGAAGTTAAATAAACAATAACATTAATTACAAGGACTGTCAAAATCTTGTCAATTTTGAACCCCACTGTTATCATGACAGATCAATGTAAATCCATCATGTGACTGCTATACTGTATTTGTTAAGCCTTCATTATCTTTTTATGCAATTTGTTTTATCTGAAAAGAGAAATATTTTAAGTATTAAAAGAGGCTTCATTGAAAACAATGAAATAATTAACCATTAATTTCTGCTATATCATAATTATGTATACCAAGTTATTTAAAGTGCAATGAATTTTGATTGTTTGAAAACATTTTTTTTACATTTAAATCTAACCCAACATAATTAGACACATAATTGGTACCTGGGGTAGGACATGCTATCAAGAGTGTATGGTAGGGTAAAACAGATAGACACAACAGCAGATTAACCATATACATGTGTAATAAGTTTTTCTGGAAAGAAAGTTGGACAATGTCATATTTACCAGAGAACAAGATGGTCATTAGACTGTCTTGACCACAAATTGGATAACAGCTATTATCCAGTCAGGATTAAAACAAGTGATTTGCATACACACATGAGGTTGGGTATTCACAGATTATGGATATTTCAATTCATCTGCCTGATACAAAATTGTACATCCTCCCCACTGTATACCTATTAAACAGCACAAACTGATTAATGATGGATATGTTGAATGTCTTCCTTAGATACCCATGTAACAGAAAAGAATAATCAAATACATTTTTTTCAATTTACAATAAATATAATCCTGAGTGGTGATGTTTTAAAACTAGACTTTAACAGATTTATAATTATTATTATTTTTATTATTATTAAGAAATGATGTTTTGACATGTTGAAACTGACACTAGCTGATCAGCTTAAGTTGTGAAAGTAAGGATTATGGGGTTCAAACTCAAGGCAAGTAGCCAACAAGTAACTTCATATCGCACTATATTATATTTTTAACAAGCAGTGCCAAGATAGTGGTTATAACAACCTATATGCAAATGTAAACCTAAAACCCCAGAATGCATTGGAATTTGTACCCGTATAAGGCAAAATAATAGGAATGTCAGCTGGTCATTGTCATGATTGTGGTATGTGGAACCGGTAGCCTGTACTAAAACGTGCATGTGGTGTGGTTGTGACACATAGACACCTACTTTCATTAAACATTGACCCTCAAACGCAAGGAAATAAAAAAAATGACAATACACTGTAGATCTGCTGTAAAAAAATGAGAAAATAGTTCGTAAAAATTACAATATACACTACCATGTACAGCATTAACCCTGTCAGACAGTTTCTTCTGATGAATCTGATACATTTTCCACCTCACAGTTTCGTATGGCTCGTAAAATTTACTGAATGTTCTGTCATGTTTACACCTTGAAGTCTGTCAGTTTTTATTCCCGTAAATTCCGCCGTTGATCGGAGAGCTGAAGCGCACCTTTCAGTCGTTGTAACCCAGACAGTTGTTAGTGCATCACACGCACTTTCGCGCTACATGTACTTATTGATGACGTCACAAGTGTGATCGTCGAAAACCGGAAGTTGCCTGTACAGGCTTGATTACAAAATTTTCCAGGTGCAAAATTGGAGGTTTCACCACGTATATCTCGAAAAGGAGACCATGTACGATCACGGGGTTTTCGACATTGTTTTAATTACGGCATTTACTATTTATACTCAAATTATCGAAAATCGTTTAACTTACACTTTAAATACAGATCAATTTTGATCAGTTCAATAAAGCCATGATTTAACAACAAAATTGAATCGGTTTAACCGAACTATTTCCTCTAAGTAACAAATCGAGTACATCAAATCTTAGGATGTTTGTAATATGTTGATTTTTTAAACCAAAATTAAACCCACTGAAATCAATATTTTCATGATTACGACATAATACAAAGTATCATTATTAGAGCAAATATAGCAAAAATTTTGCATAAAATTGCATCAACGAAAAATTTTAGTACAATCAGCAACAACTTGTTATCGATTAATAACTCATGTCAAGGTTTCTTTTGTCATATAAAGAAAGTTTCATTTAATGCTATAAAGATCATTTATGGGAAAGTATGATATGTCATTTTGCTTAAAGTATCCATACTTATACCTTATTGCAATTTTGTTCAAGACTTTGAGCATTAACTTTTTTTCTATTTAAACTGTACCTGTACTTATTAATGGTGACATTAATTATAATTTTTAGGGTTTGTTTCTTTTTACATATATGTTAACATTATCATGTATCTTGTTTTCTTATGTCTCTTTTGTGGTAGTTTGTTCCTGTAGATTTTTATTATTTCTAAGTACAATCATATCTCAATGTATTGAAACATTTTTATTCAGTTACATCGTCGTCTTATAGAGGGATCTTGCGACAAAAGAGGATTTAAAAAAAAAATAAAATGGCTTTAGCTTCAAAATTAAAACAATAGTTGGAACAGTAATCAAGACGCATTATAATGAGGTCTCAGTGTAATAAATTCCTAATAATAATTGATACATGATCAAAAACATAAAATAAAAGTGACATTAGCTTTAAATTCAGAATATTAAAACGAAGTTAGATAAATTAGGCAATACAAAGCTTTATATAAACAAAATAAGCACTCATTTATTGTACGTCACCTTATGTTGAAAATGATTTATTAAGTCATTATTTACAAACAGTTTTAGAACCAACAAGCAAATGTTTGACATGATAATGATACAGAAAACTCGATTTAGGTTAAGATAAAATCCAGATTGATGTCTTATATATTTCTCTTCGTAATGTGAACCTTATAGAGAAAAAATGAATTTAATACAGATACTATCATGATAAAAGCGCCAAAAGTAATAAACTTCCCATTCTTATGGAGCCAACAGCTTATCAATTATCGAGTCGATCAATTTATAACTTACTCATATTTGTTTGTTTCAATCTCATATTTATGTGTTTGAAAAAATATTTCTGCAATGAATCAAAATCTTAATACAGTTAAAAAGATTATACTATATTACAAAATAAAGACTAAGACAATTTTGCTGGAAGAAAAAAAATGACAATCCTTGCTATAAGATTAATCAGAATAAGCGATCAATTGAACATTTTGGCTATCCTGCAAATTTAATAAAAATGTGATTGTTATAATTATGCATAAACAATTAAATCAAAAACAAACATACTAATCCATATCTGAATCCCAAACCAGAAGCAAAGTAAACATTTTAAAACTGACAACACAACTTAGGTGAGAGACGTGAACTTCAACCAGAGAAGTGAGGCCAGGTGCTCCGGTAGGGTAAGCACCTTCTGTTTTGCTAGCTACACTAGCCACGTGTGTTAATAAAATTGGGTGCAAGGAACATGGAACTATGGGATGTTAAATTTATCTAGGATAATCCTGGGCACAGAGACATCAAACTTATCAACAACAATGTTTTGAGAGCCTTTATAAGCCTAGGCTTGTAATATCCTTGGGTCAACAATTTGAAGCTGTACCATAGCGTAATAATTGGGAAACAAATACATCAAAGCAGGAGAAGCAGGTATATTGCTGAATAGAAAAGGAGAGTTGACAATAGAAAAATTGAAGTCATCACGTTTGTTTCATAGTTTCAAATGTAGCCTTTCGTGGGCGTCATAATAAAAATAAGATATCAAGTTGATTATTCCATTGCCTAAACATTTACTTATATATTTTACTTGCCTTTTTTCTGTATTTTATAGTAAAAGCAAAATTGAATTTGCAACTGAAAAACTATCCTTGGCAACTGTTGAAACTAAGAAAACCAGGGAGATCATTACTATGAAAACAAAAACACAATTACATAATTGTAATCGGACCACAGACAATAGAACCACGACGCTTGAAGGACATTGTATTTAACGACAAAATAATTTCTAGTGGTGTAGTAATAGTTCTCTTACAGGAAACAAAACCATTCAATTTATTTTACAACCAATTGTCCACAAATACGGAGTTTTCAAAATGATAAAAATGTATTTAATATAAAACATTGAATCAAAAAGGTGTAATATAATAAAAAGTAAGGAAACATACAATGATTTTGTTTTTCATTGATTCAACAAAAAATAAGTTGAATATTATACAGCATATTACGTTGTAGAAAGTTATTCAAGCCGTTGGACATTCCAAATGGCGGCGTCGATCATACTGTAGAGGAAAAGAGAGTAAGCAGGATGCGTCTTAAAACATATCTCTATCACTGAGTTTGTTTGCATTCTTATTCTAATTGCATAATTTGATCTTGTAATTGTGTTAGAATTAAAAATTAGTTTTGTAGGAACATATGTCGGTTATGTATTTGTCACAATTAGATAATCCAAAGTCAGATTTGATAAATTTGTTAAATTATCTCCTCTTGTGTTTAAAACAAGAAAATCCTGCGAAAAAGTCATCATGTCTAGTTTGAAAGTGTTGGCAGTGACTACAGCCCAACCAATGAACTGTGTTGATACGTATAGGTCAGATTGACTATCTTTAACTCATTTCAAGGTATATGTAAAAAGTCCAATTAATGACATATGATATATACATATTATCTACACAGTGTGTATGTACAACCTTCAGTATCAGGTCGAGTACTTTTTCGTAGGCATATTACTATGAGTCCCGCTTGCGCGACGATTAGTGATACAGCTACGAAAAAAGGACTAGACCTGATACGAAGGGTTGTACATACATCCTGTGTATATGAACATTTCAAATTAGGATATTTAAAATAATAAAAAAACAGAACTTTATATGAAAAAAATACATTTTACCACAGAAAACCACTGAACTATGTTATGACATGTTCTGTAGTAATGACGTCATTGTTTCCGTTTGACAAATCGGAGATCCCCAATGACGTCACAATGAGAAGTACACGTGTACTTTACCGCCAATGTGAAAACTTGTATTTCGTCAAATCAGAAAGAAAAACTAGTCTGATGTTAGATAAATGTTCATATAAAAGCAGGAAATGCTATGTTTTATAACATGTAGACAAAATACATTCAAGTTAATAACGAAAACATGATGTTCAAAATTTTATATTAAGGTCCAAGTGTTATAGACAGGTTATTGATAAAATTAAAAACTAAACGTAATGGCATTTAGACACCTATGGTCTAAATATAATAAATCTCCGGGACCACTATAGACATCTTGTTGTATATAGGTGACTAGGTAAGACTTTATATAAAACCCGGAAATACCTAATGAAATGCCTTACAGGATCAATACGGTGTATTCTAAGTCTCTTAGACATAAAATGTAAATCGCAGTATGGGACAACAGTCCGTCCAATTACCTTTTATAATGTTGGTGGGTGGTTTTTTAGTGTAATCGCCTTTGAGAGACTAGTACACATGATTATTAATATCGTATCCGTTAAATCTGTGTTAATTATCAGACACACGCTTTTATATATATTAGTGTCTTAATATTTGCATTTAAGGAGAAAGAAAGCATACCTCTGGCAAATATTGAACACATTTGTTTGTAATAAACTGACCCTTTTACCTTAAATTGTCTGAACAAAGTATTATAGGATCGGAAAAATATATACGTCGTATAATAATGACAAAAACAACAAATATACAAATTGGTAAGACATCTGAAGTACAAGTTTTGTGCAAATAAAAATCCAGATATTACAAATCATAACGTTTTCAGTACAATTTAGATTTCAATTGCTTTTCCAGCATGTTACACTGAAATATTCAATGAAATGCTTTTATTTAAATTACCTAAAGTGACGTAATACAATAAAGCACAAATGTTTAATTAAAAAAGTTTAAAATATACTTCAGTTTCTATTATTCATCGTCGTCACTCTGTAATAAAATTTAACTCCAAGATCTACTCGCCATTTTTTGTTTATTACTTCGACATGTCATCGCTTTCAAATATAACCTTACTTTATTTCTATATGTGTAAAGTAATACTTGGTTTAGATTGAGATATATCTTGAAAGAGAAACAAAAAGTATAACTTACCTTTCAGGAAAAAATAATATATATTGCGCATTTTATGATAGCATTTCCATGTTCGTAAGTGTGAGGTTTAATAACACCATCAGTACGAATGTTTTTATACAATAACACAAACAATTTATTGATTGTTCATCGGACAGACTTCTAGTAATCTAAAAACATGTAGCATATATCACGTGAAACTCAAATCTTTTACAAGATAAGCAAATATTCTTATCGTTTCTAAACTTTTTATATTTCAAAATCAAATGTAATTTTATAAAATTGTAGATGCGTTTTACATGTATGGATTTTAATGTCATTATTTTTTTTTTATTTTACATCAACTTTCAGAAAATTATTAATCTTCCCAAAAATCGAACAGCAATACTTGTGTAAGATTACTTAAATTGTCAAATGCAAGAGAATAAAAATGATAACAACGAAAAGAAATGTATTAGAAACGATCGGTTAGTGCTTAAAGATCAAACCTCAGTAATTATATATATATATATATATATATATATATATATCACAGAGATTATAAAGCCTATGATTTAAAATTGATACTCAAAATGAAAGGCGTTGAACACAAGCATTTGTTATAAGATTACGCAAGATACTTTTCAAAAGAAAGCAATTACTAATAGCAGTTATAACACTTCGTCAAATCCTCGGAGTAACATTTGTCTAATCTAAAAACTTTATTTTATTTATGAAAAACAAAATTGTACAAATTGATAAAATTCTTTTTGAAGTCTTATTCAATTTGAAATCAAAGATACTTTATTATGTGAAACGTTTTACATTAATATAGCACAAAAGGGAAATATACTCCGATAGCATGTAAGTAGACAGAGAATGTGCGAAGAAACGCAAGGGTTTTTGAAAAACCATAAACACATCGTTATCTCTTATACTTAAATAAAATGTCCATATATCTGCAAGTAAAAATAGATTTATTTTGAATGGAACGGACAATAGATCACATTAAAGTCAGATTATATATATATTTTTTGGGTTTTACGATGTTGATAAAATTTCCCTTCACTGGTATCATTATGGGATTTGCATTGAACTATACACGAAGATGGAATGTAAAAAAGTAATTTATACACATGCAACTTTAACAAGATTCATCTGTCATTATATATACACAGTAATAGGAATTCATAGTTTGCTAAATATGTATAAAATACATGCTCTGTGGTGGCCCATACATTTGCATTCTTGTTCAACAGTGTGTGTAGAAGATCTAGAAATAGAGACATCAAATTTTAACAATGTATGATCGACAAGAATAATACACTTAATAAAACACATTCAAGCATTTCCCTAGTCTAGAAGCGTAATGTTCATCTATTCTCCAACTCCTTGTATTAATTTTCAATGCAAATAAAGGTAATGTAGTTATCTAGATATTAGTGTATTATTAATGACAATAAATACAATATTATATGAATATAATTCTGCATGTCTTATAGGTTTACTAAACACAACCATATAATCACTGAAGATACCATCAACAAAATGTTGGAGTTTTTGATAGATAACATATTTTTGGTGTTTTGAAATATAGTTTTTCAGCAAACAATCGGTATACCAATGGGTAAAACTGTGCACCATTGCTTGTTGATTTGTTTCTTTATTCTTATGAAGCAGAATTTATGCAGAACCTTGTTAAATCTGGAGAGAAGACTGTCGTCAAATCATTCAACCCAACATACATATATAGAGATGACGTTCTGTCTCTTAACAATCCTAAATTTAGAGACTATGTAAATGTTAAAATCACAGTGAGCTTGAAATAAAAATCACGACTGATTTCTCAAGTTCTGCTTCATATTTAGACTTATACCTGAATTATAACGCACACGAAAGGCTACATTTGAAACTTTATGACAAACGTGATGACTTCAATTTTCCATTGTCAACTTTTCTTTTTTATGCAGCAATATACCTGCTTCTCCTGCTTATAGTGTATATGTTTCCCAACTAATATGCTATGGTAGAGCTTGTTCCCACTACGGGGACTTTGCACAACGAAGTGCGCTGCTTGCAAAAAAATTGTTGACTCAAGGACCTCATAAAGTTTTATGGCCGTCATCACAGTATTGTTGATAAGTTTGATGTCTCTGTGTCCAGGATTGCCCTGAATATATTTGGCGTCTCATAGTTCCACGTTCCATTCACACAATTTTGATTACACACGTGGCGGGTGTAGCTAGTTAAACAGAGGGTGCTTACCCTTCCGGAGCACCCGGCCTCACTTCCCTGGTGGAAGTTCACGTGTCTAACCTAACTTGTCAGTTCTAAAGTTTTTACTTTGCTTCTGGATTGTGATTCGGACATGGGTATGTATGTTTGTTTTTGATTACTGGAAGCATAACAACTCTTCAAGCACAGGTATTACTCATAGATTACTTGCAATGTACATCCCGAGTGTGTAAATAAAGTGCAACAGCTGGAATCATATTTTGAACGAAATGCGCCAAAAGATATACAGTAAATCCGACTTCGGACGTCTTTCAACATTAAAACTAGAATGTCTCAAAATATCAATTTCTCCATGATTTCCACAATTTGTATGTCTTTCCCTTTTTACAATTATACTATCGAATTTAATTACAAATGATATTGAAATAAACGAGTCGAGTTAAGTTATTAGTAAGAAACAATTTTAGACACAGAATGTGTTAATTCAATTACTCATTAAGGAATTCTACTTGTATACACTATCATTTAATTTATAATTTGTTTATGGTAAATTTGACATTTTTTATTTTAGGTCTTTTATTCATATATAATCCACTTTGATTAAAGTATTGATTGTATTTGATATCCCTCATATTACATTGCATTTCAAAGTATAGGTTTTTATCATCTCATCATGGTTATAAAAACAAATCGTCTCTTTACTCATGTTACTTTTTATCTTTTAAAGGGTAAAGCATTTTATCTTTTAATTTATGCACTTCGAAGAAAATATCAAGATATTCTTATGTCATAGGTATGAAATTTATTTATTCTTCCTTTATACAGATAATAGAAAAAGGTTTTTATCTCAAAAGACGTAGACGTTTGTACCATATGTGCATTTATGCAGTGTTGGTGCTTTATAAGACACATGTAACGCTCGTATTTTTATTTAGAAAATTTTTCATCATAAAAATCGATAGATCTTAAAACATCAGAAACGCTATTGTTTTATTGTTTTATAGTTTAATGTTCTTTTCACTTAAGTTTGATATAAATGTGGCGGTGAAGCTAGCTAAAAAGATGTACTTACCCTTCCGGAACACCCGGTCTCACTTCCCTATTAACGGTTTGTTTCAAAGTCTTTACTTTGCGATTTAGACATGAATCAGTGTGTTTGTTTTTGATTCATTTGAATATGTACCTTCATGATTACTTAATCCTTGAATTTCGAACGAATTATCTTAAATTATAATTCCGGTTATTTGGAAACGAATTTATCTCCGCTACGGAAATAAGTTTTCTGTTCGCTTTATACCACCCACGCCAAGAATAATTTTTTTAAAATAATTTAACGTGAAATACATGATTTCGTAGCAAATATCTAGTTACAATTGTTATAACCAATGTAATTGTAATAGATTAAACTGATATCAAAGAATAGTCATAACTTACCTAATTAGCTACCATTTATGGATATGTGTCGTCTGTAATAGAAAAGTCAACAAACATCACCACATCAGTGATATATAATCCGGTTGACTGAAAAATTAAAACACACGAAAGTTGAGTTTTAAATCTTAAATAATATAACAATTTTGTATTTAGGGGTTAATAAACCATTAAAAGTAGTTATCACTACAATTATGATGATTTTCTATGCGGTAAAACTAATATGAAATACTATTTCCAGACACAACTACAAATAGATTGATTCTAAAAGGTTAAAAAATGCAACAATATTGCTTGCATTTTTTGTAGATCAACCATTAAAAGTCGTTGAATGTATAATGATTTAGTTAAAATGTGTAATTAGGTGTCCGGACACATACATAAACAGACTGTTTTTTAAATATTAATTAAAAAAATGCAACAATTTACCATTTATTTGTTGATAAAAACAATACAAAAAACCCCCAAAAATTCATTTCAATAATGATAATATTGTCAGTACTAGTAAACTTATCACAAAACAAATATAATCATTCAAGTAAATGGCATCATATTCAGAGAAGATTTACGTCTATTTTTGTAGGAAGAAATAACGCTTTTATAAGTTTAATGTTGACTGTTTTATCAGATGCAGCGATCTATCGGATTTCCAGGATATTATTTTGTCAATCCTTTTTATTTGATATATTTATAAGAAATAAAATGACTTAATAATAAAACAGTTATACCCTTTCATTTCGGTCAATCGTGACATATTGACTTTCAAGGACGATATCGACCGAGGATGAAATACGAGGTCAATATGCCCTTCAGAAGTTGATATATCGCTGCATAGATGCTATCAAAAGGCTATATTGTTAATGTTTGTTTATGAATGCGTTTTAATACACTGACTTTCACGACCTTTACTCTGTTAACGTCAATTCTTTCTAGAAAATTGGAAAATGAAAATTTTGTTTATTTTAGTGAAGTTAATTATGTACGGGATTTTTATCCAAAATATTACATAATATATCATTAAATCAAACACAAACATAGCAATCCATGTCAAAATTAAAATTGAGATAAATCCAAAAATTAGGTTAAATTTCACTAAAGAAGTAGGACCGGGTGCTTCGGAATGGTAATCATCTTTTGTTTAGCTATCTACACCCGGAATGTGAGAACAGAATAAAAGTATGAAACTTTAAGACGTCAAATATA
This sequence comes from Anadara kagoshimensis, assembly GCA_021292105.1. NCBI lineage: Eukaryota > Metazoa > Mollusca > Bivalvia > Arcoida > Arcidae > Anadara > Anadara kagoshimensis. The sequence goes on along the minus strand of CM037861.1, from coordinate 68,940,466 downwards.
TCAAGGATATTTTAAATACAGATGCATCATACATGTACGCATCGACAATAATGTGATGAAGACAAAAACGGTTTCTTTTTATTTTAAATGGAAGAATTATGAAGGTTGGTGTTAAAGGATCTCTTAGTTTAGGGGTTATTTTATTAATGTTGCTTAAAGAATTCAAGTTTAAAATTTAAAAGTTTGCTGTCACAAAGTAAAGACGAGACACTTAAACTGTTTACTAGACATATGCATGTAACGGTATTGTGACACAAGGTTAAACTATTTTAGATATAACCATGGCATCTTGTATATACATTGTAATCAAATTCTCGAGATGAAAGAAAACAAAACATATAAAGAAGTGCAATGTTTAGATATCGCCATTGACATGTTTGGTACACAATGTAATCGAGTATGTGATCTAAAGCATTGGTGTTAATTTAAATTCCCCAGATGTGACATGGGTAAGAAGTACAACAACATCTTTAAATAAGTGTACATTGACAGATGCCAATATGAGATATGATGAATATTCGACAATAAAAGATTAACATCGTAATGAAGTAAATTTTATTTTACTTCATGATACAATTTATTCACAACAAGATAATTAGGCAATATAGCATTATGGTTAAATTCGTGAATTTTTCTAAGGTGTACCACAAGATTAGTATCACTTAATATTTGTTCTTAAAACATTAAAGGATATATTCTAGTTGCAAATCCCAGAAAAAACGTCGATTACACTTTCGTGGTGGAAGTTCATGTTTTAAACTTATTTAGTCGGTTTCAAAGTTTTTACTTTACTTTGGGGTTGTGATCTGGACATAGTTTGGTGTGTTTGTTGTTTTTTTTATTTTAAGGAAAACAAACTTACATAGTAACATAACAAATGCATACAAGTGTTGTCGCACAAACGTAACAGGGATGCATCTGGTACGCTTTGGAATATTTTGAAATAATCGAAAGAATTTTACAACTGAAAAACGTTGACTTGGCGACTGCCAACGTAACCAAGAACACAGCATGATACATCTGTAAATGAAATGATAAAACGGCCAAACAAGGCAATACAAAGGACAAATATAAGGACCACTAGTACTCATTAAGAAATACCCAACTATGTATAGGTAATATAGACACTAATAAGTAGTAAGGTATTCTTTTACTACTGTTGATCAACAAAAATAACATATGCTTACAGATATAAGCAAAGATTAAAAACGAATATTTATCTCAAGTTTTAAAACGTATGTATATTTGCAGTATTCATAAGAAGCTTTTAAAAACCTAACCTATTTGAATTTCACTTTTTGCAAGAAGCAACATAATAGTATCCAAAATTTACCTTTAAACAACAAAACACGATGTGCTGACCATATGTTTTAAAATAGCAACGAGACATTGCCAGCTGTATTATGTTATAAAACCCAATGATATACTACTGATACCACTTTGTACAGACTTTAAACTGAATGTCAAACAAAAATTTGATAACGCAAGAAAAGGGGAAATAAAAACCATAACAATACAAGTTATCACAGAGAATATTATACATCGAGAAGATTGAAATTAGAAAACTCTTAATTAACTAAAATTTTCTTACTGACACAAGTAAACTAATATGAACCGCACTGGATCGTAATATTGGTTGTAGTTGCGATTGAAAAAATGTTTCTATAAATTTTGGTGTGTCTTAATTTTCTCTGGTACTAAATATTTTTCAACGCGTATTTGACACTGAGCCGTATTGGATCATAATATGGGCGTGTTTGCAGTTTAAACATACAAATATTTCCTATACATTTCTTTATCAATTTTCTTTAGTACTAAATATTTCTAGTTGTTTATTTCACTTTTTAGCACTCAATAATTGGACATCGACAATTTTACTCAAATTTGAAATTGGTGTTTCCTAACGCGTCAAAAACTATCTCGTTATTTAACGTGAACCAGTGTTTTAACATAACAGCTGGTTTGTGAATTAAATCGATTGTTAGTTGTACGTAATAGGAAAATCCAATAGTTGGATAATCTACACAGGATTAGCTCGTGACAAAATGTATGCTTTTACACGTGACTTGTTTGTTTTTGTACTTAAGAAGATCAGATTTTATCTAAATTTAGCAACGTATCATCTTATTATTAATACTGTTTGACCTATGTTATAAGTTCCCATCAGTGCACGAGTGCCTAGTATAGTTTCATAACCTTGCAAACTACATATTTATACCAGTGTTTAGTTTACAGCACTAGACGGTCGTTTTGGAATACAATTTTGTGAAACCAAATTTTTTTCAAGGGGTTATTGAAATTATTTTTAAACGTATTAAATTTAGAAAATATCTATGTTTTGTGACGTCAGAAAATTGCGGACGCTCTAACGATGAATTGAAACTCTAATTCTTGATTCTTAACTCTTAACATTGTACAAGTACAGAAATTTTTAAGCTTTCTTGGTTTTATATCTGCAATACTTATTGTGAAGCTATAATGCACAGTCGAATAATATACTAATTGAAAGAACAAAATTATAGATTTAATAAACCAGTTTTTTTTCTAAGAAAATTGAATAACTTAACATAATCAAAAACAAACATAATAATCCATGTCTGAATCACAATCCAGAAGCAAAGTAAAAACTTTGAAACTGGCAAGTTAGGTTAGACACGCGAACTTCCACCAGGAAAGTGAGGCCGGGTGTTCCGGAAGGGTAAGCACCTCTTGTTTAGCTAGTTATACCGCCACGTATGTTATTACACATAACATCACAATCAATTTTAATTTTTTACGGAATCTTATTTAGAATCTCATGAATCTTGGTTTAAAGTGTTGTATATATATTTATATATCAATTTAATCAGAAAATAGTATAATTTTAAGTTGGAACAAAAATCTAAAAATCTATTAAATGGTCCATAGCATTTAGAAATGTTGCGTAACATAAGTATAGTTCGTTATCAAACGTGGATGCTGGGGGTATTTTTCTAATAAGATAAAAATTTCTTAATTCAGCAATAATTCAATATTATTGAGATCATCCGGTACATGTCAATTATTTGATCCAAGACATGTGTTGTAGCGGATACCGCCGGTGACAATACCAGTAAATGTAGTACAATGTTATGTATGGGAGCAAATAGACTTTTTAGGTTGTTTATAACGTATTACATAACATTATATTACATTTATTAGCGGAGAAATCTCGTTGCAAATATATTAATTGTAATTTCAGAGGGTAGAAAAATGCACATTCAAGTTTAATAACAACCTAATAAATTTAACTGAAGTTAGAAGAGATTATATCTATAACTAATAGTACAGTAACTACCTAAACAGTTGTATTTACCCGTTGGAGCACCCGGCCTCACTTCCCTGGAAAAGAAATCACGTGTTTTACCAGTTTTTAAAGTATTTACTTTCATTGTTTTTGGACTGTGATTTTAACATAGACTTTTTGTGATCCCTTATTACTTTGACATCACATCACGACATCCAACATAAACATAAAAACGAATTTACTGTTATCCGTTTGAAACTCATCAAACAAACCTGCCTAATAGGCGAGTTAAAAGACAACAGTTATATAACGGATAACGCCATTGCTAACAATTGCTATTTATACCCCGAGTGTTTTGTTTATCCAACTTAAACACATTAAAATAAAGCATCGTTTTACTGCTTGCTTCCGGCATGCGACTCTCACAACATGTCATTTGTCAGGTCATTCACTTGCACCGCGTAACATTACTACCAGAAGACAATTGCTCTCTTAATTTTTAAACATACGTGCTTTAAAACATAATGTTTACTTCTGGAGAGAGAAGAAATGTAAGGGTTATTTTTTTTTTTTATTATTTATTTATTTTTTTTTTTGAAATCTGTATTTCCCGAGATCTCTGTCATTAGATATTATTGTATTCTAGCCCAATTTGTGGTTACAAAGTGAAAAATGCACAAGTATGCTATGTATAAATAAATTTTGGGATAGGACTACATTAATTGTCAATTATAAGTTATGTTAACGACCAGAATGAAAATGAATTGAGATGTACATGTAAGTCTCAAATTTCAATTAAATAAAACCAAATAATTAGTTTTTGTTTCAGACTTGAAGAGTAGTTCCTCCAAGTTACTTAGCATCTATAAATTAGCGTTAAAAAAGTTTAAGCTTTTAAGACTAATGATTATTCAAGGTTAAAAATTAGAAGTCTTTATTACTGAACAACCATGTTTTGACTTTACATTTGTTCTTAATAAATTATGGTATAGACCTGTCAAACGTTGAACACTACTGCCGAATCATTAGCCAGTTTCAGAAGCTGCTTTCATTGTCAGTCTCGGAAGCTGCTTTCATTAGCCAGTTTCAGAAGTTGCGTTTTATATCTTCGCAACTTTTCGGACTTGGTAGTCGATATTCAACTTCTTTTCATTACCTCGGTGTTAAACTTTCAACAGTTCTGTACTTTGTATCCATGGTCACATAACTGTCAGCTGTGATTCGGATCTAGTGTCACGTCAGCGTATTGTATAAATCTGGGAAGTCTTTAATAATAACTATTTTGTTTATGTCATCTTAGTAATTTTATTTACTATAATATATCTAAATTAATTAAATTACAAGCTGTCGTTTCACTTTTGCTAGCTTTCAAATCTTTTGCTTTGCTGTTGGGATTGCGATTTAGATAGACATGGACTGGAAGTAATCCTACATTATGTTAATATATACACCGATTAATTGCATAATCTTGCTGTCCTTCTGGACTCAAACACATAATATGTAATGCCAAAATCATGGTATAAACTAATAAATTTAAATTACACCAAGAAGAAATTACAACATTTATTCAGGTACATGTATACGGGTTAATCGTTCCTGACTTTTGGACAATATACCATTATTTCCCGCGCAAAATTGATAACCAAATTACAGAATTACCTGTATAACATTAATCAAACATGTCTAGCTTAAAAGCCTTTGAGAGATAAGAGTTCACAGAATTAGTTGAAATAATATGATAGTGCATATGCTCTAGAATTGTTGTTTTTAAAATAGGAAAGTCTCAGATTCTCAAGATCCCGTTACTAAATTAAATCTAGGGTTTTAGTCAAAATAATATGATAATGTACAAAAAATGTATGTGTTCGCATAGGCGAAAAATTGTTGATGCTTTAAAATAGGAACGTCTCATTTTCTCCAGATCACGTTTCTGAGTTAAATCAAGCGTGTTTTAGTATGCAGTTTATATGTTGTTATCTGTACAATTTTATTGTTTTATTGCTATTCCGGGCTTTCATTTTCACTTCGTTGCAAATTGCGTAATACCTGCAATCTATAAAAAATTATAGCTTTGCATGTGTTGTACACATTTTTATCAGTTGCAAGTGCATCTTAAATCAATACAATTATTTTGAAGACTACATTTTTTAATACAAACCAAAATCAAAAATTCAAGTCCATGCCCAAATAACAACCCTAAAGAAAAGTAAAAACTTTGAAACTGGTACATCTAGTCAAATACGTTAATCTACATATTACGAGTTGAAATAGAAGGCAATGCCCGCACAATTACGTGGATATTAAACTAAACTTTAACATGAAATGATGCGGCCAGCGGGCAAATGTGTAATATATATATATAAAGAAAGGTGTAATAAGAGAAGAATATTGACAGTATTTTGGAAATCGACATCTATATTGATTGAGTTTGTCGTATTTCACTGTAACTAACTATAGTTCATTATCCACATATTACATTAATAATCAAACAGAATCACGTCGGTCCATGTCAAAATCGCAATCAAAAAAGCAAAGTAAAATCTTTGAAATCTGAACTGACAACAGGGAGGTGAGGTTGGGTGCGCCGGAAAGGTAAGGACAAAATTAAGATATTGTTATCATTACAGTCAAACCTGTCCATAAAGGCCTTTCAAGGGAACCAGTGAAAGTGGTCTTTATGGACAGGTGGCCTTTATATACAGGTTCAAATAATATGAATAAAAAACCATTGGGATTCAATTTTACTGGCTCTTATAAGCAGGTAACCCTTATATAGTGGTGGCCTTTAAGGCAGGTTGGACTGTTTATTGTTTTTGAAGTGTTCAAAGTCAACAGAATTATAAAATCATGTGTGATAATTGAAAGGCTAACATTATTTAGGTAACGAGTTTTCAAATTTCCCAATAGCTGCCGGGGTAATCAAGGTAACAGGTTTAAATTATGTAGTACACTGTCAAGCTAATTAAGGCCATGCGTTTGAAAATACCCCAAAACTACCGAGGTCCTTTGGGAAACTAGTTTAAAAATACGTGTATCCCAGAAAATTTACCGGCCATTACTGCGATAAAACAGTTGCCGGTAGAGTGCTTGCTCCGTATGTGGGAGGTCGTAGGTTCGAACCCCGATCGGGTCTGACCCAGACTTGAAAGTGGGTCGTGACTGTTCTTTCGCAAAGCACTTGGCATTACGAAATAAAAGTCACGGTTTTTTAGTATGGGGACTTTAATTATAAATAACCGAGGTCCCGTGTCGCGGTAAGCGTGGCACCATAAATATCCCTGCTGGTATAATGCCATCAGCGCAATGAGTAGGCAAAATTTCTGCTCCTTCGCCTATAGCTGGCAACGTCTCTATATAAGTGAAATATTTTAACGTTAAACACCATTACTCAACTACAATAAAAAAAACCACCGATGTCATTTAGGTTTAAAATGTCCTAATATACATGTACTACAGAGTTTATTTAGGTTATGCTCAAAGACTACCGAGGTCATTAAATTAATTAAGTTAATTAATTCAACCTGCTGATATCTGACATATATATAATGTGTATTGGCCCGTAATGACCTTGTACTTTCATTTGTTTCATTTTTTACGGTTTATCCAATTTAACACATGGGCTGTTTTAATTATTTTGTTAATTATAATTAGTTGTCATCAATGAAAACTATTTCCGATAGGTGATGCAGACATAAATAGTTTAAACTACACAATGATGAAAGGATGAAATATTAACATCCATCAATGTCATACCAGTTATTATTATACTTTAGAACCATGCGTATCAAATGTGTAACAATCGTGTTTACAATTTCCGTTTCTAGACGCGTTGTACCTTTTGACTTTTAACTAGTAAACAATGCACGAATAATCAATCCATAGTTGGTTGCTTTAAAATTGGTTTATGATTCTTTGATGGATGGGAAGTAGTACGTAAAATGCGAGTAGTATATAAAACACGGTCGAATAATGCAGGTAATAAATATAACTTCATAACTTTGACAACAGAGTTGTTTTTTTTATTTTTTTTTTTTTAATTTTATTTTTTTATTTTTTTATTTTGGGGGGGGGGGGAGAGATGATCTTTATCTATATTTCAAAATGATTATTGTGTCAATACATATAATATTCTAATACACATGCCTGTATAAAATGTTTATAGTTTTTAGTATCATTTCACATCTGCATACTATACCTTTAAACCCATTAAATCATCTATATACCAAAATGACCATCTACAATATTCTAATACACCAAACAAAAAATTTATAGTTTTTCAGATAATTAATAATTTCAATATTCGTTTGCATCTTTGACCTACATGTAGGCCTTTGAACCCATAACCTTAACCTAAATATCAAAATCATCGTAACAGCTATCAACAATATAATTATATACATGCCTATGCAAAAAGGTTCATATTTTTCCAGACAATTACTAAAATCAGAGGATAAAATCACAAAATTACCTGCACAATTGAACTTGATCCCTTTTTGAAAGTAATTATAAGAATAAGCTAAAACTGAAAAACCCCTGGCATTATCTGATCAAATAGTCCCAAAAACGCCTAAACTATTTTTTGTTGGAATTTCACGAAATGAACAAACTATAGACCTAAGACCCTAAAATAGACAAATATCCCATCTTTTTTTCTCCAATTGTTGGTTTCGGAGAAAAGATTTTTTAAGATGTTTGCACCTTTAGGTTACTATGACCTAGTTATGGTAGTCTTGGAAACGCCACAAACAAATCTAAATTGCAGCGGCCCTTATATACTATTGAAATCTGTCTGGTAGCTTCAGAGAAGTCGAAAATAGGTGCTAACGATGCACCCACCCACACTCCCTCACGCGCGCGCGCACTATGCCATAAGCTCACATGACCTACGGTCAGGTGAACTAACAATTAAGCAATACAAAAATTAAGGTAAACATATACAGAGAGAACATTTATTAAAAAGCGAAGAATACAGTGTATGCGCGAAAAGTGGGAGTTTTTTAATGGTCTGTTCGCTATTTCACAGAGTGAGTACGCCATAGACCAACTTGTCGCTCCTCAAGTCACATTATACTGACTCCGAGTACTCCAGTTGTGCTCAGTCCGTTTCATACCGAGGGCTAGGCGAGAAGTTTTCTTATGTTTGACCCGACAGGGGTTCCAAACACACGACCTCCAACTTCGGCGCGTACCATTGTCACTGAACAGTCGAGCTTGCTACGAATTTCTTTCTCATTGATAAAGTGTCATTATTATGAAGTTACCTATAAAGAACAAATCTGCGTTTTTCATACCTGACTATCAAGAGAGTAACTTTGTTGTTAGAGCTACATTTATCATATTGAAATCAATCATAATTTTATTTTCCGAATTGATATTAAAATCATATTGTTTATTACGGCTATTAACGGTATATAATAAAAAATCCCATAAACAAAGATGTTTTAACTGATTGAAAATCCAACTATTGACAATTGTAAACAAATAAATTGGTAAGTTGCGTAATAAAGTAAATAAATCAAATCAATATTACAATTGATAACATTCTGTTTTTCTGAAAATGGTTTTTAATTCAATTTTATAAAGTTGTGATTTTATGATCTACAAAAAACATAGTTACATGATCATTAGTGTACAAAAACTAGATAAAAATGTCAGACATTTCCTTAGGATGTGTTAAAAGTAGACATTGATGATAACAGCATCATTACTAATAACAGTAAAAATCACACAAACAAACATGAAAACAAACACATTTATCCACAGTATGATAATAAAACGTAACTGAAGTGTGTTGAGTTGATTGACTTTAAAATAGTTAATTATATAGGAACCAGAATATGTCGATAATAGTAACAGAAGTCAACAACCGCGCACTTGTTCTTGGCAAAGTGTAAAATGTGAATTGGATTAAACTCTTGAACTGGACTCATTAATTAGACTGTTCAATCGGATTGGACTCGTGTACTGGACTCATGGTAACTAATAAAATAGCTTTTTCAATACCAAATGATCATAACTAAAACAAAAAGATTTAATTCAAGAGTCCAATCCAATTTACACTCCAACCCCGTCTACATTTTATGCCAAGAGGTTCAAGAGTCCAAACCACACCACAGTTTAACCTTTGTACTTGCTCTGATGGCATTCTATATAACTGAAAATGATAATGAGTCTTTTGCGAGATATTCGATATTGGATATTCTGCATTCACACAACATCGAATATCGAATTTCCGAAGTAAGTTTATCTTGCTATTCGATATTGGATATCGATATCGGAATCTCGCGAATCGAATATCAAATCTCGAATCTCTGATATGCACAGATGCTGCATATTTTTAAAAATTGCTCACAAGTTTGTTAGATAACGTTCAGTTAGTCTAAACTGTTCATTTCAAAGTTGTAACCATAGTTACAAATATGACATTAAACCTTTTTTCAAAATTTTCATTAAAAATAATATAACGTCTTAAAATAACTATGTCAATTATAAGCTAATTATTAGAATTTTTAACTAATACTTCAATATTATTTTTAAGGTCAATATGACAAATTAAATTTGTCAAATTTTCATAAACATGACTGTTTAGTGAAACATTCCCATTTAAGGTAAAATTGTAGTTATGGCATCTTATAGGGCTTTACAAAAGATAGACGCAGGGTTTTAAAATCGCATTTTAAGCTATCACACCGACCGGTATAACAAACCTTACAAGATGGCAGATAACGATGTTATTCACCCTGTAGTGATTGATAATGGATCAGGTTTGTCCAAAGCAGGATTTGCAGGGGATGGTGCTCCAAGGGTAGTGTTTCCGTCTATTGTCGGGAGGCAAAGGCATGAGGTAAGTGAAACAAACTAAATCCTACTTTTGAATCATTGATTTTTGGGATGTCTTAATTTCCGCGAATCCTTGATTGTTGGGGTGTCCTAATTTCCGCGAATCCTTGATTTCCATGGTGTCATAATTTCCGCGAATCCTTGATTTTTGGGGTGTCCTAATACCCGCGAATCCTTGATTTCCATGGTGTCATAATTTCCGCGAATCCTTGATTTTCGGCATGTCCTAATTTTCGCGAATCCTTGATTCCATGGTGTCATAATTTCCGCGAATCCTTGATTTTCGGCATGTCCAAATTTCCGTGAATCCTTGATTTTTATGGTGTCATATTTTCAACGAATCCTTGATTTTCGTGGTTGTCCCAATTTCCGCAATTCTTGATTTTCGTGATGTCTTAATCCTTAACTTTTATGGTTTACTAATTTCCGTGAATCTTTGATTTTCGTGGTGTTCCAATTTCCGCGAATCCTTGATTTTTATGGTTTACTAATTTCCCCGAATCTTTGATTTTCGTGGTGTTCCAATTTCCGCGAATACTTGATTTTTGTGATGTCCTAATTTTCGGAGTTCTAAGAAAAAATACCATTTTTCGGGATTTGTAAATTTGTGAATTTTGTTTGCGTTAAACGTAATTTTGTAAAATACTATTTATTTCACATGTGCAAGTCAGACCTATCGAAAATTTAACACTAAGCTTACAAATCAGTGTCGAAGATGTAGTTTATTTCGGCTCCTTGTTTGCTCGACTGTTTTTCGACAGATGCTATCTATCACTACAGCTTTTCACCACTGCGGTAGCTAAATTAGTAGAGTGCTCCCTCCGTATGTGAGAGGTCGTGGGTTTGAACGTTTACCCCGAAGAGGGTTTGTCCCAGGACTTGAAAGTGGGTATTGACTGTTCTTTCGCCAAGCACTCGGCATTAAGAAATGAAAGTCACGGTTCTTTCGGATGGGAACTTAAAATAAACGAGAGTCCGTGTCACAATAGGCATGGCACGATAAAGAACTCTGCTGTATCAGCGCAAGCAACGCACAGGCTCTATCGTCTATAGCTGGCGACGTCTCGATATAAGTGAAATACATGTATTCTTTGACTGTGACGTTAAACTCCATTAATCAAAAGAACTCACTACAGCTTTTCAGCCACTGCCTATCCATATCTCTACCACTTGACAATCGAACCTCGACTCCTATTTGTTACTTGGATATTAACTTGCGCCAGGGATGTACTGTAAATTCGTGGATCAGTGTTTCCCTGAAATCAACGTTTAGAAACCAAGATAATAAATGATTTGACGGTAATTAAAAAATTATAAGGACGGCCAACAAGGGTTCGAGCCCTTGATCGGATGTACACAGTATGACCTTTAAAATGGTGTAATGGCAGTTCTCTGTCAATACATCAATCGCCGCTAGCACTACGGTAATATGTGAATAAAAGTTCTTTCGTCAATAAATCGCCGCTTGCACTACGGAGCCCGCAACAACAGAGAGACGTCCTTTGTCAGGATAAAACTGTGTTTATGTACCTTAATTTCAGGGTGTTATGGTTGGTATGGGACAGAAGGACAGTTATGTAGGAGATGAGGCCCAGAGTAAAAGAGGTATCATGACCCTCCAATACCCGATAGAACGCGGTATTGTTACAAACTGGGACGATATGGAAAAGATCTGGTATCATATCTTCTATAATGAACTCCGTGTGGCTCCAGAAGAACATCCAGTTCTGCTTACAGAAGCTCCTCTAAATCCAAAAGCCAACAGAGAAATGATGGCACAAATCATGTTTGAAACCTTCAAAACCCCAACCATGTACGTTGCCATCCAGGCTGTACTTTCGCTCTACGCTTCCGGTCGTACAACTGGCATTGTCTTTGATGCCGGAGATGGTGTATCGCACACAGTACCAATTTATGAAGGTTACGCTCTTCCTCATGCTATTTTGAAATTGGATCTGGCTGGACGGGATCTCACAGACTATCTGATGAAAATCTTGACCGAACGTGGTTATTCATTCACCACTACAGCAGAAAGAGAAATCGTAAGAGACATTAAAGAAAAGCTTTGCTACGTTACTTTGGACTTTGATCAGGAAATGCAAACCACCGACTCATCGCCATCTTTGGAAACAAGTTACGAACTTCCTGACGGTCAGGTTATAACCATCAGTAACGAGAGATTCCGATGTCCCGAATCTCTTTTCCAGCCTTTGTTTCTGGGCATGGAATCGTTTGGTATTCATGAGACTACATTCAACAGCATAATGAAATGTGATGTAGACATTCGTAAAGACTTGTATGCTAACACTGTTCTCTCTGGTGGTTCTACCATGTTCCCGGGTATTGCCGATCGTATGCAAAAGGAAATCACAGCTCTTGCCCCAAGCACAATGAAGATCAATATTATTGCTCCACCGGAGAGAAAATACTCCGCATGGATCGGTGGATCAATCTTGGCATCTTTATCCACTTTCCAACAAATGTGGATCAACAAACATGAATACGACGAGTCTGGTCCCAGTATTGTTCACCGTAAATGCTTCTAAATTATCGGACTTTTATAAATAATTATCGATACACATAGTTTGCTTGCACAGAAGCGACGAAGCGATGTTTTTTTTCATAAATGTTGTATTACTTTGCGTTTCATTCGCTGTGTGCCAATTTTCGCTTATTTTGCGATCGAAAATTTTCCGCGAAAATTTGGACAGCTTATTCGCCCCTAATTAATTGTATTTCATGTTATTGGGATATTAAATATTATATCATTTCAAACAGTAACGAGTTTGTCTTTACTAAGTAGCAATCATAATATATGGAAAGAGGTATGGCGGGTTTGGTGGGATTTTATCCTAAATGGACCATTTTGGATTTTGAAAAATAAAAGTCTTAATATTCACCCGTGAATTCTTAGTGTAACGTGGTTTCATGAAAAAAGGATTATTGATGTTTTTATATTTGTAAATAGCCCCTACTCTTCAAGGAAAAGCAATTTTATGAAAATGAAGCGTGTGTTGTTCATAGACTGTTCTGGTTACAGAATACGAAATCCTCAGATTAAAAATACACCGTTACGGTCATACACCTGTTTAACCAGGGGACAGGCAATGTAAAAATCGCCTATCAAACTCGTCATTTACATAATTGAGCCCGTCCAAGTAGAAACGTCCCTTATGGCCAAATTTTCACATTTTCAGATTTTGTTAGATTTTAATAGAACATTCCATGACCTTTCTAATGATATATGGCATTCCCTACTTTACAAGTGTAAAATATATGTATTTTGGCCAATAAAAAGGAGTGTTTGTTGCCATTTTACATTTTTTGCCGCCATAACGTCATGATAACGCTACGTTTGAACAATGTGCCTAATTTCGGCGTTTTGTGATAAAAAAGTTGCAAACGGTTATTGGTTATTCATTCCTACGTCTCTTGTAACGTTTCTTATATAATCCATGATTTATGTCAATAAGGGTCTATTGTTCAAGCAAAAACATCAGAATTTTTGTCAAAGAGACTGCAAGGTAACAAACCATTTTGCCTCGAATTTAGCGACTTTTTCCTGCGCATTCATTCTATGAATGTAAAAAAAAACTTTGAAAGTGAAAACTTAGTATTACCAGATAACAGTACGAAAAAATAAGATGACGACATTGATAAATTGATTGATTGAATAGGATTTTACGTCTCAGTCAAGAATATTTATACTTATATCGAGAAGTCACCAGCTTTATGTGAAATGGCAGAATGTTTTCTTTGCAGTCGCTCAGGGAAATGTGCAGGGAGGGTCTTCCGTGACATAGGGCATCAGATTTTCTAGTCTCTTCTGAAGAACCTTTTGACTTTCATTTTAAAATGCAGTGTGCTTGACGAAACAGTCACTGCTTATTACCAAGCCTTGTCAGAGCCTGTCGGGGTTCGAATCCACGACCCCCCCCCCCCCGGCAAACGGAACGATATTGAGAAATGATTGTATGTGAAAAACAAAGAATGAGAGCCGAAAGTCTAGGGACCGGTTGTCTTGATACCGACTTTCGGATTGTGGCGTCTTTTATCGCCTGCGCTCTTGATTGATTTCCACCGAGGCAGATCATAGTTCGAACAAGATTTTGTTAATTTGCGTTACTGAAGATTCACGACGGCTTATTCCATCAACATCACCACCCCTTACAGAACTGACTGTCTTGTTATAAGTGAAATACTATTAACTACACACGGGGACTGATTAATCGTGTATAAATATGTATCAATCGAAAAAAAATAGTGAATAATTTGGTTCCAATTGAAGATGGCAAGTTTGAAATTTCTGCATGTTGATCAATTTATCAAAAACTTGACAAACGGTTAATTTTACAGGATTCCAATCCAAGATCATGAATTCATATGCTGTGCCTGTATTGAGCTGAATTCATACCTTATATTTTATCATTTTAAAAATGTATCGTAGGTTTGATGGGATTTTATACTAAATGGGCCGATTTGGATTGTTTAACACACATTTCCTAAATATTCTTATAGTTATAATTTAAAAAAGTAATAGTATTACTAGTATATTTGAAGTTTTAGATTTTGGCTCCGACAAATGTATATTTTATTTGCATTTCTTTGTGCAACTACATCTTCATTCTGTTATATGTTAAAATGAGGGGTATTTCCCGCTTTTGCTATTTGTTTTCAAATCAAGCTTCGATGGTCATTAAAACTTGCCATGCATGTATTACATATAATTGATGTTATACTATAAGCTTAGTTAATCTGTAGGACAGGGGTTCAAATCTGAATAGCTATATGCATTACATGTATTTATTTAATTTGTAATATCCTTTAAATTTGTCTTTTCTACAAATCTGTATTTTTATGTTCTTTTCTTTGAAAACACACTCATTCCTTTAGGTCAAGCCACTGGCAATATTATTTTGATTACACATATCACCCCCTTGAATTCTAAGTGGACCGTGATGTTAATACTTTATCACTTATCGTATAAAGATGAAAAATGAAAACTATGGTTTTTTAAAATTTACAAATAGGCACATTACTTCTATACATGTATATGAGGTAATGAATGGTATGTGGGCAGTACCGTAACTACCTATGAGGCAACCGAGGCAATTGCCTCGGTAAAAATTTAACCAAGTACTGTTTCGCACAGAAGTGTGATATTGAGAGAGAGAGAGAGAGAGAGAGAGAGAGAGAGAGAGGGAGAGAGAGAGAGAGAGAGAGAGAGAGAGAGAGAGAGAGTTTAAACGAGCAGTTCCTTCAACTAGTTACAGTTTACAGAAAACTAATTTATTGATTTAATCAAATGGTTGTCACATTAAACGTTCGCATTATTATCTAATTTGTCATTTTGGTAACTATAGTTGTATTGCGGTACTATGTGATTACGACATTTAGCGTCTTGTCATGTGTAAATCTATCAAGTGATCTTGCTAATGAAAATCCAGGAATATTCTGAAAAATTCAGGTTAAATGATAGACCTGTTTTTGTCTGATACCCGCCCACATTCAATTTAAACTTTTAAACTAACCTTTTAACCGGGATTAAGAGTTTTAGTGGTGTGGTTAAACTAGTTTTCATGGCACAAAACCATCTCACTTATTTTATAACAGCTGGTCTAGGTTTGGTCTTTACATGTTAAAGATAAAAAAACATAGAGACTGTTGGTACTATATGTCATTATATATTAAGCTTCAATTCTTGCCTTACTTTATTTCAGGGCCTAGTTACGGTACTGTGTGGGTGCCCTTTTGTCTTTGGTGTGTTCATAATTATGCATTTTACAACCGTGTTCTATGCAAAGCTGTTTAATTGTGTGCTTCACAACGGTGAAATAGCAATCGGACAATTTTGAGTATACATACATGTAAAAAGCTACACTTATCGGTCTGATTTTTAAAAAAATTGTCAAAATTTAGATAATAAGTAGATAATTTAAAAAGCTTGAAAACTTGTTTAGTAAACATGTTCTCTTGTCATCAAAAAGAAATTGTTTGATGGGTTGAGTTTTATGTATTTGTTCACGGAAAAATCAATAGCTGATCTATCTATTTTGTAGAATTTCGTTAAAATTATGTGAACATTACAGTTTACAACGGAAAATGATAAAAATAAAACGTTTTTTTTTTCATTTTCCTTAAAAGCTGACAATCGATTCTGGTAATGCTGACTTTATTGCTAACTTCGGTCAGCTCGGTTAAACGGTTATAAATATGTACTGAATGCAGTGATAAAGAAGGTAGGATGTCGGCATTGAACATTTTAAAATTAAAAGAATGGACATGCGCGGAATGCAAGTTAATTATGTACTAAAGTTGTATTCCTTAATTTTATTTTTGCCATGTACCAACTGATCACTAGATTCATGATAAAAATGCATTTTTCTAGCAAAGCATATCCCCAAATCCAAAGGACACAATATGGTACTAGCCAATAGATTCATATTATTCATAAAAAATTCAAAAGTAGCACGGGAGTGGTGTACATGTGTATGTGTCACAAGAAATTTTAGCTAGCTCCAATTTTTCTGTATTTACCAAACAACATTAATATTTATCACAGTACTTAGCAATTGTAGGAAATAAATGTGCATTCAAATCGTATAAAAATTGATGTCGTCACGCATTACAAAAATATAAAAAAAAATTGAAAATTACCAAAATGATTACTTCACATTTCAAATTCTTGAAAATTTGAGCTAAAAATAATACGAGTAATAAAAATAATAGCCAGTCTAGAATTAAAATAAGAAAATCGAAAAGGCCGTCAAATTTAAATTATCCGACAAAAAAAAAGAAGACAAAAGAAATTGGATAAATAAATAAATTTATCATTATGTAAAAAAAAAATATGAACCCGTGGTGATTTGAACTGGCAACAGACATTTTTTTCAAAAACGTAAATCTAGAACGCTATCCATTGCGCCACCAACGCCAACGTCAAATGGGATTGTTATTCTCAAATACATGAAAATGCTACATTGTACGGTAGCTTCTGACGTCATGTTGTTTACATTTGCCCCTCAAAACACAATATTCAGACAACGAATCATGTTTATAATAGCCGAGGAACCCATTCCATTCTTAAATCAAAGGTAATCTCCTTAGAGACATATCAATCGCAAATAACAACACTCGAAAGAACGTGTATTGTTTAATTATTCTTCACCTGCGACAATTGTGCTTTGCCTTTGGTTTGCTGTCGAATTTGGCACGTTTTAATTTTATTCCATTTTATATTACCTTATTATTTGATTATTATCATTATGTGATTTACAATTAGGTGTTCTCTGCTAATTTTGGATCAAAATAAACCTTTCCGAGTTAGCCTACTGAAGTTATTTTTTTTCATTAGTTGAGTCATTTTGCGCAGCGAAACACACTTTTGTCTCCCGAACTCAACTTTCGACGTCATTTTCTCCGCTTACGTCACAATGCACATAAGGGACGTTTCTACTTGGACGTGTGTGGCTATTTTTAGCAAGCCAAATTTACATCTAGGCCAAATAACTTAATCTGATTGGCTGATATTTTTAGAACAGGGAAGATTATAATATCCAAAGGTTTGATGTATTAAAGTAACCATGGGTACATATTGTTACACATTTTGTATTAAACATCCGCTGTCCAATTATTACAACTAAGTTTTTGGTCTTTTTGGATGGCTCATCAAATGTAAGCACAATTTAGCATTGATTTTTGTTCTATGTACAAGACATCTTTAACTTTGTAAATATCCATTACAATGCCACGTTAAAAACTTTGCTTATGTTACTTTTATTAATATGTTAGGCGGCGTAGTATGGTCAAATAAATCGTTCGGACGAATAAGTATTAGAAAAAAACTGCACATGTAGTTATATTGGTTACCATGACGATTTTTTCTTACAAGCTATTAACATGATACTGACATATCTTAATTAAATTTTTTACTTCTTATCTAATTATGAATGAAATACAAGAACCAAGTTCTTATCACCGAAATAACTGTAAACGGAAGTTTTGGCAAGAGAAAGATGGCGATCGCACCAAGTTTCACAAAATCTATTTATTATCGAACAAATTCTATCTATAATGAAATTATTACAATGTTAATTTTAACTGCTGATTGGTGGTAAAACAATAAATAAATAAATAAATAAATAAATAAATAAGAGTTTCACATAATGATTTATCTTCGAGACTAGTGGTTAAGGTTAAAACCACAACACTGAAGCGTGTTCGTTTTGTGTAATTCGCATGTATTTTGCGGTATGTGCCTTCACTGGTTAACTCGGTTGTATTATGCTTGAATGATATCGACATTGTTGGACACTAGCGATATTGGTTTGTTGGTTGAATACTGTTTTACGTTTCAGCAGCAATTTTAAGTAATTTGCGACATGACATAGATGAACCACAGGAACTTGTCATTAATGTCTAAACCATACTATCTAGAATTTCTATACCATCCAGCACCAAGAAAAATTACAAGGACAGACACTCGGTCTACTCCCCGCCCGCTTCAGACGAGTTTTTCATGCAGTTGGTGCTTCCTCTCCAATCGAACCTGCAATTCTCAACTCAGAATATATATTTCTTTCGTTTCGTGAGCAAAATTATTTCCAGCAACTTGTTTATTCGACGATATTTCAGCCAAATCGCCGTGCGAGGCGAGCATGAAATCTCCCTTGGACTATTGACCCAGAAGTGATTCTTTGACATTAGATTAAATTGAGCAAAACTTTTAAAATGCAAGAATTGTTAAATAAAGCGTTTTAATAAACAATTAATCCCTTACCTTGACACTGAAAAATTGTTTATCCAAAGTTTCCTTCTTGATATTTTCGTTTTAAAAATTATCGCGAGTAACGTCTCTGACAACGACGTCTTCAATGTACATTTAATCGCTGACAGTTAACACCCGACAATTTCCGAAGTCACTTCCGGGTCAAGTGTCAAAGGAATTTCTATGCTCGCCCCATACGGCATACAAGTTCCTGTGGATGAACATCGTAGACCACTCAGTCAATATACTGTATTCACCAGCATTTAGAATTAAAAGTCACGGGGTTCTTCGGGAGAGACCTTTAAACTCTATGACCCGTGTCACGCTAGTAGCCGCTAAAGACACCCCGCCCCCACCCCCTGCGAGCGCTTCAACGGTTAAAATTTCTGTCACTTCACCTAGCTGTAGACTCTGCAAACTATCCTGAGTGCACTGAAAAAGTAAAAGTTTCTGTCACTTCACCGATAGCTGGTGGCGTATCGATATAGAACTAGGACGTAAAAATCCAATCACTCACATTGTACGTTTGTGAACCGTTGAACGTTATTTTCAATTGTAAATAGCTAAACATTTACATCTGACGTAGACTAATATGTCAATGTTTTTCTTACGGAATATTTTGAAAATGCCTTCGCAAAATTCAGACAAATCATAATCAAACTTGCGTGACTGACGAATGTAAAGACTGCCATTCAATCATTTGGGTACATTTTCTAAGTTAATGAACGTAAAACAATAAGGAATCATTTATATCTGGGCGTTCTAAAACGTTTAATTAATTTATGATCCCACTTCAATTATGCCAAGGTAATTAACATGCCTATTTGTGTTAACTGCAGATGATATGGACTTTTAAAAGCTAATAATTTGGGGAGAAACACTAAAAGATCATATTTATTTATGGACCTTAAGTTGAAAAGAAATCGTAAAAACTTACAATCTAATGCATCTTAAATCAGAAACAGATTGAAATATTTCATAATATGACAATAAAACTAGATCTTACACTTTATGACGTCATACAGGATTATAACGACCCACAAAGATAGATACAGGGATATCCTTGATTATGACTATTTGGTTTTTCTTTAATCCCAACAAAATAATTTTAGGAATTTCTGGCTTCAATTTATTTCGGTTTTTCATTTCAGCGGGGTATTTTCTATTACCACTTGTAATTGTGTGAAAGTACTAGAATTACACGTGGTTGTTGTGTTTTCATTTAATAGAACTTTGGAAGTTTGCCAGGAATTCTTCAAAACCAATAAAAAAGTAAACACTTCAAACTTAAACTCTTTTACATTTTAAAAACATTTTTGTTTAGAAACCATTTTATAATAACCATAACGGTAAATGCATGTGGAATATATATGGGAAATTAAAATTCTAGATACGTTTTGCCGACAAAAACAAACATCAAATAATTAAAAGATTTTCGTAATTATTTAATGTTTTTGAACGCTAAATTTTACTGTCTCAAACATTTGCTGTGCAATTATAGAATTAATTAGAAACGTCCATGTATTTAAACTTGAAACATTCATAAGAAATGGTGTTTGGCTTACCTTTACAGTACAGACTTGTCGAATGTTAATACTGAACGAACGAAAAGGAGACTAAGTTTGGCTGTGGAAATATGAAGAGTTGAGTTGAGTTATGGCATTTAACGTCCCATTCAATAATATTCCACTTATATCGAGACATCGCCAACTAAAATGCAGAAATTTTGCATGTGCGTTGCGCTGACGACACGGGACCTCGTTTATTTTAAGTTTCCATCCGAAAGAACCGTGACTTTGATTTCATAATGTCGAGTGCTTGGCGAAAGAACAGTCACAACGAACTTTCAATTCTTGGGTCAGACCCGGTCGAACTCACGACTTCCCACTTACGGAGCGAGCACTATAGTAACTGAGCTACCGCAGCAGAGATATGAATAGCCAGTGGACGATATAGAAAGCTGTTGAGGTACATAGCTAATGAGAGGCAGAGGTGAGTTGCTACCAATTCGGCACTTATTCGTTCGCTTAAGTGTTTTTGACAGGTCTGAACTGTACAATATATTTTACATCATGCAAAATTATTCAAAAGAAAAAAGTGACCTAGATTGTGAACAAGATATATAGCACTGTGGGCAGTATAAGGTCAAAGTTGTCCTAAATTAATATGAGCTGGAATAGAGACACCATTAGTCTTGTTGTGAACTCAGCAAAATTGATTATAGAAGGTTTATGTCATTTCAAGGGGCGATTTAATTGAGTTAATAAGCACTCTTAAATCTAATATAGTCCGAATGATACTGTCTGTAGATACGAATCAAACAGTCGGTTATTGACTAAATAACTGCGTAAATAACAGACAAATGAATGAGCTGGATCTAGATGGATTTAAAGTAAGGATATAAGTATACTTATTACCGTCTGAAGTCTATTATTTACCATTCTTTTTATTGACGATTTCTTTCCTTAAGAGAAGGACAACATGGAAATACTTACTTGATCATGAATGAACTATGCTTCAGCAGTTGTTTTTTTCATATTGACGATTTCTTTCGCCCAGTGAAGTGAAAATGAAAATACTTTCTGAAATGAACTATGCTTATATCGACGATTTCTTTTGCTCAGTGTAGGAAGAAAAGAACATTCTTTCTGGCATGAACTATGCTTATATGCTTATTTGACGTTTTCTTCACTTAGTAGAAGAAAACACGAAAATTTTTTACTGATATGAACTACGTGTGAGCTCAAACATTCTTTTATGTTGACGATTTTTTTGACCTGTAAAGAAAACACGAAAATTCTCTCTGAAATGAACAATGCTAATATCGACGGGTTTTTTTCTAGTAGAAGCCAACGCACAATTCTTTCTAGAATGAACTCAGCCCAAGCATTCTTTTTATATTGACGATTTCTTTCGCCCAGTGGAGTGATAAAATGAAAATTCTTTCTGGAATGAACTATGCCCAAGTGTTTAAAAAAACAATTTCTGGTAGACTGAAATGCTTGCAATGGAGTCTTTCACCTTTTCCAGGTTCACATTTTAGTGTTTATCGATAGCCATCAACCATCTATGCGAGTCACTTTGTTGGCACATTACAAGAGTTATATCTGACTTAAACCTTGTTATTTAGCATTGTTACATACTCAGGCTACTTTGTATAAATCACAATTTTAATATTTTGAAGATTGGGGGGATGTGAATTGAGTAAATGGGTTTGGCCTATTTGTTTTGTATTATATAGCACTAAACAACGTTTTAATTGCTGACAAACTGGTTCACAGAATTTTGCATATCAGCATCGCAAAACTATTCGCTTAAATTTTATTGTTAATTTTAACACCTTAAGCAATAACATTCTATGTGAGTAAATTCATTCGGTGTTATTATTGAATTGCTATTCCCGAATCTCGTTCGTAATACCGAATGAGTATACTCAAATAAAATGTTACTTCTTATATTTACAACCATCACAAATATTGCAAGCATGTCAGAAAAGTAAAATAATCGCCAATCCAAGATTCCGACAAACATACCGGGTTGATGGAACAGCCTATTTCCAAAAAGGATAAACATGTCCGGACTAAATTGGAATGCTGACCAATCAAAATGCATGACGTAATAGGATACATTCAATAACACTGACTACTAAAAAAAGCTAGGTTCATATAAAGAAGGTCAATTCCAATTGTAAATATATAACTTTGAATGATAATGTTACCATCAAGACTTCTAATTACATATTATACCAGCGGAATACCGCTGCATTTGCTACACATTTCATGCATTACTTTATTATATTTATAACAAAAAAGTTATGACACATTCTAGGACAAGCCCTCCATCAATTATTTTGATCGTAGTGATGGTAGCTGTGATTCAAGGTTAGCGTGTATTCAAAGGCGCATTCTCTTTTTAGGAAGGGGAGGGAGTACTCCCAGTTGGTTACATTTGATGGCCTTAGTTCCATGCATACGCAAACTTGTATAAAACATTATTATATTTTCATAATAGACCATGTCTGTTCTTATTTTCATATCTTAGTATCAGATATAGTACAACTCAAATCTTACCTCATTTGTTTCTGTTCTAATATAAAATTTTCATGACGAATTTGTCTTCGTTACGTTTCCTCACACGGGTAATTCCACAATTGGTTTTGGAACACGTTTATAAGCAAAGATTCTATTGGTTTTCTTTACTTGTATGACATTGCCCATTTTGACTGACAGGTCGTCTCGATAATCACGATATAAAATAATATGTCATTCAGATATTCTGTCACAATGAACCAGGTCAGGTGACCAGACGTAAGATATATTTCCTTTATGTGCACATATTTTACAGTACATAGTCGTCAAAAATTTATCACTGATCTAACGCAGAGTAATCGAAGTTCTGATGCCAAGTGACTGAGTGATGGATGGCAAATGACCGAAAGGTATCGCGAGATAGATTGAGGCTGACGAAAAGCTACCGAGATAAAGGGATCGAGATTAGCTGTCGATTTGGTGCTTATGGGTTAGCTTAGCGTTAAACTTCCGTCAGTACTGTATAGTAACTATAAATATACTATACAGTATGACGTTTTGTATAAGCTAAGGTTATCTTGACTGATTCCGTCACACTTTGACCAGTGTACAGTACAGATCTGTCCAAAAGTTAACACAAAGCTGGCGGATTTGTGCCGAATGTGCAGCTCATCAACTTATTACTGACCTATACCACTGCAGTTTTCTATCCCTCGTTAGTTTTGGTCACTCGCTAATAGTATCTACATCTAAGTTACTCGGCAGTCAAGCTTCAATTTTTTTGTTCGGTCAGTGTTAAACTTTCGACAGGTGTGTACTGTATAAGCTTCACACAGGTTTACCATATTTGAACTTTTAATCACATTTGTCAGGTTTCAAAGCTTTTACTTTGCTTTTTGGATTATAATTTAAACATAGTTCCATCGGTTTCTGTGTTGTTGTTTTTTTTTCTATTTCATCTCATGAATACAATACCGTAAAATTACAAATGTTTAATTGCTGTTCTAATACTAGTTTTCATTGCACATAAATATACACGTTATATGATAGGCAACATAACAAAAGATATAAATTATCAAACACAATCATGCCGGTCCATACCCAAAAAAGAATCTTTCGAGTAAAAACTTGCAAATTAAGTTTACGTCCGCCAGGGAAGTGGCTGAGACTGTGTGCTCCGGAAAGAAAATCACATACTATCTCACTAGTTACACCGAGTACGCCAGTGTCCCTCAAAAACATTTCAACCTCTCTTATAGTCCTAAGGTCTATTTTTATGTCTTTCTTGATAAGTCTCGCTTTGTTCATCACCAAACTACTTTATAATCTTAACAAATAATGTCAATGAGTAAGATGTCTTATCATATGAATTTTATACACTAAGGCACGCTTATTATACATTATATAAGGCAGGAATCTGTTTCTGACCAAATTGGCCATCATAAACATATCTTCAAAACCATTTATTTTATGAGATATTAACGGCTTTCGTGTTGTTAAGCGGTTTACCACAAGTTCTTTATTGTTGTATAAAATGAAACGTGAATTATTGTTGTTATATGTGGATAAAGCAGGAAAAAGATGCAATCACTTAATATCATTGCTGCAATTAAACGTCGAATCTTTTTTAAAAAAACAAAATCAAATAAAGGTTTAAAATTAACCAAAAAAGTGTAAAAAGATAAAAATATAAAAAAAAAATATTACTAAATAAACGTGTTTATAGTATGGCAACTCTAATTTCTTGCAAATCTCCTCGTGCAAGATAAGGGTTTTCCGGTCTGCACATTGACGGACTTGCGACTTTAGACGTTAAACTGCGGCAATCTGCGATAGGATTTTTATGCAATATAAGGTTAATAGAATCTATCAATACACGTATTTCAAGATAAGGGGATTTCAACAACTTCTTACTCATATAGGTACCAAGAAGTTCCTGCTTACAGCGTGTCCTTACTACATATGACGGAACTTTTGCTACATATAGCAGTGTTACTACATATTGGGGTATGTTACGCCGATTATGTAATAGATGCCAAGTAATGTATTACCCACCTTGTTGTGTAAGAAAATGTGTAAAAACAAGGTTTCGCGTTATGTAATAAAATTTCCGTGTAATTATAATGTAAAATGAAATTAGGCAAACTAAGGGCCGACGAATTTGTTCGAACCACTGACCTTGACGTTGAGCATGAGGCGGCTTTGGCATTAATGGTTAAGGCCGGATAGGTGTAGTCTTATCTTTGCGGCAGTTGGAAGTCATTGGCACTCAATGGTATCTGTATTTAAATGGCATGAACTGAGGAGACTTCATTTAACACAAAGAAGAGAGGCATCACATAATTACCTACCTAAAACTACCCTGACCTTAAATATTAATTACTTTGATTTAAATATCAGGTGACGTTTCCATTTTAACGTCAACCCTTAATTCGCCCAATTTCATTTTTACATTTCGGGTTATGTTTTATTATATTACATGACGTTTTGTCTTACATATTAATGTGTTATTACATTACACGAAAGAAATTATATTACAAGGTGGGTATTACATTACTTGGCATTTATTACATAACACGGCGTAACAGGGTTTGACACCTCCTCATCTCTGGCTTAAATGTTCGGCTACTTTGTCCCTTTTGAGTGAAATTTCTTTATTCTTCATGGATACACATAACGAACTCTTATAATCTCAGAAAAAATTAACCACAAGAACATGCACATATATCACATTTTTTCCTTTTCTTTTTTTGAACTTGAGCTTTTTCCGTGCTAATCAAATTTTCAAGAGAATAATTAGAAAAGAAAAAATCTTTGAAGGAAATGGATTCATTAAACACCAGAATCGATTTTCAACTATTATACAGAAAAACGATAATTAAAGTTTAACCATCTGTGTACTTACATGTTTATGGTGGAGTCCCCTTTTGAATTTAGTCACTGAATGTTACAGTTTTTTCATTAACTGTACCGCAGAACAAGATCTTATTGTACAATTACGGAACACACCTTTTTGAAAATATCAGCTTGTAACGTCACAGAAATCCAATTCAGTAATGCTGAAATTAAAGAAAATACCTTTTTAAAAGTCTCTGCTTGGAACGTCACAGAAAGAATCCCAATTCAGTATTACTGATTTTACCACTTAAGTCTTATCCATTATATAGAAGTTTTCATATATAGTATAGAAGAGTGCACCCTTTCTATTTACAGTGTTGTAACGTCTCGCAGCATGTGAACATCTGAATGTGCTTTGTGTGGGTAAAATTAATATAAGGAAAATAAAGCAATGTCAATTGGATTGCATAACGTATATAAGTTCAAAGAAATTTTAAGTCACATTTTCAGTAGTGTTTTTATGTTTTAGATAATCTTTAGGCGACTTTAATTATGATTCAGTGGCGCATAAATAATGACGCCACGTGCTTTGCATGACGGGAAAAATGATACATTGATTACGGAAAAATACCACACTTAATGTAAACTATAGAACATATGACATTCTTATTTGTATATGAACGACTACTTAAAAAAACAACTTTTTCATTTTATGGTTTTATTGTAAATTGCTTTCAACATTAATGATTGGTAATGATGAAATGTTTTCATTTTAGTTTCGATCGGTCTTTTCTTCAAAGCTTGTTGCATTTCATGTTCATTTAATATATCGGCAATCTTGTTTTTTCAATGTTGTCTTCAGTTGTTTTAACACTTATATTTAGCTTGTTCTGTGTTTGAGACGGTAATTATTCTGGAAGTTAAACTAAATGGAATATTGTTTTTATGCGCTTAGAATAAAACTATTTAATTTAAATACACATGAACATCATCAACCACTGCGGTAGCTCAATTGGTAGAGTGCTCGCTTCGTAAGTGTAAGGTCGTGGGTTCGAACACTCATCGGGTCTAATCCAAGAATTGAAAGTGGGTAGTGACTGTTCTTACGCAAATCACTTGGCATTACGAATGAAAGTCACGGTTCTTTCGGATGGGAACTTAAAATAAACGAGGTCCTTTTTCAATGTGGGCTAGGCACGATAAAGAACCCAGCTGTATAATGTCATCAGCGCAACGCACAAGCAAAATTTCTGAAATTTCGTCTAAAGCTGGCGACATCTCGACATAGGTGAAATATTCTTGACTGAAACGTTAAACACAATTACTTAACTCAACATATGAACATCAGTTGGAATACAATACACATCTGTTACTGATCTACGTTAATGTAATCCAATTGTTTTATCTAAAATAGTACATTTCATTTGGGTTTTTTTTTCGTGTTAAATTAAATACTTTTATTTAAACCGTTTAACATTTATTGAAAGTCATTTAAGAAAATCGGATTGCTATAAAATAATACAACCATCCTAAAACGTTTATTGACATTCTAATTTTTTAACAAAAATATACGGCATAGTTCTAACACGATTTAAATTATCAACAAGCCGTACCTACCGGGAAATCTAAATAACGTATAAATCATTTATTAGCTGTACATTGGCATGTAGAGTTTGCAATAAGGGATGACAGTTTTCAAATGTAACAACGTAAGTTTATACGGAGTATAACTATATAACACAAAGATAATGATACCTAACCAAACTAATGTACGAGTACCGTAGAAAACGGGAGCTTTCACTTTCGTCTGACAAACGTATTACTTTTGTACTGTAGAAATTTACCCTGCTTACCCCCATTTTGAAACTTGTTGTCTCAAGTCGTGATTTCAATGTGTTACTGTCTGTTGGTTGCTATGGTATACCAACGATATCATTCACAATTTCCAAGTGCACATATATATTTTTATTCTTATAATCAAATCATTAACTACTTATGGACACATGTTTATGCATCTAAAATGATAACACGATATGTGAGCAAGTTATTTTGTATTTTATATAGCTCTAAATCTACTTGAAGAACATTTCCACAGACACTGGGAATGGCAAACGTTTTTATGACACTGTAAGTTGTGGTTCAAACCTAGATCTTCACCATGTTGAATAATTGAAGGTTAAACACATCTTTTATAGTGCTTAATGCAATCTTTCTTTAACCATCTTGCATTAAATCATATTATGTTATCATTACAAAACCAATCTTTTAAAAGGTTTAGTCTGGATAGATATAATGTCCTAATATGATCATATATATTATTCCAACTAAACACTTTTATCCATTATGATACATTTTACATAAGTATATAGACATGTTATAACTTGAAGTCCCCATTTAAACTTCTCTATGTATCTCATCTCTATGAGGCTTTCTCAAATCATATTAAGATAAGGGTTTTGTATTCAATACATCAAATCAAATCTTTCATGCAACGAGCAATTCCTACAGTATAAACATGTCGAAAGGTTAACACTATGCTAACGCAAAGGAGTCGTAGCTCGACTGCCGAGGTGTGGATAGATAGCGGCCGCAAATCTGCAGATGTATAGATAGTTGCTACCGTAAAGATGTCGAAATATAGCAAACGAGGGATCAAGATGAGCTGCAGATTCGGCAATAAGTCGTTAGTTTTATGTTAACCTTTAGACAGGTCTGCACTGTACTTGTATGTAGAATAATAGATATTGAGTATATTCATTTATCGAGAAACAACTTCAGGACGCCACACACGATTTAAATTGTAAGTATTACAATCTGCGTAACACGCGTTATTACGTTTATGTTGGAAGAAAAGTGTCATTTTGAGATTAACATCACCAACGCTTAACATGTAATTAGATAACCTCAATAAAATTGTGAAGCTGATAACTAAATTTTATATCTAGTCACAGGAGGGAAATTACCATTTTTACCTATTAACTTTTTTTAATGTAGTGATGTATAAAAAATGCGGAAACAGAAATAAAAGTTTAAGACAATAGAACTTGAACTTAAACTCTATAACAAACACAGCAAGAGTAATTTTGAATAAATCAAATAGTAATAGCAAATTACTTAATCTAAAAAAACCTATCTAATTACATGTACAATGAAATAATTTAAGCGCGTTTAAAAAGAAGGGATTTGCTTTCCTATTTATAAAAACGAACATAAAAATCCATGTCTTTATCTCAGTTCCAAAGGCGAAGTAAAAACCTTGCAAACTGGCAAATAAAGTTTAACGATTAAACCTCTTCCCAAAGGAAGTGAGACCGGGCGCTTCGGAAAGATAAGCACCTCCGTTGTAGCAAGCTACCCCGCCTAGTGAGCAAATTGAGCAAAAAAGAAAGATGAAACTATGGGGCGTCAAATTTAATCAGGAAACCCTAGATACAGAGTATTTATTATATTTATCAACAATATTGTGACTGTAACATTGAATTTAAGGTAGCAATGCATAAAAAATGCCGAAAACGAAACGTAGAATCATGTCACTGGCTTGGTGACTCAGTCATTTCAGCATCCACCTCGAGAATGGAGGTCGTGGTTTTGATCCTTTGGCAGGTGATTCATTTTAAGATTTGAGATGGTGGTACCTTTTGTTGGCATAAAGAAGAAAGATTATCGACTGTTCCACTTAGTAGCTTGGAAATCTTACAAAAATGAAAAATTCAAACGACCATAAACTGTCAAAACTAATCAGCACGGTGGCTAAACATAACTTGACATGTAGATCAACTATTTAAAAGTACATAAGAAAAATGAATCCGATATCTCCACAAGTCCGGAGAACTGTTACGAAAGTGGAAATTTCAAAGGGCTATAACTCTGTCAAAACTAAAATTGAAATTAATGCCAAGTCGAACTCGACTTGTAGGACAACTATATAACGGTACATACCAAATATGAATCCAATATCCAGATATCTCAACAAATAAAGTAAAAATGTTCGTAAAACTGTTACAAAAGTAAAATTTCAAAGGCCAATAACTCTTTCAAAACTGGTCGAAATGGAGGCTAGGTCAAACTTGACTTGTAGGTCAATTCTTCAAAGGTAAAAACCAAATATAGATTAAATATCTTAACAAAGAAAGATAAAAATTCTGGAAAACTGTTCACAAAATTGAAAATTTCAAAGAACCATTACTCTGTCAAAATTAAAAACATTGAGACCAAGTCGAACTTTACTATATAGGTACATACAAAATATCAATTTAATCTTTCAAAATATAATGCAAAAAGTCCGAAAAAGACAGATGGACAGACGAGTAGACATAGAAAAAAATCTTTAGCTCCCTTCTAGTTGCACCGTGAGTGGACTTAACATTAAGGAGACAATGATTTTAATGAAATGTTTGGACCCAAATTAGATGATAAACCTAACATTTGGTAACTGTATTTGTAATAAAATAACAAAATTTTAATTGTAAAAGTAATTTTTACTACTCTAAAATAGAACCTTATCTTATTACAACAAAACATTTTAAGCGCGGACAAAGAGTTTGTTTTCCGACTTAGATTAACCTTTACAGAGAATAAACAATTTAAATTATTTTCATCCATTCCAATTAAAGCTGTGGGAATCGTGACTAATAAGTGTTATCGTTTTAGTATTAGTATATGTTGGAGATTGAAAGGTTTTTAAAAAGACAATTATGTTTCATTTAAAAACAGCAATTATTAACTGAGCAAAATATGTTTTCTAACCTTATACAAACTCCAATAATATTTATTATTTTTCAAAACAATATTGGTTTATTTTACTTATATATTACATATTACATTCTTTTATTTGATGCAGGTAAAACACATCCCGTTTAAATTTGTTTCAGAGGTTTGTTTGACTAGCGCTACAACCAGTTCCAAAAGTAAGATGTCTCCGTTTACATTTAATTCGCCCCATCGGATTATACATTTCATTGTAGTCAAACCTGACTGTAAGTATATACCAAAAATAAATTAAATATCTCGACAAAGAAAGCGAAACATTCCGTAAAACTGTTACAAAATGAAAATTTCAAAGGACCATAACTCTGCCACTGTTCGCTTACAATACTGATTAACTGATTAATAGGCAACGCTACAGATATCTTGTTGCTTGTCATGGTATACTATAAGGCTTATTGAGGAGCAGTTATTATTAACATTATTCGCTATGGTTATGTATGGTCCATCCTGTTTTTCAACATTTATTCATTACTTGTAAGCAATCTTAAGTTATATATATTTGGCCTTTCTGAGAAAGAGGAAATTTCTACAGTAATGACAAAAGCAAAGAAACGGTTACACCATGTCACAAATCCTCTGTTGGTTAATTATTGGCACAAGTGGTGATAAAGCGCCCGCTTACGGGTCACAGCTGCTCTCATAACATAGATTGGAATGTTGATGTTCGGTGGTTTTCACCATTGGACTTATTCGATAGATATGAAACAGCATTATGCCACTCTACTCGCTCCAGTAGGCTTTTGTAAGTGCCACTGTACTCACACTCCCTGGCCTATGTAAAAGGTTCTCCCTGATAGAGTTGGCATATTTTATTACATAAGCTTATAAAAGTGTAACACGATTTTATTGGTAAAAGAATAAGATTTGCGGAAATGTCTCAGACAGCGTCTCCGAATTCCGATAAAACATCATAAAATACGATGTGCTAAACCTTACTGATATATTTCATTTGATTTCCGTCTCCATTATGATTAGAGTTGACAATGGAATTACAAAGATCAGCATGTCTAGGACTATATTGGCTTTGGATCTAGTTATTCAAAAGATTAAACGTTTTTATTCTATCCAATATGTTCTGATAACATACATAGAAAGATAAATCGAAACAACTATTTTGGGTTAAATACTCTCTACAAAATTCAAAGGCGACGTCAATTTTTTGCATTAATACATTTTATACTGTAAAACCATTAAATTTCCTATTTTCGTTTCTTATTTCCATGGTTATTAGAAAATACAGTTTTGTCGGTGGGGATCTAAATTGGCAGTTTTTGGATTTCGATAAACTCTGTAATATATGTAATTTCGGTGATGTGTAAA
Source organism: Anadara kagoshimensis (assembly GCA_021292105.1). NCBI lineage: Eukaryota > Metazoa > Mollusca > Bivalvia > Arcoida > Arcidae > Anadara > Anadara kagoshimensis. The sequence continues at coordinate 68,908,641 of CM037861.1, read as the reverse complement.
ACAATGAAAATCGGGACACCACAGAATAAATGAATTCATAGTAAGTAAATTTAAGATTTCATTGTGACTAAAAAGATGAAGATTTTTATTAAAGCAACGTATGATTAAAAGGTCAATTGCTCTGAAAGGATAATCACCTCTTACCTTGCTAGTTACACCCACAACGTGTTAAACCACGTGTTTTTTTTAAATGAGAGCAACATAGGCTATGAGACGTCAACTATATCCAGAATAATGTCAGATACATATAGAGACATGTAGTTGATGAACTGAAGATATTTTTGTCAAATATGTACAATATGTATGATTGTTATGGTTGATATTGATTTGAACATACGTTTTTTGTAATTTTTTAAGATTCAATCTGTAAATTCATAACAATCTTATTTGATCAAATAAAACTACAAGTTAAATATTTTAGGTAAATCTATTTGAAAAAACATTAAGATAGGAAAATGTCAATTGGATTTTTGTTTAAGATGTCAAAATAAGTAGGGTACAAGTAATTGAACGTGATGGCTTCTATTATTTAATATCTATTTTTTAAAGAAAAGGCTATACAGTAGGTACGATTTTAGTGTTCGTGGGCATAAGCATATTTGGATTATTGTTCATACATATTTTTACAATCAAATCTACTTCGTCACAATATGAGCTTAGACTTTTAAGACCACTGGCTTTTAAAGCGGACGAATCAATTTAACTTATTAATATTAAGAGTTCATTATATGGGAATGCCTTGCAAATGGTAAAGAATAATAGAATCAGGACACTGATTTGAAGCACATTTCATGCAGTATCTGTTTATTCTGAAGACAAAACTGTCGCCAAATAATTCAATTCTACATACAGATATATACATCACGTTTATCTCATATTAATACTGAACTTGGAGATTTTGTGAATGCCATCTACTATTTTCGTAGTAACTTTAAATAAAGGAAACAACTGATTCTTAAAGTTCTGCTTCTTATTTAGACTTATACATCATATTATGTAGCAACTACCAGGAGGTGGATATTTCCTAGAGAATTCCTACAAAGGGAGACTACTCCACTTTAAAAAAAGTGGACAAAATACTTTGGTGTATACAAACACGTGTTAAGCAAAGTGGGGAAATTTGGCATTGGTTGTGGTAAAAGACTAATTAAATTTGAGTTTAAATGACGATTTTCTTCAATAGAAATGGAACGTACATATTTTTAATATTTTTCCTAAGAATTGAAATGATGATATTCACTTTAGACATGCCCAACGAACTTCAACGTTATGACCATATTCTCCCTGGTGATTTTGAGGATTTTTTCATTATTTCAGTTGTTGTGGGTCCGCTCGCGCAAACTGTGACACGAGGAACTATACAGCAAGTACCGTTACCCATTGTATACAACAATGGCTGCCGAAGTACAAACACGTGTACTGATTTATAGTCTGTATCATTTAAGTATAACTACACTATATTGTCCAACATAATAATGAAAAATAGTTATTTTAAAACGGACTATAGAGGAACTATTTTTAAGGGAATGTTTGTCCGAGATTTTATTTAGAGTAGTTTCCCCCTTAATGGCTATTTTTCTAAACTTCCGGTCGGAGTTTAGCTCAATTTTTGAAAGATTATTTTTCAACCATACAGACATTTATCATCCAGTTTTTTGTTAGCGGAAATATAGACAGGTGTTATCAAATAGCTGTGACAGGTTAATTTGTCAGGAACTTTAATTTTAAAATTTAGTGAAAGTTGCTATATTATGACGCCAACGACCCACGAAAGGCAACATTTGAAGTTGTATGCCAAACGTGATTACTTCAATTTTTCTATTGTCAAGTTTCCTTTTCTATGCAACAATAAATTTGGTTCTGTTTATTGTGTATTTGTTTCATAAATTACTAGTAATACTCTATAGTAGAGCTTGTTACAACTGCGGGGACTTTATACAACAAAAGAAGCTGATAACAAATAAATGCTTGAGGAAAGGATACTGCAAGCATGTGCTTATCAAGACCTTCAAAACAGTTTCATCACAATATTGCCGATATATACGATTTGTAAATATCTTGCCTCTTTATATAGAGTTCCCGTGGTGGTGGAAACAAACCTCTACCACAGCTTATTAATCGTGAAACAAATACACCATAAGCAACTAAAACATGAATACACAATTTCTGTAGTTCACAATCAAAAACAAACTTACTAATCCATGTCAGAATCACAATCCAGAATCCAAGTAAAAACTTTGAATTGACAAGTAAGGTTAGACACGTAAACTTCCACCAGGGAAGTGAAGTCGGGTGCTCCGGAAGGGTAAGAACTTCCTGTTTAGCTAGCTACACCCACCACGTGTGTAATCAGAATTGTGTGAAAGGAACATGGAACTATGGGATGTCAAATATATCCAGGGCAATCCTGGACACAGAGACATCAAACGTGTCATGAACAATACTGTGATGACGTCCATAAAACTTTTTGAGGGTCTTGATAAGCCTAGGCTTGCAATATCCCGAGTCAACAATTTATTTCCAAGTACATGTAGCTTGCTCCGTCGTACAAAACCAATCAAATAAAAATTAGCCAAACATTTTTTTCCTGAAATAAACTGCTAATTAAACTTTAGATTAGACAAACAATCGATAAACTGATTATGATGATAAACGAGAGATTTAAAAACCAATTGACTTTAAACCAGTTGAATCGACAGAAGTGTAAATTGGAGAAGGAATTACTTGAGACATCTTTGTGACAAATAAATTCGCCTTAATACATACAAGTGCAGAAAAAAGATAACTGCTTAAGTACGCCTCCGTATCGCACAGTTTGAACGACACAAAGATATACTTTAGAACAATTGGCAGCAACACCTTTTACTTTCAAACTGCTAAAAACTTTCAATAAATACTTTCAATATGCAATGGGCACCCTAGACCGATTTTTTTTCTGTTGTCAATGCCCCTTTTTATTGGTGATATGGGGCCATGGGACGACAGAACCTGCATCCATACCAAAATGCGATAATTCGCCGCCTCCAATAACAAGGGCCGTTGACGACAGAAATATTTCGGTACCTAACATAACAAAATTTACTAGACAGAAAAATGTCAACAGTTCAGTCCAATTTCTTGAGAAGAATAAACGCGTTGTATTTATCGTCATGTTTCTACTGCCAGTATCATACTTCTATTTTAGAAAGTTGACAGCATTATTGTTGCAATGGAACCATCAATATATGAACATCAGACGCATTGAGTATTCATACCAAAGTTCTTGTGTATCAAGGAGATTTACCCTTTTTTCGTTTCCATAATACTGGACACTGGAGAATAATGCGCTTTGGTTTGCAAAAATATACTAAATGATTCAAATTCAGGGTCTTAATTTAGTTTTATGGTACCGGTTATATAACTTCACGTGACCTACTTTTCTCGGTTCAGTGATTATGTATGCCGTTTTTCAACTTCTATGTTGTTCTTTAGTTACAACATCAACATCTACATCAACGAATGTAATCAACGTTTAACTTACTTTTAATGCTCTAATGATTGTATCCTCCATAATATATTGCTTGCATTCATGGAGTTCTTACTGAACCTTTTTATATTTGGAAGCATATTGCAATAGGAGTGATCGGACCAAAATTGAAAAAAAAATTAAACCCCAACATTTTTAGATGTTGAAATTGGAAGAATGTATTATACACCCCACCCCACTGAGGCAATATTTTTATATTTTAAGCATACATCTACATTAGTTTTTAATGATTTTAAAATTGTAGAAGCAGGTACTTGTTATTAAGAATTCAATTGATCCCATACCAGCTTATCTTTCGAATCTTATACAACATGGTTAATTATGCAGCCGCTAGATATCACGGACATGTTGTTTACAAAGCCGCTGGTTTACGATTTCATGTGACAATAGTTTTTATGAGTTGGCGTACTGTGGCGTTTTGTTTTGCCGTATTTGTCGGTTGTGCGTTGACACGACAATTATGATCTGATAATACGATTTGGTTTCATTACAAATGTAATTGTGAAAACATTGAGATATTCCCTCTGCCTTGATATCTAAACATTATTAGGTATTATAATTATGTTGGTAATGGTGCTTCTGTCAATGTCAAGTGTGAAAAATACGATCCCGGGATGGGTAACACGATGTTATTTTGACGGTAACGAAAATTTGAAGCATATTCACGTTTTCAGCTAAGTCTCATATTTATGTAGATTGTGTTGTTTGTTTTGAAAGCGTGTACTTGTGATGAATATGATCCTAGCTCGGGTAACTCGATTCTATCATTACAGTTACTTTATAATACATAAGCGTTAAGTATCGTAGCCCTTACCTTAGCTTCGAGTTACCCCACTCACAACTGCTAGATAAACAAGATACCCAACCACCCACACAAAGACATAAAAATTTAACTAAAAAATGACAGGGATATATTTTATTTTGCTATTTCCTCTAATGCGACTTGCTTTCCCGCTTTTCTGATTTATGACCTTTTTTAAAGCATACATGTATTTATCGGTAAGTAATGTTCATCAAAATCAATAACAGCAAAGTTAATTTATATATAAGACATTCCTAACTTTGAAAATACATAAATGGTTGACGCAGGGATATTGCAAGCCTAGGCTTATCAATGCCTTTAAAACGTTTAATGGCCGTCATTACAATATTGTTGTTAATTTGATGTCTCTGTGTCCAAACTTATACTGGATATATTTGACGTCCAATAGTTTCATGTTCCTTTCGTTCCCAGTTTAGAAAAATCACGTGGAAAGTGAAGCTAACTAACAGGCAGCGCTTGTCATCCCGGAGCACCCGGCCTCAATATCTTGGTGGATGTTCGCTTACTTAAGCTTATTTGCCAGCTTCAAAGTTTAATTTTGGTTTGGGATTTTTTTGCTTAGGTTCGTATGTTTGTTTTTCATGGATTATTTCTAATTAACAGCATATTTTTCAGCTTAATTTTTAACAACAGTCAAATACTAGCCCCTCGGTGATATTACTGCAAAAAGTGAATATCCTGAATAAAGCATGTACATGATGTTACTAAATGACATTAAGCAAGTAGGGTATAAAGACAACTTTTCCTCTTGTCTCTTTATTGTATGTAACATACATAGATCCAAACAAATTTATTTTTAGTTTATATTCGTAACATGTTTCTAGTAAAATAAAAAAGACCAGATTCTGCTGTAATAGATAAAACGAATAGTAAGAAATTTATAAACACTTGCAAGGAACTATAATAATTTTCCGAAATCTAAAAACCATTTATAACGCGTCCCATTAGGAATGACAATTAATTTGTACGAAGACCCCAATGATCTCTATTTTATTTTTTTTTCGAAGAAGCATTAATGTCTACTGGGTATGTCGCAAAAGATCAGATTTAATTAAAGACATTTTATCTAAAGATTCTTGCTAAACACTATTGAGGAATCCTAAAAGGAAACCTTTCACACATTTCTTTATGTCTCGTTATATATTGCCCAGAGAGATAAAAATTGATTTGTTTTTAATTAGGCGATACGACTGTGTTGCGTTCACCGTAGTTTTAAAATCAGTTCATAGAAAATTGAAGATGGAAAACATGAAAGGGTATAACAGATTATCTCTTTGATAAAAAATTCTATAAAAACGTATGTATTAACAGTAGAAAAGAGTAATTATGTCATCTGATTAAATGGTTATCAAATAATGTGACAGTATAAGATGTTTTTAATAAGTTAAAGCACGATATGGTGCCAAATCTGAATTAAAATTCATTAGAACTGTCAATAACCGTGATTTAAAAAACTACAAAAGACTACTTTATAATTAAAGAAGACAGTGTTAGTTGTCATAGTGTTTCCTTTTGTGTCAAGAACATCACGTACACTTTTTTATATTTTTGTTTGTTTGATTTTCCTTTCTGAATTTGATTTAGGTTTTTTTGGTTTTCTGCTATAGCTATTGCGAAATAAATGTTTTAGGTAATAAAAATAACTCATCTGTTCAAGCAATGCACTATAACATGTCTCCCATCGATGTTTTGTTTAAGAGAGTTCTATTTTAAATGTAAACTTTACTTTCTGATCACTAAAGCATTGGCGACAGGGTTTTGTTCTTTGCCCTGTTTTAGTTCTGGGTGGAATCATATAATATTTACTGGACTTGGATAAAAAACGTCAGTGTTATAGTTAAAAATAGGTTGAGTTCGATGTGTGACAAAATCCGCTTATGAATTATTAGTATACTGCAATATGATTTATGGATAGTTTCTAGTTGTTAGCTTAGTAATATGACCAATATTTAAAGAAACATGATCAGAAAGTGCGTGCTGTGTACATATATTGGTTTAGTTTGAAACACTCTTTGAGCAGGAGCAGAACTAATTAGCATAACAACTGATCAGTTATGTGTTCAAATATATTGATCAAAGTTTGAAGTAACTTTGTGAGTATGTGTATTGCGTTGACGCTTCGATTAAGTATATAGGTTTTTTTTGTTTTTTTACGTTTGGAGTTTTGAGTTGAATAGTATGTTTGTGTTTTAATTTGACATGTGAACAAATACGAGTACAAATCATAAGCATACTACTGAGATCTAATCGTTAGATGCTTCAAAATGATAACTTTTGTAATTGTGATTGGATTTCCACGAAATTTGACCTGTTTGTTTGTGCTATGAATCCTTCCATAAAGTGTGACAAATGCACGCATTAATAATTAATCAAAAACAAACATACGTATCCATATCCGAATCACAATCAAGAAGCAAAGTAAATACTTTGGAACTGACAAGTTAGGTTATACACGTGAACTTCCACCAGGGAAGTGAGGCCGGGTGCTCCGGAAGGAAAAGTACCTCCTGCTTAGCTAGCTACACCCGCCACGTGTTTAATTAAAATTGTGTGAAAGGAACATGGAACTATGAGACGTGAAAAATATCCAGGGCAATCCTGGACACAGAGACATCAAACTTGTCAACAATACTGTGATGACGGCCATAAAACTTTTTGAGGGCCTTAATAGGTCTAGGCTTGCAATATCCCTGAGTCACCAATTTATTTGCAAGCAGCGTACTTCGTTGTACAAAGTCCCCGTAGTGGGAACAAGCTCTACCATAGCGTATTAATTGGGAAATAAATACGCCATAAGCAGGAGAAGCAGGTATATTGCTGCATAAAAAAGGAAAGTTGGCAATAGAAAAATTAAAGTCATCACGTTTGTCATAAAGTTTCACATGTAGCCTTTCGTGTGCGTCATAATTCAGGTATAAGTCTAAATATGAAACAAAATTTGAGGAATCAAACGTGTCTTTTATTTCAAGCTCACTAGGATAGATGACATTTTCATAGTCTCCAAATTTAATTTAGGATTGTTAAGAGACAGAACGTCATCTATATATCTGTATGTTGAGTTGAATGATTTGGCAACAGTCTTCTCTCCAGATTTAACAAGGTTCTGCATAAATTCTGCTTTATAAGAATAAAGAAACAAATCAGCAAGCAATGGTGCACAGTTTGTACTCATTGGTATACCCATAGTTTGCTGAAAAACTATATTACCAAACACAACAAATTTGTTATCTATCAAAAACTTTAACATTTTGTTAATGGTATCTTCAGTATATTTTTGTTTGGAATCCGTATGATGCTTGACAAAATAACCAGAATCCCTGTTCAGCACCAGATATTTGTATCTTGGCTTACCGTTTTTGTAAAAGAAAGACAAGTGAATAATTTCTTTAAGACGTTCTTTCAATTAAGAATGAGGGATAGTGGTGTATAGTGTAGAAAAATCAAATGTTTTTATACTTTTTACGTGAGATAAATATTAGAAGCAAGATGTTCAAGTAAGTCTTTAGAATTTTGAGAATCCTCATTTGGTTGATTCCAGATGTAGAATATACTTTTTTAATAAGACTGAAGACCATTTGACAATTGTCAATTTTGTAGAGTTACCGATAATGATTTAGTAGTACATTTAGATGAGCCTGCTATATATCTTTCCTTGTATGGATTTTTATGGTGTTTAGGATCCAATACAAGTAAGAAAATCAAGATTTCCTTTAAATATTGATACCAAAGATTCGAGAACTCCCCTATGGTTGAAAACTTCATTTGGTTAAATTAGTTCTAGTATATACAGGGTTAGTTGATATACCATCTACACCAAGCTCTTGAATAAGACATTCAAGGTAAAATCTTTTACAAACGAGAATAATGTTGTTGGAAGCCTTATCAGCTGGGACAACAACATATTTGTTGTGTATGTCTGTTAGAATTGCCTTGATTTCTGGATCCCTGAGTACTGAAGACGGTTTAGTACTTACAGACCCTTTGAGTCTGGCAATCCTAGTTTGAACGAAAGATCTCACAACCTTTATCCAGTCGGATAAGGTATCAAGCTCAATATCTTCTAACTTAGCCCAACGTCTGGCGTACTCAATGACAAGTCTGAAATTATGTCCACAAGTAAAAGGTTGAGCTTCTCTATATTTAGGACCTTTTGAAAGTAAAGATCTTAATTTAGTGTTCTCGATTATATTGAGATCACCAGTTATCACATGTCCAGCTGGTCCATAAATATAGGAGAAGACGAGCAGAGCAGGCAGTGGAGAAAATTATGAAAGTTCAAACACCGCAATGTTTGTTTATAATTAAATATTTTGGATGCAATAGGTTTATTGTAGAGTATGAAACTAGATGTGGCGAATTAATTTTGAAATAAGCAGGAACCCCAGATTGTATTGTTTATTTTGAGAACATTGGAAATGTGTATAGCATCTATGCCATTGTTAGTGTAACTCAAGATATTGGCGTTGACCATCGTTCTCAATATCGTTTTCCGAGCAGGTTTAAATAATGTTAAAAGCAATATCCATGATGATAGCAGTAAGCTTATAGTCTGGTGTATTGGAATCTATAGTATTTTTGATATGATTCTTCTTGTAACTGTCTAAGACGGGATAGTGGTATAGAGTAGAGTTTAGTTCGGATATGGCGTAATCCGAGAGGTTTCTGCAGGAATGGTAAAAGATAAGGAAACTAACATCATGGATATTGGGTTTGTTGTAACGTCGATGTCCATGACTTCTATTGTCACGTGTAGTTTTGTTGAACAAGTGCAAAACATTTACATTGTTACAACCCGGGCTTGAAAGATTTCCTACGCTTACAGTTTTGCCATTGCATCCATATGGCGAAGCAGTACCTAGTTTTCTTATCAAGTAATTTTCCCGTTGTAGTCGGTATGGAATGCTTAATGTAGGACTATTTGTATGGTAGTATATTTTTTCCAAAAGTCTGACTTTCATAGATAATACAGGATACAGAATGGTCCTACCGGATAAATTTTGGTAAAGAATGTTTGTAATATACTGCATGTGATAAGTTGTTAATTTGCAAATAGGGATTTTGTAATTTTATATAAATATCGATTTTGTTATTTATACATGTATCTACGACCTGTAACGAAGTAAAATGCTTGTTAAAGTTTATAAAATACGTGATGATAATGTCACCTGGTCAATCGTGCCAAATTGAGTAAGTCTGTGATATTAATCACTACAGGGCATAAAGCACATCTAAGTCGGATGATTTCTTGTTTATTTTAAGTTTTTGTTTGTTGTCATGTGTATTTTTGTTGAAACTTGTATTGTCAACCAACTGTAACGAAAATTTTGCCAACCACATGAACTATCCACTTAACTCGAAGCAGCATTATGTAATCTTATTTAAGCTGATCCGTTTAAAGGAAACTAATCTCGATATTCTTCTTTCTTTGAATAGATATTTCATTTAATTTGTTATCTGTCAGTCCAAAATAGATTAATTCAAATCATACAACCTCAAGAAGATTGTTAGTTTTTCACCAGCGTGGACTAAGTGCATTTGTCTACATATTAGAATCAATCCAAAGGCTACAATGTGCTTCTCATAAACAAAAGAAAACAATAATTTATCTTTAGATGTTATGTCAATTAGAAAATCTTTAATTAAATTTTACCATTGTATTAATTTTCGGCGACACGCGCAAATTAAACATAATCATTCCAACCCATGTCCAAATCACAAAAGCAAAGTAAAAACGACTTCTGTTTATTTGTTTATTATTTAAACTTTACGTAATTTATTACAATGCTACAATCATTACACAATTCTGTAATTCTGACCTTAATGGGGTCAATGTCATATATAATTTTTAGTTCATGAAAACAAAACAATTGCATTCGATTTCTTGTCTTTCTAACACAAAAAAATAATAAAAAAAGAAGTAATCTATGTCCAAATCATAATCCTAAAGCAAACTTGACACTTTGAAAACTTGCAAACTAAGGTAAAATCTTACACCAAGGAAGTGATGCTAGGGTTTCTCCTGAAGGAAATTTAACTCCTGTTTAGCTAGCTACACTCGCAATGTCAAGTCCGAGCTTAATGAGCATGTGCTTGATATGTGTACTTTTTTGTTTATAAGCATTTCGGTTAACACTTACGTGAAATATTGCAACAATTTCTGGCGAAGAAGCTATTTCCTCTATTTGACTGTTTTGTCACAATGACAAATACTTCATTCCTAAATGCTCTTAAATCAAGATAATATACTCAATATCGTATAATCAAATCAGGATGATGATGTCCCAGACATCAATTGTAGAACGGATTATTGATTAAATGACAGTCTGGATGTTAACGAAACAAGAGACAGGTTATACACCTACATATAAGTGTATGAATACATTCAAAGAAGTGCTATTAGGTATTAATGATGGTTAAACAAGTTGTTGACAAAACGAAAGTTGCTGATTCAATTGTTGACTCGATAAAGGGACAAAATCCGACAAAATGACAACAATGCATTCAGATGATAACCGATTATGGACATACAAAAGAAATAACTTCAGATATCTCAGGCAAAAATTCAACCATAATTGACAACTGGATTTTTACCTATCGTTACATTGATGAATTCTGGGAATAAACATTCAAGTTGTTTATGGTTACCTGTATTTAATCGTCATCTGAATTCGTCAGTGTTCCATAAATATTATTCATTTCAATTACAACATAATGAAAACAACTTATTTAAATGCTTTTTTTACTGTTTCCTCGTATGATCAAATCTTATATCAGTAATTGGTTTCTTTGTGACAAGCCGATTGTCTTATCTTTACACCCAGGTAATACCCAATAAAATCAAACGAATGCAAATGGAGTTGCAATTAATACAACGTGACGACTCCAAACCCAAATCGCAAATCATAAAAAATATTTACGTAATCGGAAGTGCAATGGATTAATGGAAGAGCCTTAAATTTAAATTATCGACTTAAATTTCCATTGTTCACATTCCTTTTCTATGCTGTAATATGCCTGCTTCTCCTGCTTATAGGGTGTTTGTTCACAGTTAATACGAAATGGCAGATATCGTTCTCACAACGAGAATCTAATACAACGAAGCAAGCTGATTACAAAAAAAATCGACTCTGGTATATTGCAAGCCTAGGCTTATTAAGACCCTTCAGTAGTTGTAATTGTATGACTACCACCGGTATATTGATGGTAAGTGAACGTCCACTTATATATGCGTCTTGGATATATTTGACGTCTCATAGTTCCATGTTCTTTAACTATCAAATTTTATTTCACACACGGCGGGTGAAGCTAGCTTAACCGTAGGTGCTTTCCCTTCCGAAGCACCCGACCTCACTTTCTTGGTGGAGGCTCGCATATTTTTCAAATGTTTTTGCTTTGCCTTTGAGATTGTGAGTTAAAACGGTAGGTGTGTGGTTGATAAAAACTGAATTTATTGTATAGGATGCTAGATCACTACGAAGTTACAATAATGTTATATATTACTGCCAACATTGTCCTTTATAGAAAACCCATTACTCTGTATTAAATATGAAAGATGGTCCATTTATTTCAAGCTCATCTTCCTGTATGGAATTATTATGAGTAGACAATGAAGAGTTATTTAACAATTACATGCTAAGCACACGTAAACAGTCATAATTCTAGATTCATCGATCATGTATTTGATGTTTGGAATAAACTTAATTTTAAAATGAGTAATTTAAAAGATGAAAGAGCGATAGATTAGATTAGTTAAATAAGATATGATTAAAGACAATGGGTATTGTTAGCAACAGGCAGTTATATTTTCAAAACAGTAGCAAAAGGTCTGTCATCAGAACAACAGTTTAGTTTGGATTGAAGAAGCTCGAGCGAGTTGGTAGCATAGATTTTTTTTCAAAACTCGGGCAATATATACATTTGAATAGTAATTTTTGATACATAAAACGTTAATTCATCTTTAATTAACTCCGATTCTAAACTAAAAGAATTTGTTATTTGAACATGGATTGATATGTTTGTTTTTTATTAAAGTACAGAAACATGACCAATATAAGATTTTTTATTATTCATTAAATTAAAAAATGACTGTGTCATGAGAATGTTAAGGAAAAAATAAAACAAACAGTTACATGCCACAGCAGTATCGATCAAATCATTAACCATCTCGTTAGTCATAGTGAAATTTTCAAGATGACACAACTCAACTTGCTATTCAACACAAGTAACTAGACGTTTAAGTGGTAATATAAAGGAAACACTCACTTTTTGGAACCCATTGTATACTGATATCTGTAAGAAGGTATTATATAAATGTTTATAAGTATAAACTGCGGATATATGGAACTCAAAATGATAATATATCATGATTTAGATATCCTCTGTTTTTTGGTAAAATTTAATAACATTAATAAGGATACACTATTTGTACATGTTGAATTTCAATAATCACATGAAAAGCCTTTCGTCTGACACATTAATATTATCTTAAGAAACAATTTGAGTATTCATTTTGCAAACATTGCGAATAATAAAAAACAAACATACTAATCCATTCGAACCGCATTCCAGAAGCAAAGTAAAAACCTTGGAACTGGTGGAAGTAAGATTGGGTGCTCCGAGGGGTAAGCAACCCCTGTTTAACTAGCTACACCCGCCACGTGCGTAATCGAAATTGATTGAAAGAAACATGTTACTATGGGGCGTCAACTAAATCCAGGGCAATTCTTGACACAGATGTGTCATATTTATCGACAATAAAATAATGAGGCCATTATCAATTATTCAACAATTATTTAAATTCATAACAATGTTATCATGTTACTCTGAGGTAATATAAAACTAGACATAATAAAATAAATAATTAAGTAGTTTTCACTGAAATTATTTTTGGTTTCATCATTCTCCAAGCCGAATCGGCGATGGATTGTCAAATTACATATAAACATGCATTAATGCATTAGCACATTCAGAAAAATTCTTTCACAACATTGTGAGAAAGCACGCAAAATCGTTACAGGCGGATACGATTGAGGAGAATATGCAAGCTTTAATAACAAGTCTGTCATATTTTTGCATGTTCTTCACTGTATATCCGATCAATTACGCACTTTTTATATTAGGTACCAGTAATACCACACACAGTAAAGTTATTATTGTGTCTCAACAACTGGGTCCGTTTCCTTTCGAAAACATTAGCATGAGGAAATGTCATTGCAATTTCTAGTGTAAACATGTAAATGTACATGTTTCACGTTGCATTACGTTAGCTGAAATGGACTTTTACAGTTTGTATAGAATTACATAATTACCGTTTACCCTTTACTTCTACCAGTCAGTTCAATTCCGCATGCTGTGTGAATTTGAAATAACTTCGTGTGATAGAAAATTGTTTCCTTTTTGGGTGGTAAAATAATTCTTGGTAAGTCGTACACAATAGTAGTAGAAGAAAAAAATGTAAATAAAGCAACTACTATCAATAACCAATGCACGCAAAACTCGACACAACACAAATAAATAACAGAAACGGTCATACAAGATAAAAGAAAAAACAAATGGATTTGGATCACCGATTACAAAGGCCCAGTTATGGTATTGGCAGTCACTAGAGCAAATGCCCTGCTTTATGTTTATTTTATATATTCTCAACCTTCCAATTGTGTATATAAAATCTTTAAATAAAAATGGACTTGAATAGTACATGATGACGGTTACATGTACTTGATATAATGACAAAATTATGTGTGGTTTTGGCGCTTCTTAAGTACTGTAGGTGGGACCATCTGGCGTATTTCAAAACAATTATTCATATACTACATTTAAACCATAATTATAGTTTAATTAAGAAATGGAATTTTACTTTTTTTCTACCATGAGGTCATGGAGAGAACGAGAATGGCGCAAATTTAATGAAGTGCGAAGCACTTCATGTTAAATTTGCGCCATTCTCGTTCTCTCCATGACCTCATGGTAGAAACAAAGTAAAATTCCATTTCTTATATTTACAATCTTTCAAAAATATACGAAAAACACGAGTGTTTTTCTGGATAACACTTAAATTTACTTGTTTATAAACTCTCCGTGGCTGGATGCACATCATTTGATAGAACAGCAATTGATCTGTAACTCCGCCCACTCTGACGTAACTTGACTTGATTGACGTGAAGCTCCGCTCACTCTGACGTAACTTGACTTGATTGACGTGAAGCTCCGCCCACTCTGACGTAACTTGACGTGATTGACGCGAAGCTCCGCCCGTACCCGTCTCCAGGTGACGGAAAAATAAACATAATCCCTCAGCTTATTGTAAATATTTTATTTCACTTAAAAGATAATCGATGGTAAGAGTCACATTTTCATATTAAAATTAAACGAACAACCATTAAATGTTGAATTTGTAAGCATTGATGGCTGAATGGAAGTCAACGAAAAACCCAACAGCGGATTTAAAATTTGTGAGCTATGTGTATTGTAATGTGTATTGGGAGTTATGTATTCATACGCCAGTCAAAATTTGGTAGCGTGCGCGACTCTCTCCATGAAGTTATGGAGATAGTCAGGAAGACCTGTTTCATATAAGGAAAAGTATTGCGATTGTAAATATGTTATAATGAAGCTGGACCTATATGTTTGTTTGTGTTTGATTCAGATCAAAATCAAAAGAAACAACACAATACAATTTCTAATACTCGAATAAAAATTTATCGTGGAATATTTGAAATTCTAGGACTATTTTATTGCAGGTTCTGAAAAATAGAGCTCTTATTTTGGCGAATGTTGACCGTATTTTCCTATGTATATTCCTAACCGACATGTAAGCCGTATCTAAGTCAACCAGCCATTAACTGACTTAAAACACCACTTAACTGATTTCAGGGATTTCTCTTACCAAAAAATAAAATGTTCCAGATAATTGATCATCTTAATTCTAATGCTTACATCTATAAGGAGAAATATAAACTAATCTGTTTGTTTGAGATAAATCATCAACAAGATGACACGTGTCTCCCTTTGTATACCTAAGTTTGTTTAGGAATTCCACCCGCTGGTACTATAATTAATTTGGTTTTATGACATTGACTGTCATAGATAAATCATATGTTTATGTTGTGGCCATGACACACTAAATTGGGTCTATCTCATTTACATTTGCTTACATAACTCTGTCGATTCATGAACCCTAAAAATGCTCATCCCTCCCAAAAATGCCTTTATTTTGGTTCATTCTATTCTCAATTTCATCAACAATTGTATTCAATTAAGTTGCCATATATCTTCACTAAGCAAGTTTGTTATATATTGTATTGTTCACCACAATGATATCACAAATGTGTCTTGTAAACTAAAAATCTATTTTATGTTAGATAACACATGTGATTGGCACTTCAAAGGAATGTTATCAATGCACAAAAACTCAATTATTTTATAAACAGAGACATGGATTACATGGCAGTTATAACATGCTATAATTCGATAATGCAATTAACCCGAACTCTACATGGAATTTCTTCAACATCGACTAAAATCAAAACTATACTATGTAGCTTTTTATGAGGTTCATATTGCATGACGTGTTTTCAACATGATATATGATTCATATGTATGTCATAACTAATTGAAGAGCTTTTTATGAAATAAAGTTAAAAATTAGCTTAGTATAACAAGAAAAAAACCGGAAAACAGATTTCCACATAATTAAAGAATAACTAGGTATTTCTTTCTACGTTAGGAAAGAGTCATAATGTATGCCGCTCATGTATGCATTGCAGTGTAGTAGCACCAGCAACGAAACACTTACAAATCTTAACAAAATAGAAGAATGGTATCTGGGAATTAAAACCCTTTCCTTTACACGACTAAGGGGTATTCTGAAATAGTAGAAAAAAAATATAACTGAAAAACGTGTACATAGCAAACGCCATCGGAATAAAAACTACGACACAATATCGGTTTATGAAAGAAACAGCCAAACATAACAAGGTGATTGTCAGTTCCATACCAATACGTCTGACTAAACATCGCCATTTTGTCATTTCTAACCTTAATTTGTTACCTGATATATTGCAACAAGCATCCAAAGATGTGGGCGCTATAGTGCAGGCAATAATTTATATGCCATATACACGATTTTAATTTGTGACATTTGATGCACAATATTAAATTTTGTAAGCAGCAAATTGCACAATGTCCATATACATTTGTACCAAGTTTTGACTTAATGTCGAAAAGAAAATACTGGGGTCTCCGAAAGGGTAATAACTTCCTATTTTAAAATAATAATATAAAAGTGTAAGGGGTGCATAAACGGTCTCATAAAAACTAGCATAGGGAAGAATTAATTTTGGATACATAAACATCATGCAATATTGTGATAAATGTAATGTAACTGTTTGGGAGCCTTCAAAAGTACATACTTGCAAATTCCCCAAGTCTTTTTCTGTTTAGTTCTTATAAGCCTACAAGTCATGTTTATGTACACTTCTGGAATATCTCCCGTAGCTATCTCATTTTTAAACCTTTTATGTCATACCATAATATTAATCACAAATACTTCGTTTCTAATAATTTCCATCTAATGTGCAGTAATTTAATCAGAAAGTTGTCGCTTGACATCAATTGTATAACGAATTATTGACTAAAAGACTGTCAAATAAATGTTCTGGATATTGATGGAATTCAGACACAGGATATAAACACATATTAAAGTGTATAGGCTCATCTAGAGACTTTTCCCTTGGGTGTGTAAGATGGCAAATACAAGACTAAATGTTGTCCATGACGTTGATTCAAACTTCGATTCGATTAAAGAGCAAAGTTACAACAACGCATTCGGATCCAGTAATGTATGATCGACATAAGAGGGGGATATATGTCAATGAACCATTCAAGCTAAAATCTTAATTTCAATTCATCACCTTTTCATTGTTTTTTGTGAATTCAGGGGAAAACATAGGATGTAGTCACCATTAGTTCGGCTTTAACAGTATTGCACGATAAAATACTGAATGCAAAATGGAAAATGGTGAATTATTTACACATAATACATACATACACATAGGCACGCACACGTGAATTGGAAATGGCTTGTTTGTTAATCGACTGTTACTTCAGCTGTCTAAAAGCCAGAGAGATATGTATGATTTGTGTACAAACACAAATTGTGTCACAAGTAATTCAACATTTTGTGATGTCTTCAAATATAATCACGAATGTTTTAAGACATTGGGGTTTATGGGAGCGAAATAAAGCAATGTGTCAACCGTAATTATCGTTTAATAATAATTTTGGGTTTGTCGTTTTTCATGGAATTCTGGCAACGTTGTCTTTAATGAAAAGTTGTTTATATTAACTATGAAAGATGCATCATTTATTTCATCTTCATCTTTATGTATTGAATTTCAAGTAGTAAACAATAAAGAGTTATGTCTTGTTTGCATGTCATGCATACTAAAAATTATCAGAATTCAAAATACGCCGATGCTATTTGAAATAGAGGTCATTTTAAAATGATTTATTGAAAAGAAAACAGAGTTGTGACAATATGATGTGCAGATTTGGGTTGTTTAAACGACTCAATTTACTGAATCACGGCTTCCATGTAAAAATTAAAAAAGAAACTGTATTCAGATTTAAACTAGAAAAACTGTGAGCCACAAGCTCACAAAAAATACTCCCGCTCCCCCCACATTGAACATACATTGTTGTTTTAGGACTACCTATAAATCTGATCAGTTGCAAAGTATTAGGTCAATTTAGGATGGCATAAAATGTTTGCATTTAAGTCAATTGAATGGTGTATCATAGGATCATATTTTGGTGGCATAGACAGGTTTTAAAAGAATATTTTATGCAGTCTGTACATCAGAAAATGTTACTAAATTCCTTAAAATACAGGAAAAAGCTCTACAAAAGAAGTCAGATAATTAAATAAAGGTATACATATCCATTAAAATCAAAAGATATAAATTACAGTTTCCTGAACACCATTCAGTGGTTAACTAATGGACAAGTTCAAATTTTAAAATTAGTACATATTTTGCCCCAAAAATTTGTCAGACCAAATTTTAAAATAGGATGTGCACATCTACATTATATCACAAAAATTGTGTGAAAGTTTCATGAAAATCCATTGAAGGGTTTAGGAGGAGTTGCGGATAAGAGACAGGTACCCTAAGGTGTAACGGAAGGACGGACACACGGACGGACACCCCTATCACTATATACCCCCCACTTTTTTAAGCGGGGGGTATAAAAAGGTGCCTTTCTTCAAATTTTACCTATGCAACTATTAACATTTCATAAAATAATGCATTCGAAAGTTTTCCATGGTAGTATTCTACACTATTAGTTAAAAGCAAAATGATTTCGACACATCACTTTAACGCAATATATTCGAATTTAATTAAAATTGTAAATGAAGTCCATTCATTAATTAATTGTTAATTATGTCAAAATTGTTTCGTATAAAGTTTAACACGTTCTAAAAAAGCATTTATTTATTTAAGCAAAAGTGACGAAAAACTTATTTAATAACAAGATAATTTAGTTGAAATTAAAAAACGCTAATCCATGTTGAAATGACAATAAAGAAAGTTTTATTCTCCAAAACCATGAATAGTAACTATAGATCAGTTAAGTGGATATAGTAAAATAAAAAGAATGGATACTTACGTTATTATGGTCTCATCTTTTTATAGACACACCGATGATGCATTTGACAAATCACATATATAGATGCATTAGTAAGTTAGCGCATTTTAGACAGAGATCCTTCACAAAAATGTGAGACAGCTTGCAAAATTGTTACAGTCCGATAAGATTGAAATGATTTTGCAGGACGTAATAATAATACTGTCATATATGTTCTTTCACAAAACTGATCCGACCAAGCACTTTTCGCATTAGGTTATACAAAGCATTGTAAAGTTATCATTCTCATGCCGCTCAACAACTGGGGATGTTTTCTTGCGAACAAATTAGTATTAGGACATGTCATTGCAGTTTCTGTTATATACATGAAAATGTGTAGATTACGCGCTTCATTGCTTTGTTTTAAATAGATATAGATGTTTTTCTAAAATTACATAATAATCATTCATCAAATATTTTATACATTCAGTTCAATTTCGCAAATAGCGTAAGTTTGAAATAATTGGTGTGGATAGAAAATTGTTGTCTAATGGGTATGACATTGTACCTGACAAGTCTATGATAAATAATTGATGTTCTGTAATTATTAAAATAATTATTGTATAAAAAAGAAATTTTATTTAAAACAGTGTAATTTTCAGCACTCAACTGAACCTAATACACACCAATACAAGTAAATGATAGAAACTTGAACAGGAAAAGACAGGAAAACATGATCGTTGATGATTAATCCAAGACGTCAAAGGGCACTTTATTAAATGTCTAGTAATGTGGCATTATTTAAAGTAGAATATTCGAACGAAAATGTATCGTAGACAAACATGTTTTGCAAAAATATATATAGCTAATATTAACTGCATCTTTTTATGTGTACAGTAACTTAATTTCAAGGAAAAGAAAACCTAAGAAAACATGTCATTACTGTTCATTTTCTTTACACGCTAATGAATCAACTATTAGAGACACTTATGAGAATAAACAATGAAATACTTCAGATAACTTGCTATATTTTTCAACTGTGGTGATTTAATTTTTTCTATTGTAGAGTTTCATTTTCTTTGCAGCAATATACCTGCCATTCTTTTTTATTGTATATTTGATTTGCAGTTAATACGTTATGGTAAAAACTTGTTCCCAGTTCGGGAACTTGAAACAATTATATAAGCTGTATCCAAACAATGAATCGCCTAGGCTTATCAAGAAAAAATGTTTGGCCGTTTTTTAATATTTTTGATAAGTATGATGGCTCTGCATGGATACATTTGACGCCCCATATTTCCATGATCCTTTACAGGTGGCGTTTATTGCTAGTTGTATGCTTTGTTCTTACATTTGTGGAGCGCCCGGCCTTTAGGTGGAAGATCATGTATTAACTTTTGATATTTTAGTTTGGACATTTATTCATATATTAAGATAATTTTAAATATATATAAATATTAATAATAAAAAAGATAATTGACAAATGTTCACATTTTTTACTTTGATTGATACATTCTTTCATCTTCAATAATAAACATTAAATAATCCGAGTATAAAACATAAATGATCAACATGATAACATGTGTCTTCTATAACCATTTTATTCAGAAAATCTTCCTTCTACTTTTATACTTTATTTGGTTTCCTGACACTGAATACTTTATATAGATCAATCACATGTTTATGTTATGGTCATGGCAAGCCGGCCTTTAATAAGTGCGTAATCAATCGATATAAATGTTCTTATAAAGATGACAAGTGAGTGTATATTTGTATATTTAATAGCTTATGATTCAATTCTTAGATGTAAACCTTGTCATGTCCTGTATCAGAAAGTCTGTTGGACAGTTATCTTGTCGTTACAAATGAAGCTAAACCCTAAAAATCAAGTATCGTTACGAGTAACCCCCTAGCTAACTTTAATGAAATTAATAATAGAAAGAAAGATTTAGAGGAACTACGTAAAGAAAAAATGAAAGGAACTCTGTTAAGGTCTAAAGCAAGGTGGGTAGAGGAAGGTGAAAAACCAACAAAATATTTTTGTAATCTGAAATCCAGAAATTTTGTTAGTAAAATAATTCCGAAAATTGTAAAAGAGGATAACTCTATCATTACTGATCAAAAAGAAATCTTGGCAGAAACAAAACAATATTACTCCAATCTTTACAATAGAAATAATGATGAGTATGGTATGGATCTCAAATATTTACTTAAAGGTATTACAGATATAAATATTTTAACTGAAGATCAAAAGCAAAGTTTGGAGGGGGAATTAACAAACACAGAAATTCATAATGTTTTGAAAAAAATGAAAAATTTGAAAAGCCCAGGTTCAGATGGTTTCACAGCTGAATTCTTTAAATTCTTTTATAATGACCTAGTAAGCTTTCTAAGACGTTCATTAAATGAGGGATTTCAAACTGGAAAAATGTCAATTACACAACGTCAGGGTATTATAACTTGTTTACCTAAAGGGGACAAGCCAAAGCAGTTTCTAAAAAATTGGAGAGCAATATCACTGTTAAATGTTGTATATAAAATAGCATCTGGCTGTATAGCTGAAAGATTGAAAAGGGTATTACCATTTATTATCTCGGAAGACCAGACAGGATTTATCAGTGGCAGATATATTGGTGAAAACACTAGACTAATTTATGACTTAATGCAATATACAGAGGAAAAACATATACCAGGTCTACTTTTAATGATTGATTTCGAGAAGGCCTTTGATTCAGTTTCTTGGGTTTATATTGATAAAGTGCTAGATTTTTTCAATTTTGGCGAATCTTTTATAAAATGGATTAAAATATTACGACAAGATATTATGTCAGCAGTTCTACAAAATGGATTTGTTTCTGAATTTTTTAGTATAACAAGAGGTTGTCGTCAAGGGGACCCTATTTCACCCTATATCTTCTTAATGTGTGCTGAGATCCTGTCTATTCTTCTGAAAAATAATAAAAATATCAAAGGTATAAAAATTGGTGATGAAGAATTTAAACTTTCACTTTTTGCAGATGACACTACTGTCATACTGGATGGAACAGAGTCATCACTACAAGAAACTTTACATGTCCTAGATAACTTTGCATTGCTTTCTGGTCTAAAAATCAATAATAATAAAACAAGAGCAATGTGGATTGGATGTAATAGATACAATGGTGAAACTTTTAATCATCGCTTTAAACTAGATTGGAACCAAGGTCCGTTTACATTGCTTGGAGTAAAATTTTCTGTTGATTTAGACAAAATGATAAAAATAAATTATGATGAGAAATTACAAGATATTGAAAAAAGCTTAAAACAATGGTCAAAAAGAATTTTAACTCCTTTAGGTAGAATAACGGTATTGAAAACATTGATAATTTCTAAATTAAACCATCTATTTATTGCTCTTCCAAATCCACCATTGGAAATAATAACAAAACTGAATAAGATGTTTTATAACTTTATATGGCAACATAAAAATGATCGCATAAAAAGAGAGTTAATGTCACAGAGCTATGAAAAAGGGGGCTTAAAAATGATAGACATTAAACATTTTATAGCATCACTCAAAATAACATGGACCAGGCGACTACTTCAAATTGAATCTAAATACAAAAAGTTATTTGAGATTTCATATTCTAAGATTGATAATTTCTTAAAGTATGGAAATGATTATTGTAATAAAATAAAACAAAATAATCCTAATAATTGCTTTTGGAATAATGTTTTTGATGCCTGGAATTCTTTGTCTATGAGACAAAAACCTGAAAATTTAAATGATGTTAAAGATGTAAGTATCTGGTTCAATAATGATATCTGTATAAATAACAGCCCAGTATTCTTCAGATCTTGGTCTGACAGTGGCATACATTTCATAAAGGATTTCCTTAATGAGGATGGAAAATTAATTTCATACAGAGAATTTACTAGAAGATATGTGGCTGTCAGGGCAAACTTTGTTGAATATCTTGGTATAAAGTCCACCATTGAATCATATATTAAAAAACTGAATATACAAAACCAACCAGTCAATTTATTACAAGTTGATATACCATACTTTTTCAGAATAGTACTTAAAAGTAAAAAAGGGAGTAAGGACTTTTACAATGTTTTCAATAATAACAATCCAACTGTCATAAGTCAAGAAAAATGGAAATCCATTTTAGATTTAGATATTGACTGGAAATCACTATATATCACCCCCTTTCAAAGTTGTAAAAATACCAAATTACAATGGTTTCAATATAGGATAAACCAAAGAATAATTTCTACAAATGATTTCTTATTTAAAATTAAACTAAGAGATAATAATCTCTGTACCTTCTGTAACAATACAGCTGAAAAATAGAGCATCTGTTTTGGTATTGTGAGATAATTAATAACTTTTGGATGGAAAAGAGAGGATTTTATATTTCAAAAAATAAACCGCTACATTAATATTTATAGGGAAAGTGCTATTTTTGGACATATTAACCAAAAAGAGAGAAATAAACCTCAAAATTTTCTACTTTTAACTACCAGACAGTACATATATAAGTGCAGAATTGATAAAAAACTACCAAATTTAATTACA
Organism: Anadara kagoshimensis; assembly: GCA_021292105.1. Taxonomy (NCBI): domain Eukaryota; kingdom Metazoa; phylum Mollusca; class Bivalvia; order Arcoida; family Arcidae; genus Anadara; species Anadara kagoshimensis. Next base: position 68,885,106 of record CM037861.1, on the reverse strand, counting down.
TGGAAAATTAGTATTAAATATCAACTTGATATCGAAAAGATCATTGCAATAAAAAATAATCTTTATGACAAATTTCTGGAATTTTGGGATCCATGGATAATTATCTTTGATGAATGATTTAATGTCTCCATCCAGCATGACTGTAGTTTTGATACTGTAGAAGTGATAATGAAAATATACCATCATGATGTATAATGTACATGTATGTTTCATAAGGCTTAAAACTATACCTGTATGAAAATGTTAATATACATTTTGTATCTGAATGTTGTAGGGGTTGACACAAACAAACACACACACACACACACACACACACACACACACACACACACACTAATAAACCAAAACCCAGACAAAACTGAAAAGGAAACAAGACCCTGTATTTTTTATTTACTTGGTTACTTAAACAAGGGATTAATCTAGCTTAAATTTAACGAATGTTTATCTGATATATTGATCTTTTTTATTGCCATTTTTGAAAGTTTTAAATTCTAATAACCTCTTTCTAAATAATTGTATTGCTATATTTTTCAAATACTAGTGAACTTATTCTCAAAAACTTAAGTGATACTCATTTAACAGTTACTTGAATAAGGACCCCCAACCCTCCGCCCCCACCCCTATTAATCAGAAATGTGCCTTACTACAAAATCTAGATTAATCCCTAGAATGATCAAATACTATACATTATTATATATATATATATATATATATATATATATATATATATATAATATATATATATTAATCTTATGTATGTCAAACTGTCCTATTGTTACCCGGCAAGTGAACCCAGTGGCCCCAACCCTGGCACTTGACCATCCCTTATTTAATGTCTGGGACAATAAAAACACAAATTACAAAAAAAAAGTATCGTTACGAGCAAGACTTGGGAGTCTTTCTGCTACAAATTCAAGAAGTTAAGACTATACGTTTGTAGCATTTATCCGTGGAGTTGTTTATTATTATTATACTAGTAGTAGTAGTATTATCACCGTTGTTGTTGTTGTTGTTTTTGTTATGTTCTCTCGTTCATTCGCATTTACGGGATATAATTTATATTTCATATGTCATACATGCTCGTTTCCTTAGAATACTCCTCAGTAGATATATTTCATCATCAATTCTACCAATTGAGTATCAACATAACCTCACAAATCAAGTTTTTGTTATTATCTCACAAATGATATTAAGAACGTGTTTTCTAAAAGAAAAAAACATCTAATAGATAACACATGGTATCGGCAGTTCATGATGATCAAAGCCATGAAATTATTGTACAAAAACGTAATTAGTTAATCAACAAAAACGTGGGTTACAAGACAGTTATAACATGTGGAAATTCAAATAGGTGTCAAAATAGGAGTACAGTGTATACAAGTGCTTCAGAGTGCAACTTGGTAAAAAGACAGAATTAAATAGCCTATAATGAGGACCGCTTTGCCTGAAATGCTTTTCAGCATAACTGATGTAGATGTAGAATGATTCCTCTGATAAACTAGTAGTTTGACAACTTCAGAACGCGATATATAAACGGTAAAACACAAAACGTACGAGGGCGCGTCAATAAGTTAGTTACCAGCCTATCCTTTTTCTGAATTTTCGACCAGACCATGATTTTTGTGCCTTGTTTCAATAAATATTTTATACCTTGATACAAAATTGCATGTAAGTAAATCTTTAATAAGATATTGAATGTCAAACATGGCTAGTATTGCAAAAGTGCTGAAATTTCAGTACGTGTATTTAAAAGGTAAATACAAGACAAGCATATATAAAACAAAAAGTTGTTGATTGTTAGCTGTAGCATTGCTTAAAAACCGCCGTCTTAAGTATAATTAAAAAGATGGACACATGCTAGTGGAATTGAAAGAAAAATTTAATGCCGCGATTATAAGAAATTAAGACACGATATATTTTAAGATAAGTTCACTATCAGCTATTAGCGGCAGGAACATAACCACATCAAGATTATTAAAGAATACATTACCCTGATTTAAATGCGGATGAAATACTTAACCTAAAGATATCGATGAAGTCTATTAATTTAATACACTCTCTTAAATTCATGGTTAATGTGCATCGTTATTATGAAATTATGCTCTTTTAGTGAACAAAAAACTTAAATCAACATGTGTTTAGAGATAACGTGTTACCTGATAGCATTTTAAACCCCTTTATAATGGTGATACTATGTCTTAATAAACAATCATTTTTATACAAAATTTTAACAGTTTTGATTTTTTTCTTCTTCCCGAAGATTAATAAAATAAAAGAGCTCGTAATATCCACTTTGATAACGCATGTTACCCAATGCTATTATTAATTAACCTCTTTATGATGGGGCAATAATAATGTTTTATCTTATTACACAATTATTCCTATGCAAAATAGTAACAGCAATAAATACAATAGTTCAGTTTTTCTTTCCCTTTTTACCATGATTAAATACATTAAAAAGAAGAACGATAAATGGTATAAAATATCAAAACTGTTTAATGAAAAAGAGCGCAATCAGAAAAAGACAAAGCTGTGTTCAACTTAAATTGCCAGTTTCAAAGTTTTTACTTTGTTTTGGGATTGGGCTTTGGACATCGATTGGTGTGTTTGTTTCGTATTTAATAAAAAAATATATATTTCATTAAACTAAAATTCGCCAATTTTCTTAATACTTTATTTGAACACTGTAGTTACATACTTAAGTATTTACCATGTGGTATTAAAAGTGTAAACAACAATGACATTGCTATTCGGCCATTGTTATAAGTAAGTCTTATGATAGCATCATAGTGTTACAAATGCTTTGAGTTCAAACTAACAAACAATAACAACACAACATTTAATTATCTAAGTTATCGATTATTCATGGAAAAGCCAGGTTTATTTAAAGAACTCTAAATCAGAATTTTAATTTTACAATACAAATCATATGAGCAGAAGGGCATCAAGGTTATCTACAGAGGTTTAAACAGTTTATTTTGCGGCGAATTTATGATAGGAATTGGAATGCTGATTTTTCTGCAGAATTCCAATAGAAATGGCTGTAGTAATACCGATTTGCTTTAAATTAAGCTTAAATAAAAAACAAGGATACCATTCCTTGTAAATCTGCTTTATTGCATTTTAAAGGTATAATTAAATAAGGAAGCAAGTTTATTATATAAAACTCATTCCTCACCAAGTGACAATATAATAAATGGCTTTGACATTGAATCAACATACTTAAAGAGTAATACCAACATATAAATGGTGTCCATTAACCTGAACCAGAAACAATTCAGACATTCTCATGGGTATTTAAGTTGTGTTTAGAGCCAGACTGTCTTGTTGACGAAGCAGAAAGCAGTTTGGAATATATCCTTGACCAATTTATCTTTTATTTATTTCATTTTAGGTAATATATACTATTTGTAAGTTTGTAACAAGACAAAATAGGCATATTCGTATGAAAAGGATATTGAATTTAAATTCGAATATGGATCTATTTATTACGTTATTATGGCACGGAATTCAGGGAAAAACATTACAATATTGTTAAATTGTGACCTTGAATAACGCTTTTCACTAATGTTTTAATGCTACTAACAATCTCTGTGTTGTTGATATAATAAGTTAGAGTTGTTTCAATTGATATCATCTGTCGAGACTTTCTGATCTGATATATTTAAGAATACATTCCGTATGGTGACATTTTTTGTCAACCTTGATAAATTTTATTTGAATATGATTTGTTGAAGGTACACGACTTCAATGCAAAGTTGTGATGCATATCACCTTTATAGCTTTCTAACTCATAAAAAAGTATTGCAGTTAACCTAGAAATAGACGAGTTTTGAAAATATTTTATCTCCAAACAAACTGGTCAATCAGTAATGACAGTTTGCATTTATTTTATTGTCGCTGTAGAAGAGAGTTTTTCTGAAAGACTACAAATAAAATATCTATGGAAGTCAAGACATTTCATTAGGTTATAGAATTTTTCCCTCCTCTATGATATTCACTTTGCAAAAACTCTGTTTGGCCTTCAAGAGCAACCAACCATGCAGCATGGCATCTGATACAAACAACAAAATTAGAAGATATTGGTTGATTGGCAATATGAATTAAAAAGACATACGGATCATCTCTTAGTTCTTTAATTGTAACAACTAAGATACAGCCATGTTGTCGATGCATCTTGTATGGAAGTATTCTATATGTCTAAATCATGCTTTAAAATTGTTAGAAACATCAGATTTAACCTCAAAAGTGCTATACATATACATATCACTGACGACTATAATGATTTCGGTTATAATTATATTTTTTGCAAAGTAATAAGGTTTTTGTCTTTACATGCTTTTTTTGGGGGGATACTCTAAATATTTTTAGTAATTATTTCATACACCGAGTAATCACGATTATACAGAATTAAAAATTACACTATATGTGAATATTGTTTTTTATGCAGCCATACTTATATATGAGGAAATTAAATGAAGCTAAACTATTCTCTATTTTATATGTAGATTCCTTTAACAACTTCAAATTCTTAATTGGTCCATTTGAAAAGCAATGTATGAAACAAAACAATCCAATATATCAAGACATAATTATAACTTGTGGATAAATACTTGATTTCGATTGGTAATCTCGATTCCATAATTCATCATTCGTATTCCAATTTATAAAAAAAGCACACTAGTCCATATTCAAATCACTATAAGAAAAATAGGAAAAATAAATTTAAAACTTAAAAAATTGCAAGTGTCGTTAAACACGTGAACTCCAACAGGAAATTGATTTATATATTGAACACGAATAATGTTTCGTACAGGTTGCATTTGCAAATCATTATTTGCAAAACAATTTAAATTTACACTACAAAAGAAAGCAATTGATGTAGTGTCGTTAAACACGTGAACTCCAACAGGAAATTGTTTGAATATTACCTAACAAATTATTTGTTTGATGTATATATTGAAAACGAATAATGTTTCGTACACGTTGCATTTGCAAATCATTATTTGCAAAACAATTTAAATTTACACTACAAAAGAAAGCAATTGATGTAGCAAAACGTAATTTGAGTATCATATGAATTATTTACAAAAGCCGAGACTGTATCTCTTTTTGAACGATTATAATAACAAATTGTCTGAATTGCCAACACCAGTGCGTATAAAGCATGCTAATCAAAGCAACTAGCACTCATATATGTGTCTGAAAAAATTAAAAAAAATGACTACTCATCTGTTCTTGAATTGGGTTATATCAATGACATTTATGAGAAAACAATATACAATGTTACGTACGTCTACAATATGGTGCTTGGAATGGCTGTTGTTACTGAATAAAAGTAACCTATATTCAGAAATAACTCTATACACAACAACACAGAATTAAAAAATGACTCCTCAACACTTTGAGCATACGTATATTTTACAAAACAAAAATCACAAATAAATCAATAAAAATTAAAAAAATTCATTTCATTTTCATTTTTTTATTTTCAAAGTATATATAATAAACAAAATATTCAAATCCCTCTGTTCAATTTTTACTTTTATGTTTGGTCTGGATCTTGTAAATTATTCATCTTGTCACTTGAAAGTAAATGTTACAAATATCAGTGGCAGAACATTTCAAATCTTATATGTGCTTGTCGATTACTTATAAGCTACATTGTCCGGACCTTCTCAGATGATCATATGTTATTAAATCCAACTTCTTTTGTTTTGGTGGTATTTGGTCAGTACACAAAGGTTTTCTTTTTTTCAAAAAATAACTATCACATCAGATAATTTGTGAAAACGACTATACGAAAATTATAATTATGCACACGATGGCCAACAGGTTGCGTGTCTAGAAGCTATTAAGCTGCTTGAATACCAAGATAGCCTGACACCGATGTTCGTGTATAATAACATCACGAGTGTTAGAAAAAACAACAAGTCATTTAAGATCCATTCTCTGTAGGCACAAACAGTGGGAGGAAAACAATAACAACAGGTTCGTCAAATTAAAACCCATATCAACATGAGTTAAGGGCATACTTCAATCAAAAGTAGTCGCATTACTAGACGAAATAAACACAATAATGTGTCTGTAAACTTATTTAGTCATATTGAGGTATAGGTAAACAACATTGACCTGTCCGTTTGACCTTTCACATTGGAGGGTCCACCCAATACATAGGTAACGTTAGGATTCGCAGTTAATACATATACACATTGCCGATTATAAGTGTTCACATCATATAGACGAAGTTTACAAGCGTGATCCCTATTCCAAAATCAACTCGTCAATAATAAATATTTAAATCAAAGGTCAAGCGGACAGGTCAATGTTGTTTGCCTATAGTGATGATATCGGTATCAGCAAACAAAAAACATAAATCACCCTGCACTTGCTGTTGGTAAGTATATTGTTATATAACATAAAAACAGATAGTATTCTCGATGTAGAATATCAACATTCCACAATATACTGTATAATAGTCACCATGTAACTATGATACATATGATAAATAAATGTATATAAAACATTCTCTATTTTTATAACTTACTGAAGAAAGAAGAATGAACACGAGAACAATCAAAACAAGCATACAAATCTATGTCATCTGAGATTTTACTTTGCGGAATAGACCAGCAATGGTCAACAATTGAAATATTATCAACGTTCACATATATGTTTATGTTTGTAGAACTGATTATACCGTTTTATTAAGATATAAACCCAATAAAAACTTGCGATTTGTTGCAAATATAACAATAACGAAAAAAATGATTTTGTTTTGTTTTGGTGTTAAATTTCTAAAAAATGTAAGTAGAATTATGGAGACTATTATTAGTTAAGAAAAAATTGTGGAGTCAGCCATTTACTTTAGAATAGTAAACCAGCTATGGCGATTCAGTTGAAATATTCTTTCATTAATACAAAAAATATAAATGGCCAGTAAACCCTTATATAACTCGTTATTGACTAAATGACAGTAAGATAAATGACCTGGGTATTAATGAAAAAGAAAGAAATCTATACATTAGCGTCTTTACTAATCTGAACATAAAACAACACAGAAGTTCCAATGGGTGAGCTAGATATTCTAAGAACAAGACTAAAGGATAACGCAAAAACGGCAACAAGGTATGACGGCTTAGCATGATGATCATCATTGATCATTGAATATTGATATTCTGTTCCTTAGTTTTAAAAAGGTACCCAATTACATGACATAACGAGAGACGCTGGATATTTCAATGTTTGTTTATCTATAAACGTTTTAAATTACTCTCTTATCACTGTCACTGCACAAAAGCACTGCTTAAGAAAGAAAGGAAATAAGCTTCAAAGAACAAAACTATCGATCAAAATAGCACCTGTTCCATTCCAAAATTTCATTAAGTCAGTCATTATGAAGCCTTAAAAATAAAAATTTAGGTCAAACTACCAATAATTTCTATTTAGCAATCATTGTTTTTTTCAAACATTGTACATTTTTTGATAGATGATTCATTTTATTGCTTACCTGTTTATGTATCTGTATATTACCAAACTTTGTCAAACAAACATGCAAATATCTCCTTTATCTTAAATATAGTCCAGAACTTTAGAAAGTGAGCATTCTTGACCGTTTAAAGTCAAGTATAATATCAGTAGTAGCACAATGTATTGTAAATATCATTTATTTACCTGATGGCAGCATGATTATGTGAAAGTTTATAGAATATTTTAGCGTATATTAAATACTGTTTTACGTTTACATTTTACATTTTTGAAAAAGTTGAAACGCAGTATAAAATAATTAATTACGTTTAATATATTGCATATTTTTTGCTTTGTAGTTCATACAAAAATAAGACAACGGCCTATTCTGACCAACATAAATGAGTAGGGCAAAGTATAAATTAGGCAACAGATTGTATTGATATTGATAAATGCTATGCCCCAGTATAGATCCTTCACTAAGGGCAATGTTTACAACAAATTTATACAAATATCGGGCGTGAAAGTACACATACGGTAAAAGCAAAACAGCATGGACTTGTCCGCTTGATCTTTGACTGAGACTAATCATATGCAATGTTCTACTTAATACATGGGCAGTGTTAGGATTCGCAGTTAATAAATAAAATGCATGCTTCCCATGATATACGTAATATATGCATTATGTTACCTTACATAAATATAATGGTACATAATAAATTTAAATTAAAGGTCAAGCGGACATGTCAATGTTTTTCACTGTTATTAACTTTTCACAAAGTTTATATTCACCCATTTGTATAAGTAAACTGACATGATATCGTAAGCGGTCTATATAGGCAAACAACATTGACCTGTCCACTTAACCTTAAATTTTAAAAAAACTTATTTTTGCCCAGTGCATGTCTGTATGGGCAACACAAGTGTTTATTTCGACTACATCACTGGAAACATGCACTGATTATGCATTAACTGCGAATTCTAACAATACCAATACATTGCGTGTATCATCTTATATGAATATGTCATATTCAAGATTAAGTGGACATGTCAATGTTGGATCTATATACCCTGTTATAACCATTTGTAACATTATAAGATATTTTTCCATGATATTCCAAACTTCATTCATCAGCTATCACTTCAACATACATGTAACAATGAAAATTTAAAAACTGACAAGACCTTGTACAATAAATCGTAAACGTAAATGTTTATTGGAAATGGATATTAATTTGGTTTTTCAGTCGATTACATATGTATCTTTTAATAAAATTTACAATGCTTTAAATATACCTTTTATGAATTATTTCTTAGGTAGAAACATTGAAATACTAAGAAACATTGAAATACTAAGAAATAAGATGAATGTAGGGAAAAAGTATATATATATATATAAAAGGCCTCACTTCCCTAGTGGAAGTTCACGTGACTAACTTGTCAGTTCACAAGATTTTATTTTGTTTCTGGATTGTGATTCGGACATGAATTAGTATGTTTGTTTTTGATTGAACGATTACGATATGATAAGCCAAAAACAATGTAAAGCAAGATATGATATCCATTCATAATCAGAAATCAAAATTAACAGAAACTGTCAACTTCATGGTTGTTGAAATGTTCGCCACGCATTTGATGCGTATATAAGATCTGCACAGCATGGTTATTGGTTGCTTATATTATGTAACCAAATATTTTGCCATAGTAGTGATATCTGAACAGCTTATAAAGACAAACTATATACTGAAGCAATTCATCAATGTAACGTGTTAGTATTTAGTGTAAATCATCTTGATTCCACTACGAGAACTCTATACAACGCTACACGCTGCATTTAACAAATGAATTGCCGATGCAAGGATATTGCAAGCTCAGACTTGTCAATGTCCTCAAAAAAATTTATGGTCGTCATCACAATATGTCTTTGTAAAAAATTAACCTGGATATATTTGACGCCGCATAGCTCCATGTCAATTTCATTGTCGTTTTTCGTTACACACGTGGCGGGCGTAGCTAGCTAAAATGGAAGTGCTTACCCTTCCAGAGCACCCGGTCTCACTTCCGTGATTGATTCGTTTGTTTCATTTAATTTGCAAGTTATCAATTTTTTTGACATGTGATCATAATTTGACATGGATTGGTATGTTTGTGTTTAATTTATTTTGCGATATATAGTTCACTCGTTCATTCTATTATGTGTCAGTTTTATCATCCCTGGTCACTATATACGCTTTCAAGCACTTTAAGGCATATTTGTGTTAGTTTACTTATTCAAAACTTGCTGTCGAATCAACATTACATAAAATCTTGTCAAATATTTTGATAGATTAAATGATTACGATTAACATCAAAACTTTCAATTTACTAAGAACTTAATCATTATGATCCCCTAACAGACGTCATTCCAATGTCCACTTTATCATCTTGATGACGTGACAATTTCAACTTTAATGTAGCATTTAGTTGCTAAATATATTTTGTTTTATCATACGTACAATTTGACATGATAGGTAAAACAATAAGTGTATGAAAGGAAACACTTTCATTAAATGAATTTATATACATAATCAAAAGCCAACATACTAATCCATGTCCGAATCACAATCCAGAAGCAAAGTAAAAACTTTGGAACACAAGTTAGGTTAGACACGTTAACTTCACTAGGGAAGTGAGGCCAGGTGTTCCGGAAGGGTAATCACCTCCTGTTTAGCTAGCTACACCCGCTACGTGTGTAATCAAAATTGTATGAAGGCACATGGAATATGGGACGTCAAATATATCCAGGGCAATCTGGACAAAAAGACATCGAACTTATTAACAATACTGTGATGACGGCCATGAAACTATTTGAGGGCCTTGATCATCAATATCACTATTTTTCGTGCATTGTCGATTAACAAAATGTAAGTGTAGGCAAAATGATTATATACCTGTCGTACGTAGTAGGACAAAACGCTGAAAATCTAATTAAAGCTACAGGAATCGGTAGTAATTAAAATATATTATTGATAAAAATGATTTACTTAATGGCATAGCTTTAAGGAATAGAGCGGCCTGTCAAGTAGAAAATGAAGTTAAAAATGTCAAAGGATTTAACTAAGAATGTTCTTTACATGACGCTGAACTTTTCCTGATAATTTGATCGATGCCTTAATATATTTATTCCAATCAGAGACATCAACTCTAATACTCCTATTTAATATGTATTTACAATTGCAAGATCTTTGCTTCAATAAAGTATTTGACATCGATTATAGTTTGTTCATAAAGACATTGCTCACGCGCTGACGTAATGACGTCAGATGTCATATGCTTTCGTTGACTAACAGGAAAAGACCAATGTTTACGAGAAGGTGCACCAACAGCGCATTTCAAAATTGTGTTCAAATTAACATAGAAAATGTGAACGGCAATAGATTAATTTTATGAATATTGCAAATATAAAAAAATAAGGAAATGTTCCAATGTTTTTATGAACTTTTTATCAAATTTTTGCAGAAAAGGCTTCGCCTGATACAATTTGAGACGGCTCATTATACTTTGCAAGTTCATAAAGATATTGAAAAATTACCTTATTTAAAAAAAAGAATGTTGATGTATCCTTTGTTATGTTATAAAGGTAAAATATCTTGAAAATACTTAATTTTAACGTTTTAAAGAAAAATTGTGATACATATTGGAACATATATTCGCCCTAGTAGAAAAGGGACATTTGTCACGGTACCAAAAAATGAGGATATGATATTCTATCATAGGATCCTACGTAGATAACAATGAATTATTACTAACCTTGTCGTTTCGGAATATAATTCCTCACCAATAATACAATTTCGTGGGTTGGTTAATTCTTGGTTTGTGATTTTTTGTAAGGGAAGGGTGATATATATACTACTTCGCTCACACAGCAAACTGCTCACTTTACTAATTCAAATTTACAGGTCGCTGGTTGCAAAATAATCTGTGCACCCAAACGTTCTACAATCAAACCACGCTGGACATTAACTCCAGTGGTTGTTTCTTTCATTTACTAATATTGTGTCTCGCTCTTTTTGTTATGTTTTTCATGCACATTTAAGTCACAAATTACAAAATATGTCTTCTATTTCAAAGCATGTGATTTGAAAACAACAACATAAACAGTTTGTATTTTACGTCATTCCTTGTGTCTGAACACTATTTCATCACTCCATTGAACTAACATAACGCAAGCACTATATATGTTCAGATCTATTTTAAAACACAACTTCTCTCTTAAGAAATTAATTTCGAGAAGAATACCAACACAATTAAAATTGATTTATCACATGTTTTTGTCAGATACAGACTGATAAATTAAGACATTTCAACAAACGTTTAACGGTCTTTTAGCTTAACCCACTAATAAAATACATGTTTACAACCGAATGCATTTGTGTATATAATAAAATTCAAATTAGAAAAGAAATTAGTTTGAAGTAACAATCTTACTATTTTATTAAAACAATTACCCAATGATTCCTTCAATACAATGTGCCAATTCAACCGAAATGTGTCTATCTAATGGCCCAGATGCATATTTAATGTTTAAGGTTGAATTCATCGAATTAATTCCATGGCATCTACGATAAACAAGGTGATATGTCAATTTCCTTTCCAATGTTCTTGAGAAAGTAAATGATATTTCGTCTTAGACGACGCCTGGAAATTAGTATTAAAACAACAACGTACTTTTATGTTTATGATAATGGTTAGAATAGACGACATTTTATGCAAGATTATGTCAATAACAAAGACGCATATATACTGAAAACTATGTCAGTGTTGATTACTACTTCATTTATGATTCACATTTTTGACAACGATCCACTTTGTGTTTACATATAAATATGACATCTTCTTGGTTGCATAGTCTCATACATGTTTGTAATCTACATATTTACATAAACTTATATATTATTCTTCCCTGTTTTATTGCTAGCTTAATTAAGTTGTTTATATAGCATGTAAAAAAGAGAATAATAATAGTTTTAAAAACTAAAGAATGATATTATTGGCAATTTCTATACCTTAAAAAACACCAAGGAAATATATATTGGGAATAACACAAAAACCATTAATGTGGCTTCTAAGCTTCTAAGATTTTTTCATTTTACTACCTCAAATATTATATTAAAAATATAAATAAAGTTTTGCATTCAAACACCAGATGAAACCTTCAAATGGTTCATTCCAGAATTAAAACTCTAATTAAGGCTCTTAACATTTTAAAAAAAAGATAATTACATAGTTTAGATTTCAAATAATGATGTGATTATATCAAAGAAAATAGTTATGCTTTTAACTAAAGTAAAGGTAATGATTAAGGTTTGAATTATAATCATGATAAAAGTATCAAGTTTAAAGATAAAAGATAAATAAAAGATTTTTCATTTCTTTGGGCCACATTTTCAAAATGTACACAGTTTCACATAAAATACAAGTGAACTCTTCGTGTTTTAAGCACATATTCCAATATCCAGTTTCAGAATCCAGTTTCCGGATAAAAATAAACAAACTCTTCATTTCTTTTAAGCAAATATTCTAAAAGCATCAAGTTTCCGGATAAAACAAAATTAATGAACTCTTCATTTTCTGGAGGCATATGTTCCAAAAATATTCCAGCTATACATGTATATTAGCAGAGCCCTGAAGAAATAATATTCATTGACACATTTACAATTGAACTGCCAGATGCTTCATTAGATCTGAAATGTAAGCTCCAGTGATAGAGATTCTAGAAGGCGTATATTTGATCCACATAACATCAAGAAATACCTAGAAAACAGTGGCCTTGACTTTGCCATCTGATGGTTGTGTTTTGAATTCATTTGGTGGGTTAGAGGAAAGGTATTTATTTTGTATGGTCTCTTTTGTGTTTAGGGCTCCGACTCAGTTGAAAGTATTTCATCAACAGCCCCTTAACGAAACTTACTAAACTCCCTGGGTTCTTAATATAGCTGCAAACAAGTTCCAAATTAAATAAAATCTTCGGAAGCGATCGTGAACATTCAGGTTTATGGGAACCTATCTAAAGGATACCATTGGTTCCTGGATACTCGTGCAAACACCCCTATGTGAAAAAGTATATTGCTATCTGTCATCAATTTTATTTTGGTGAGCTAATTCATAATAAGGGTCTCCACATATGTGTCTTTTTCCTTCGTGATGGCATCAGATAATTGCCAATCCTCCACGTGTAAATTCAGCTGACCATTTTGTCATTATGTAATAGGCATAACTGCTATTGTCATAACCCGGACAATAATGTATCAATAGAACATTTTGACTGTCCCAAATGAAACCGGAGGTGGTAAGCTTCTTTATTTATGTGTCAATTATGATCTGATCCATCAGGTCTTTGATACTGTTATCAAATATGTGTTCGAATATGTCCATGTATACCAGTTACTTCCTGGTTTTATGTTAATAAAGTGTCTATAAATCTTCATACTTAAACGTTATTTAATCGCTAGAGCTTTAGAATTTCAATGCATTTAATTCATTATGTAGCTGAAGGTAAAAGCTAAGAGATAAAATTTAACTCGTATATGTGAATCCGGAGGTTATATAATATAAAAGAATGTCAATTCATCTAAGACAATAGAACATTTAAATTTATTATTATATATTATTTGTAAACGATAATAAACGAGAAAAAATATCAATGTGTAAGTTAAAATATGACCTTTCTTCCATTTAGAATTTGTTTTATTGCTCTAGTGAGTTATGAAAACCTTCTACATCCGTTTTATTAATTATGACATCATTATTTAGAACACTTGTTTTGCGTAATGTTTAAAGTTGGATAATGAAAAATACAAAGTCCAAAGGCATAACAATTTAAAACTTGTCGTATTGAATTTTGATTGATAACGAAACAGAGTTCTTTCGAAAGCAATAAAAGTCTTTGTTATATACCGTACTAGTGTTTCAATGTTCTCAACATATCATATGCATCAGTCCGACTAAATGCAGGTGTCAAACTTACGCCATCGGCCTTCAGATGTTATAGGATCTGTTGTAACTTTTTTAAGTCACATCGAGTTGAAAATAATTGAAGGTATCTCACCAAAGATCAGTCAGTCATGTTCAGTTGTTACTCTTGTCATTAACAAGTTATTTTTTATAGCGAAGAGAGAAATTATGCTATACATACTATTTGTGTTGTTTTGCCGGTTGTTGAACACATGCAGTATGGTGGTCATTAAACGAATCGCTTACCATTCAAGCTAATCCTGTCAAATTTGATATAGTTATATTTTCTGTAAGTACAGCATTTTGTGAAGCTCGGTACACATCAAATAAAATCTTAATTTCAAAGTCATAAAATATGAAATGCGATATTTATAATAAAGTAGTTATTGGCGTTAGGAATCCTGTCACTGATAACCTAATTCTGTTATTCAGAGGAAGTGCCACGTCAAAGTTTCTGTAAATTGTCTACTTTTTACAATAATTTTGAAAACCTAATATACACCTGATAATATCAAATTGATCATTTAATTTTGTAATTATCCCGATGAAATGGAAATAGTCGTATTCTAACATAGTGAAAACATAGAAATTGATACATTCTGTCATGTGTTCCTATTGAATTGTATAATTTGAAAGTGTCACATGGCAATTTATTTATAATTTGGTCACTCATGAAAACAAGTATTTTTATTTATTTATTTATTTTTTATTTATTTATTTATTTTTTTTTTTTTTTTTTACATTCATCTTTAACATTATTAAGTAAAGTAAATTAATAAAATATTTTCACTTCTGATTCCAAGTCGTCGGGATCCTGTCTGCTAGAATATATCATTCCGTTAACCGGCGTCAATGATATATTTTTATTAGGTATGTTTTGTAAGTTCACATAGCTTGAATTTGTCAATTCCGTACAAATATTATTATCTATTAGTGTAATATATTACCCAAAATTATCTTATTTTAGGGAAAAAGGGGAAAGTATATAATGCATATTCACACTTTATTCGCTCCAAAAGGCAACATGTTGTGCATTTTACTTGGTCCTATACATGAGCGTTACTCTGTTTAATAAAAAGTTTTGATAATTGACTCCATCGATTTACGTGAAATCTTAAATAGGACGTAAAACCACAATCCTTGTTCAACGTTAACTCCACATTAGATTGTTTTAAGCAAGTTAAATCCATTCAAACAAAAGCAGAAAATACTATAGCTATATAAAATGCTCTACGGAACAGTGGAACCAATAAAGGCCCACTAAAGGCCCAAATCACAAAAACAATATGAAAAATAGGAACCAACTGGTAATGAAACTTCTTGAACTCTTAATAAATAATCCATGTTTTGAAAAATCTGGCATAGGTGTCCCATCAATCGGCATTTAAAGTTGGCACTATCTGCATTCTAAAGATCGTCTGTTCTAAATTTACAGAAACATCAACTTAGATTCAAGGTGAGAGGACTCATTCATTAAACATGTTCCTGTGGCGCTCGTAGTGTGACCACGCTTACCCACTTATGTTCTAATGTCGGACATAAAAGAAGCTGCCAAGTTTGATAACATATCCCCTGCAGTGGCCGTACTATTAAATGACCATCAACATACCTCCAGTCATACTAGAAATGACCTTTTGATATCGATATTGATGGGCGACCTTCAGCATTTGATTTATTGTTAGGGTTTTTGAGAAACATGCTCTTAGAATTGCATGTCAAGGTTGTGAACTCAAAACATTATTTGTTATACTAGTATAGAAATTCTTTTTATCGCTTACGAAAGAAAAAACTTTGTAATTTTGTAAATTGTTCTTTTTTTGTGATTTTAGCATCCTTCAAGTACACTATATTCCTAAAAATGGTTAAACACATGAAATCGATAGAGCAAATATCAAAGTTTTTCCTGTCCCTTTCGTACTTACCTACCGTTGCATAGTAACTATTCATTTTTAATGTCATTTTTAGGAACATGAATTTGAAAACTACAGTAGATAAGCAGAATACAACAGAATGATGCACGGCAAAAATAAATCCAGATTCTAGAGTTGATTTCAATCACTTAAAATACATTTGCTCATTCAAAACATTTGTGCTGTCAGTTGTTTACAACAATATACAAAAACATACAACACTAATAAACCTAAAAACCGCGTAAACAAATGTTGGATAGGAAGTGAGTGTCCGACTTTTAAGAAAGTGTGCCACGAAACTTGGTCGACTATCAATCAATTAGGTGATTAACTTGGGCAATTTGATTCAAAATATTATATTATCAATTTCAACTCTCTTGTGTTACATTCTATCGCATAATGCGGTAATTACCCATACCAACAGGGTACAATTGAAAACCTGGAATGGAATCTTAACTGGGCCCTGCCACTGGACAAATCATCAAATAACACATAATGTATAGTTTTGTTGACAGATTGTAAATGTATTATAGACACTGGTGTTACAGATGCACTGATTGACAAGCAGAGTTATAAATATTAAATATAGTATAGCAAGTCCAAGTCCAGAGTCCCAGTCCAAAAGTCCATTCCATGTTTTCTACTATGCCTACTAACAACTATCGGTTTACTACGATAGCCAATATGAGCCAGGACTTAAATCGATCTTTTTTGCCGCTCATATCGGCCATTTTAGTTTACAGAGAATTGAACAATATAAATGAACTTAACAAATAATGTAAAAAAAAAAAAACAAACATACCAATCCATGTTCAAATCCTTATTCCAAAATCAAAATAGAAACTTTGAAACTGACAATTTAAGTTAAAAAAAAACAATTTAACATTTGACAAAACAAGTGAACTTCAACTAAGGTGTTCCGATTTTAGACGGGCACTGGAGTCAAATGTCAATGTTGAGGCTGCACTAATGTTAAATGGCACCAAAATCAGCCTTTTTATTTTACATCTACTGTTCCATAAACATGCACGATTTTACTTAACAGGCAACCAACAACGTCTACTTGTATATGTCATCTAGAAGGATGCAAATGCTATTGTTGACGGTTATTTATCACATACCGATTTGATCTTACTATTGCGATACATTACATTTTCTTGCCATGTGATATAAAGGTACGTATCGCACATGCGCAATACAATATTCCGTATCACCATTGTAGCCGGAACTGCTTTTAGGGGAATTCCGACAACAATAATATGACGCCATTCATTGGTTATAATGTGACGTCATGTTAAGTTGGGAGAATTTTTCGAGTTGGGAGAATTGCGGACGATGTTAAAATTTTTTGTAAAATCAATCTTCATTTTTTATTTTTTTTCCCAGTGTTTACGATTTTAAACGAAGAGTTATCTGTTGTTTTTAATTACTTCTTTAGCAGTTTTTTCCAGTCGGTATCAGATTTTTCGGAAAAAAATCAATATTAAATAATTGATTGTGAATTCATTGACAGATTAAGCCAAAGAAAGCTTTTCATTTAGTCTGGTAGGGTATGTGATAAATAAAAAAACACATATGTGTGGTTTTGCGTATTTACAATTACTTTGCTGATTTGTTTCTTTATTCTTATGAAGCAGAATTTATGCAGAACCTTGTTAAATCTGGAGAGAGGACTGTCGCCAAATCATTCAACTCAACATACAGATATATAGATGGCGTTCTGTCTCTTAACAATCCTAAATTTGGAGACTATGCAAATGCCACCTATCCTAGTGAGCTTGAAATAAAAGACACCACTGATTCCTCAAGTTCTGCTTCATATTTAGACGTATACCTGAATTATGACGCACACGAAAGGTTACATTTAAAACTTTTTGACAAACGTGATGACTTCAATTTTTCTATTGTCAACTTTCCTTTTTTATGCAGCAATATACCTGCTTCTCCTGCTTATGGTCTATTTGTTTCCCAATTAATACGCTATGGTAGAGCTTGTTCCCACTACGGGGACTTTGTACAATGAAGTAGGTTGCTTGCAAATAAATTGTTGACTCAGGGATATTGCAAGCCTAGGCTTATCAAGGCCCTCAAAAAGTTTTATGGCCGTCATCACAGTATTGTTGACAAGTTTGATGTCTCTGTGCCCAGGATTGCCCTGGATATTTTGACGTCTCATAGTTCCATGTTCCTTTCACACAATTTTGATTACACACGTGGCGGGTGTAGCTAGCTAAACAGGAGGTGCTTACCCTTCCGGAGCACCCGGCCTCAATTCCCTAGTGGAAGTCCACGTGTGTAAACTAACTTGTCAGTTCCAAAGTTTTTACTTTACTTCTGGATTGTGATTCGAATATGGATTAGTATGTTTGTTTTTGTTTGATACATCACATACCATGCAAAATAAACCTATAACTCAAAACCAAACTTTAAAGAACCGGACCCTCGTAACAGTATAAATGCTAATAAGCGTTAAGGTGTTATTATGATACATTCTAAGAAACAATATCTGTTCTTTGGAAAGATAAAATTATTTTATTTGCACATCAACTGCTATAAATGACTTCCATTCAAGTTCACACGCTATGTATCTGACTACGCAAATAGTATTTTATTAGCAAAATAAAGTTGATAACCGTACTACCGCACAGATTGCCAAATTAAAGGTATTAGAGAGAAGAGCTCGAATGTGATTAAGAAGGCGGTTCTAACTAAGTAAAGAATTGTTCTAATCTTACGTGCAACATTTAATTTATCAACAATTAATTGAACTAAGTACGAAAAATTTGCAATATCACAATTCCTGCTTTGTTTCTCAGCAGGTAAACATGTTGAACTTATTCAAAACATGTTGAGTTTATTTGTGAAAATTATCAAACGTAAGGTAATATTAAAGAATCTTTAGAACAGCACTTAAAAGTTTAACTGTGTAATTAAAACAAGGAAATGATATAACTATCATAAATTATTTCCAGAACTAAATGATTTCCTAACACGACATGACTTAAAACTATCGTTAATAACCCAATCTAAATCAAAGCTCTCTATAATTGAAATGGTGTTTTATTCAAGAAAACTATTTAAACCGTTCATAAAGTTTAATTCATAATTTTGTTTTTTGTATGTTATAATGCTTATTTTACTTCAAAACCACGTCAACAACAAGATAAATAAATTCCCAGGATTAACAGAATGGAATGTAGCACGTGGGAGGTTGCATCTAAATGGGCAACTTCATGCATTTTGAAATACAGCTACTAAACATCATGTTGTCAATCGGTACAAGGCAGGTCACTTACGAAAACTTGTGCACCACATGACATGTACAGATCTGCTTTTGTAATCTGTAACTTGTAAAATAATTAACGAACTCGAAAGAAACAGCAGCTGAAGGGATGTCAAGCACTGTTATACACAGATGGTGTCATTTTAAATAGGCCACAGTCAATATTTTCGCTTCAATATCGTTCTCGAGAACGACTGTCTTATTTATTATATCTATTGATGGATTCTGTTCACACTTGATACAAATGTAAACCAAAGCAAGATGATGTGTAGTGTACCACATTTTGGACATCGTGTCCGTACCACAACTTCATTATCTATAGATGGAAGTTGATCCAACTTGGCACAGATATAACCCGACATTTGGTGATATGTCGTGTACTATAGTAAGCTGTTTAGATCAAAGATGAAGGTCAAATCAAATCTTATTTTCGATTTTCAAAATCCGTGTTCGTCCTATAATTTGCACAGTTTTAATGGATTAATATCTAACTTGACACAAATCTATACCAATTTGAATTTAGGTATGTAGGTCAAAGGTCAAGGTAAAGAGATAAATTCTGAGTTTCAGTGTCTTAATGTCATATCCACTTCATATTTTCTACATGTATTTTGATATAATTCGGTCATATATATTGACATACCAAATTGATGTGTATAGATCAAAAGGTCACGGTCACGAGGTCAAATATTAGTTTTCGTGTCTAAATATGATGTCAGCCAAATAACTTCCACATTTTAGATTGGTTTTCAGAACTTTAAACAAATGTATAGAGGTCAAGGTCATGAGGTCGAATATTTTTTCTTCTAAAAAAACTCCACAACGTTAACACTACATCAGTGAAAATAGTCGCCTCGGAGATATTTGAGGTGGGTTTAGCGTGAGCTAACTTTTAAGGTCAAAACCCAACCAGATATTTTTGCGTATGTTACCATAAAGACTATGAAAACGAACAAATGTATTAATTTCTTTCAATTAAATATTGTCTTTTGTTGATCACGTTTTAAATGAAATTTACTTGTTTTAGACATCAACATGGTACAAACAAGGTAGGTTTAAATGAAATCACGCACGGTCTAAAAGCAAAAACGGAACTGATTAGCCGTTACGGAACTCTTTTAATTCTTCTAATCTAATATTTCTTTAGTTGTTGTAAATTAATTTGAATTTAAGTGACTACGGAAAATCAAATCAGTCACAATTATTGCTTCTATTGCGTAATCAGCATTACCACTTGCTGCTAAAGTAATGTCTTTGAGGCATTTTGAGAATTAAAATCGCATTTTCAGAATAATTCAAACCTAAAACAATTTTAGAGATAAGCGTCAAGGGAATACTGTGTCAACATAAATGCAATTATATAAAGAAAGCAACAGACTACTAAAAATAATACAAAATATATATAAATATTAAATAAAAATTAATTTTAAAAAATTAAAATCAAATAAAAATTAAATACAAATCAATTTAAAAATCTTAAAAAACTTCCGGTGCCATGGATGTAATTACTTTTGTACAGGAAATAATGTTTTGGTCTTTTGGGTTCCTTAAAGCGCAAACACTTGAAAAGCCAGCTGATGCGCAAATATTCCAAAATAGGAATATGTGACCTAAGTGTAAACTATTTATCATATTACTATATTTACTACTATCTGAACTAATAAAGGTTCAATGACACAGCCAAAATTCAATGTTTTCAGAGAATGTATCTAGTTCGTTTGAGTGTGCTCACCACATTCGATGGTAAAATACATGTTGTGCTTATTGAGAAAAAAAAATTAAAAAAAAACATTATAGTGCTTAAAACAGGTATTGATTGTCGAATTGAGAGATTAATTCAATGGAATGGGATTTTCACAAGACCAACTCCCTCCTTTAAGGGTCTTTAAGGAATCCTTAAAGATCCTTAAAGATGTCCTTAAAGATCCTTAAAGCCTCCTTAAAGACCCCTTTAAGGAACACCATCTTCTTTAAGGATCTTTAAGGCTTCCTTACAGATCCTTAATGGAACTGAAATTTTAAGGATCTTTAATGCGGCTTTAAGGATCTTTAAGGATCACCCTGACATACACATGTATTTAAATGATATAATGGTGTTTTTTCAACCACCCTGAATTGGCTAAGGATGCACCATTATTTATTTATTTATTTATTTATTTATTTATTTATTTATTTATTTGGTATATATTACACAAAAATAATTGGAAAAAAAACGCGATTAAAAATAAATGTCCGGTGATAAAATTTCATGATTGTTTTCAAAGTAATTAATTAATTAATTAATTAATTTATTTATTTATTTTTATTTATAATCTATACAGCTCCGAGTATTATGTCCCAGCTCTAAATTGATTCAATGTACAACTTCTTATTTAATTATGTATTTATTTATTTATTGATTGATTGATTTATTTATTTATTTATTTATTTATTTATTTATTTATTTATTTATTTATTAAACTAAAAAAGTGTAGTTTTGACTATTTATCATTATGGATTTATGCCCATAGGGAATATACAGATCATGGTTCCTAATTGATGATCATCAACATTTTCCCGGTATCTCATCAACAACTTACCTAACTAATTGATAACAGAAGCAAATTCAAACTCATTTTAACCAGACAATAGTATATTCTACCTGAAAAATTTACCGTATGTTGTTAATCTCTTTAATTACCTAGATGGATTTGAATTTTAATGGAATCTGATGATTAATCTACATGAGTAGTAATGTTAGGGATACTTTAGATACTTTTTACCAATTGTTATTTGTGTGTAAATAAATAAATAAATAAATAAATAATAAATAAATAAATAAATAAATAAATATTTTTAAAAACTTTAATAAGTATATGAAATATGAGAGAGAGAGAGAGAGAGAGAGAGAGGGGGGGGGCAGAGCGAAGACTTGCACATCATCAGTTTTTAAACTACCATTATTTGATATTTCTTATTTCATGACCTTGAAATGTGCATTCATATAAATAAATAAATAAATAAATAAATAAATAAATAAATAAATAAATAAATAAATAAATTATCATATAAATTAATAAATAAATAATCAAATGAATATATAAATAATATAAATAAATAAATAAATAATCAAATAAATAAATAAACAATCATATAAATAAATAAATAAATAAATAAATAAATAAATAAATAAATAAACCACAATTTCATAGACAAAACTGGTAGATTCATTTGCACTATCTTCTTCATGTAATAATTTCTCGATCGATCCAGTAAAATAACTTGTATTCTCTGATCAAGTTGTTTATGGAGAGAGAGAGAGAGAGAGAGAGAGAGAGAGAAGAGAGAGAAACTCGGAGCTGAGAGTTGTCTATCGGAACTTTTTCCCACAAGCGAAAACTATAAGCATGATTTTCTAATCATAGAATAGGTCCGCAATCCAAGTTAATGAATTTCGGGCTAATAAAGTTGTGATTTATAATGAAACAATTAAAAGAAAAAAAAACATTTGTTTATATCATCGGCATTTATTATTATTTTTATTTGTTTTCTTGCCGAAAATTGGGTTCTCTGTGTGTTTCCGTTTCATCCACAATCCTAGAACTGACGGCCGCCACAACATAACTAGCAAAATCTTGATCTCACTGCCTTGGTTCACATCTTTAGGGAAAATCTAGTGTAAGAAAACTCGCTTGTCGAATATTGATTCTAATCTCAATGCACTTCGATTTCCTTCACTATCCTTGAACTTAAAGTCTCTACACAAGACTATACAATTTTGTTACAAACTGACAAAATAGTAAACTGGGACAGGCCATAATCTCAGAAAATTTGTCAGTTCGCTCAGGTTTTACATTCTTGGCCATTCTAGAATTCTTATTCATTGAATCAAATAATGATATAAGTGAAATAATCTTGCTATCCCGTTATCCGGATTATGTTGAGAAAAAAGTAAAAAAGTTTTCTCCAGAAATAAATCAAATGGTGTTGTTCAAACACAAAAAGATATTAGCAGTCTGCAGCTGACGTTGGAATATTGTCATATCTAGGAGAGAAAGAGAGAGAGAGGAGTGAGAATTTGGGTTTGCAGTGTCGTGTACTTTTTTCGTTCTGTTTAAAAATAATTCAAAAATGGTAAATCATGCAGTGTCAGATCCAGCGGGATGGAGGTAGGTGGGCGGGGAGGGGGGCACCCCAACATTTGACCCTGCTTTCCGACTTTTTTCCCTCTCGCTTACCGCAAATTGTCAAGCAAACAGTGGATGGACCAGTTAATTAGTGGTACTGATTAATTAATTCATGTACAGGTAGGTAATTGCAATCAGGTGATGATGTAATGTACCAGTTCGCTGAGGTATGAAAGAATTCAGGTAGTGCTGACCAGTCTTAGGTGATAATGTTATTGGCATGAAAGAACCCAGTTAGTATTAGTAAATGACGTTAATTAGTAATACTAATTAAGACACTTCTGTCTTGTCAGAAAGCATGAATTTTAAACAGGGTTTTTATCAGTACTTCAAAAATAATTCTTATTCAAGGACAGATTCCATAAAGAGTGATTCCATTAATCATAAATGAATATTGGGACCAAGGGTCAGGGCCCAGAGAGAGAAGAGAGAGAGAGAGAGAGAGAGCTAATTAGAATGGTACATTTTTAGCACATAAGATTATCTTTTATAGCGCAAGGTTCTATTTTCATATAAAAGTCCCAATTTTTGTACATTTTTTGTACATTTTTTGTACATTTTTTTAAATTTTTAATTGGTTTTAATAGATAAATTCCATCTCATTTGACTTTTTATTCTATCCGTCCGTTATTAATCTAAAATGATAAGTGCTATTTTCTGGTAAAAAGGATTCTTGTGTGTTGCACTATTATACTGATTATTTAGTGTAATAATGTAATAATTTGATTAATATTATAAAATTAACTTGAATGTTCAGATGGATGTCATATAGATAATTTTAAACAAGTGTGGAAAAAAGGGGAGGAAGGAGACCTTTCACTTCGGTAGCAGCCAGCTCGGTAGAGTGTCGACTGTCCGCTCCAGAAGTGGAAGGTCGCGGGTTTGGTCTCTGACCGGGTCTGATCTAAAACTTGAAAAAGGGTAGTGACTATTCACTCGGATCTGCTTTTGAGTATGACAATAGTAATATTTTTTTAAACAGTTTTACCAGATTTATAACAGCAGGAAATGTCGCTAGTTCTACTGTTTCAATTTGTAAAAAGTACTATTATTATAATGTTTAACATGTGCACCCTCTTTTCTCTCTCTCTCTCTCTCTCTCTCTCCGTGAATTGAATTAATTTCTGAAATTATTTTATTTAACATTCTCACTGTTTCCCTCATAAAACAGTCATTTAAGTTAAATGCGAGATTTTGAAGGATAGATTAAGATTATAACAAATTATCATTAAAACTCGTCCTTCCATTTTGTACAGATTATTAAATGTCGCTGGTACAATATTATAGTTGTTTATCAAACAAGGAAATAAGTATTGGTATTACAACAAAAATGTAACTAAATTATAAAAGACAATTTTAAATAAAATTTACTTAAAATTATTGTTTTAATTTCAAGAATTATTGAAATATTTTATTAAAAAAGCAGTAGTATGATTAAGATTATACAAATAGGAATGGATATCTGATCGATAATTGATCTTTATAAAAGTGATGTTTGCCAGTCAGATAAATAAGTGTATTACAGGTAAAGGTTTGATATGCCCGTCTTCCTTTGATCAGAAATCTTAAGTCAGTTAAATTAACCTAAAAATTATTCCTCTCAAGAATGAAAGAGCAAACTATAATAATAATAATAATAATAATAATAAAATATTTTTAAAATGGAGTAAAACATTTTATTTATATATTTTATTATTAAATCTGAAAGATTTAGAGCTAGTCACGTGATCCTTAGGCTACCGGGTACTGATATAGTTTAAAAATATACAATGTATATTCATGTCTTCCCGTGGCCTAATGGATAAGGATGTAGAGTCAGGAAAGGATGTAATCTGGGGAACTACGGGTAGTGAGTTTCAAGTCCCGCTGCGAGCGAAATTAGATAAGTAAATTTGTATAAATGATGTTAAATAATGTGTTCTTCTTTATTTGTGATTTCAGGACTACTTGCAAAACAACCAAAATTAGTATAAATTGATAAAGAAAAATGATTAAATAAATACATTTATTTTTTAAAATTTACAAATTTTATAAATAAAAAAAAAAAAAAATAATTTTTTTATAAACAATAAAATAAAATAAAAACAGTGTAAGAGTATAATAAGTTAAATAATTATATTTAACATCACATTTATATAAATTTAAAATTTAAAAAAATGTAAAGAAATTTGTTTTCTGTGTTTATTAAACAATCCTTAAAGATCCTTAAAGCCGCCTTAAAGATCCTTAAAATTTCAGTTCCATTAAGGATCTTTAAGGATGTCCTTAAAGAGACCTTAAAGACACATTTAAGGTCCTTAAAGACCCCTTAAAGATCCTTAAAGCCCCATTTAATGAGTCTTTAAGGGGGCTTTAAGGATCCTTAAAGGTGACTTTCTTCTTGTGTTTTAGGTCCAAATCATGAATATTTCACGTAGTTTGGGATGTCGTCGCTATATGTATAGTTGCGGAATTTTCAGATTGTCAGCACACTCGAGAAAATGTGCAGGATGGTTTGAGCATGTCGCGCCTACCGAGACATGGCACACCAGTTTTTAAGCTCTTTCAGATGGAGCCATAAACCCATAGGAATTATACTGTTGTTTAATCATCAAGGGGATATGGACAACAAATATCCCCTGATGATTATACTTGTTGTAGCTCCTAAAAAGGACATGTCTCGATGCATACAGTACGGGCACGGGTGTTAGGAAATGAATAATAAAAATACGATAACATTTTGCACAGCTTAAAGATTGATATAAGCAGTGTGAATAGGTCTAAAGTCGGTATATTGAAGTAATGCATTCATAACTGTTTTCTTGTGTGATATTCTTTCACATTCTTATTTAATAATACGTAAGCCTTTACATTTCTACACGTATATGACACATTTAATTCGATGTGATAGTTCCTAAGAACAAAAACCTCACTCTCTAAAAAGTTAATGTTGTTGAGAAGGTAAAGGGTTACATAAAATGTTATTTCAATTAAACAAACAAATAAAACTGCTAGTTTTTATGGTTACAATGTGCTAAATTTGTGTTTCTAATATCAAGCAAATGTGGTCTAATAACAACCAGATGTAATAGACCACTATATTACTTAGTCTGACAGTGACATACAAATATTTCCCATGACTATCATTGCCGACTAGATGTATCTTTTTCATACGAAATGTGATGTTTTTTCGTATTACATTGACTTGTTTTAAATTTTATGACCGTTAATGATACGTTAAAATGGTTTTAGGTCAATTTGACATTACTGAAAATTCCGAAAGCTTTTAAAGAGTACATACTTGATGTTTTTATGAGCAGAACAAACTTTATGTCGTAAACAGACTAAACTATTCTAAAGGACTGGATTTGGCTACTAAAAATCACGTTATCTTAATAAAATAGTCAATGGAAATGAATTAAATCTTAAAATATATTTGTTATAGACATAAATTATTGACTTAAATCGCATCTTCTTTCTATATTAGCAAATAATATCAAGTAATGTTTAACTGAAATTTCAAAAATATTACCCAATACACAAGATGTAAATTTTCGTTAACCAGATGATTAAGCTGACAGAGCCCTGATCTTAAAAATAATCTAATAATATATTGATGATTTTCTTAAAAATCCTGAAATTACTGATGGAAACAATGTTGTTACTTATAAGAACGAATTCATTTCAAATATCGGTAATTAATATGACAAGGGACAATTGTAAGCTTAAAATGTCCTTAAAATTTATCAAATCATTTAGTCACCGTGGTTTTGTATAAAATTTTATATACATGAATTTCTACCCCCTCCGGAGCACCGGATCTCACATACATTTAATTCAGTACATCTGTGTTTTTAACACACGATATGATGTCAAGTTTGTGCAAAGATTATTCAACCGTTTAGTCACCATGGATTTGTATACAATTCTACATTCGTTTTATTTCTACTCCTTCCTTAGCACAGGACTTTCCATTCATTTAAATCCAATAAGTGTATATTTTTGGCACTAGATAATTTGTTAAGCCAAGTTTGCGATTGGTGTTGGTTATTTGTGTTTACATGAATCTTAAAATAGAATGATTGAAATCAGACGAATACACTTGAAGACTGTCTTGACATTAATCCTAGTTTATATCATCAACTCTTGATAAATATCTGATTTTATAGCAACTCTAAATATTAATCATGTTTTATAACAAATTGATACTCATTTGATCTCCACTAAACTAAACACTGTGGGGAGTCTTTGAATGGCATCACTTTGATGAATTGCCAATTTGATTTACGTGTAAAATACCGTTGATTAACAAATTTGACTTGTCTTTAACCCCAAACCTAAAAACAAAAACCGGATACATTAAAAACAAGAGGCCCATGGGTCTGATACGCTCACCTGATAACTAATGGCTAGCTGATAGATTTAAAGAAAACATAAATACTAAACCCCAACAACTTTTTTTACATCATGATAACCGTTGTATCAATACCTACAACATTCTAGTATACATGCCTATACAAAAAATTAATAGTTTTCAAGATAATGAACCATTTCAGTATTGTTTCATATCTGTGACCTTGACCTCTGAACCCATGACCTTTTTCTATACATCAAAATGATCGTTGTATCAATACCTACAACATTCTAATATACATGCCTATACAAAAAGTTTATAGTTTTCAAGATAATTAACCATTTCGGTATTGTTTCGCATCTGTGACCTTGACCTTTGAACCCATGACCTTTTTCTATACATCAAAATGATTGTTGTATCAATACCTACAACATTCTAATATACATGCCTATACAAAAAGTTTATAGTTTTCGAGATAATTAACCATTTTGGTATTGTTTCGCATCTGTGACCTTGACCTTTGAACCCATGATCTTTTTCTATACATCAAAATGATTGTTGTATCAATACCTACAACATTCTAATATACATGCCTATACAAAAAGTTTATAGTTTTCAAGATAATTAACCATTTCGGTATTGTTTTGCATCTGTGACCTTGACCTTTGAACCCATGACCTTTTTCTATACATCAAAATGATCGTTGTATCAATACCTACAACATTCTAATATACATGCCTATACAAAAAGTTTATAGTTTTCAAGATAATTAACCATTTCGGTATTGTTTCGCATCTGTGACCTTGACCTTTGAACCCATGATCTTTTTCTATATATCAAAATGATTGTTGTATCAATACCTACAACATTCTAATATACATGCCTATACAAAAAGTTTATAGTTTTCAAGATCATTAAAAATTTCAGTATTGTTTCGCATCTGTGACCTTGACCTTTGAACCTATGACCTTTTTCTATACATCAAAATGATCGTTGTATCAATACCTACAACATTCTAATATACATGCCTACACAAATGTTTATAGTTTTCGAGATAATTAACCATTTCAGTATTGTTTCGCATCTGTGACCTTGACCTTTGAACCCATGACCTTTTTCTATACATCAAAATGATTGTTGTATCAATACCTACACCATTCTAATATACATGCCTATACAAAATGTTTATAGTTTTCGAGATAGTTAACCATTTAGGTATTGTTTCGCATCTGTGACCTTGACCTTTGAACCCATGACCTTTTTCTATACATCAAAATGATTGTTGTATCAATACCTACAACATTCTAATATACATGCCTATACAAAAAGTTTATAGTTTTCAAGATAATTAACCATTTCGGTATTGTTTTGCATCTGTGACCTTGACCTTTGAACCCATGACCTTTTTCTATACATCAAAATGATCGTTGTATCAATACCTACAACATTCTAATATACATGCCTATACAAAAAGTTTATAGTTTTCAAGATAATTAACCATTTCGGTATTGTTTCGCATCTGTGACCTTGACCTTTGAACCCATGATCTTTTTCTATACATCAAAATGATTGTTGTATCAATACCTACAACATTCTAATATACATGCCTATACAAAAAGTTTATAGTTTTCAAGATCATTAAAAATTTCAGTATTGTTTCGCATCTGTGACCTTGACCTTTGAACCTATGACCTTTTTCTATACATCAAAATGATCGTTGTATCAATACCTACAACATTCTAATATACATGCCTACACAAAATGTTTATAGTTTTCGAGATAATTAACCATTTCAGTATTGTTTCGCATCTGTGACCTTGACCTTTGAACCCATGACCTTTTTCTATACATCAAAATGATTGTTGTATCAATACCTACACCATTCTAATATACATGCCTATACAAAATGTTTATAGTTTTCGAGATAGTTAACCATTTCGGTATTGTTTCGCATCTGTGACCTTGACCTTTGAACCCATGACCTTTTTCTATACATCAAAATGATTGTTGTATCAATACCTACAACATTCTAATATACATGCCTATACAAAAAGTTTATAGTTTTCAAGATAATTAACCATTTCGGTATTGTTTGTTGCATCTGTGACCTTGACCTTTGAACCCATGACCTTTTTCTATACATCAAAATGATCGTTGTATCAATACCTACAACATTCTAATATACATGCCTATACAAAAAGTTTATAGTTTTCAAGATAATTAACCATTTCGGTATTGTTTCGCATCTGTGACCTTGACCTTTGAACCCATGATCTTTTTCTATACATCAAAATGATTGTTGTATCAATACCTACACCATTCTAATATACATGCCTATACAAAAAGTTTATAGTTTTCAAGATCATTAAAAATTTCAGTATTGTTTCGCATCTGTGACCTTGACCTTTGAACCTATGACCTTTTTCTATACATCAAAATGATCGTTGTATCAATACCTACAACATTCTAATATACATGCCTACACAAAATGTTTATAGTTTTCGAGATAATTAACCATTTCAGTATTGTTTCGCATCTGTGACCTTGACCTTTGAACCCATGACCTTTTTCTATACATCAAAATGATTGTTGTATCAATACCTACACCATTCTAATATACATGCCTATACAAAAAGTTTATAGTTTTCAAGATCATTAAAAATTTCAGTATTGTTTCGCATCTGTGACCTTGACCTTTGAACCTATGACCTTTTTCTATACATCAAAATGATCGTTGTATCAATATCTACAACATTCTAATATACATGCCTATACAAAAAGTTTATAGTTTTCGAGATAATTAACCATTTCAGTATTGTTTCGCATCTGTTACCTTGACTTTTGAACCCATGACCTTTTTCTATACATCAAAGTGATCGTTGTATCAATACCTACAACATTCTAATATACATGTCTACACAAAATGTTTATAGTTTTCGAGATAATTAACCATTTCGGTATTGTTTCGCATCTGTGACCTTGACCTTTGAACCCATGACCTTTTTCTACACATCAAAATGATCGTTGTATCAATACCTACAACATTCTAATTTACATGACTATACAAAAAGTTTATAGTTTTCGAGATAATAATTAGAATCAGAGGTAAAAAAAATTAGGTCACGACCTTCACAATTGACCTTGACCTCATTTTGAAGATACTAACAAGAAGATGTCAAAACCGCAAACCCCATGTCATTATCTGGTCAAATAGTCAAGTTATAACAATTTGAAGCTATTTTAAGATTTTTTCAAAATTAAACGCAAAAACGCGTAACCTATTTTTTATCCGAATTTTACAAAATGAACAAACTATAGGCTTAAGACCCTAGAGAAGCCAAATATCACATCAGTTTTTTTTCTCCAATCAGTACTTTTGGAGAAGAAGATTTTTTAAGATTTTTGCACCCCTAGGTCACCTTGACCTAGTTATGGTAGCCATGACAACGCCACGAACAAATCTGAATTGCACCGGCCTATATATACTTCTGACAAAGTTTCATTAAAAACTGTCCAGTAGTTTCAGAGGAGAAGTCGAAAATAGGTGTTAACGACGCACGCACGCACGCACACACGCACACACGCACGCACGCACACACGCACACACGCACACACGCACATACACACGCTGCGCTATGCCATAAGCTCACTTGACCTTCGGTCAGGTGAGCTAAAAACTGAAAGATAACACAAAAAATGTTGGTTCAATAAGTCATGTGTATTGTTTTTATACCTTCAAACTCGATGTAACTAATTTATCTTAATGTCGAAATTGTTAGCAGAACAATTGCAACAATTTCATAATCAAATTGTATCCAGAGTACATGTTTTAAGCATCTTAAAAACATCATGGCAAGACTTATTCAGTTACTCAGTACGTACAATATACACAATTTTCGTCCCTTTAAAATAATTTTATGAAAGTTTAGGTAACAATTCTTTCTTATAATACCTTAAAACGAATAAAGCAATTTGAATTTATTGTATATCATCAAAAATCACTGTTTATAGCACAGAACTAAAAAGGACAAATAACGTTCAGTAAAAACGTTAACAGGGTTTATTTCGTAATTATAATTAAAGGACATATGACCTCTAAATTAAGCTCATATCATGTGCGGTTATTCAACTCTCCGGTAGCCTAACCAGATGTTAGTAATTGCTTAGATGTTAGTCTTGTGTATAATAATTATATTGTAACCAAGTCATTTGTCATTTACTAAAGTATCCGTCTAAAGTCGTTAATTTTAATCAACGGTCCCAATATGTTTGTCTTGCCATGTTTTGTTTGACTGCTTTGTCGTGTACTTGCATTGTGTGGTAATGTTTGTTGCGTTGGCCGTTGCCAAATACACGTTTTCAATTGCAAATTTCTGTGATATTAAGAATTTTGGATTTACTCTAACAGTTAGGTAAGGCTAAATAAGCTTTGAAGAACTGCAGTATAGTTACAAGGTTGGGAAATTACTACAATCAAAACGATCGCTTTATACAATGGTACTTTATCGTTAAGTATTGATTTAATTGGAATTAGTAAAATATATTGTAGTTCTTCTAGTTTTCTCATTTCAACATTTTAAACATATTTGAATTTCTACGATCTTTGTCTGGGCACTACTGATAAGAATACTTATTCTGAAACGGCTGTCTAGTGTTGCAACATAAACACAGATTAAGCAATAACTGTAACGCTTGGAGAAAGTTGGTTTAGACAACATTTCGATATCGTGTTATATTAACCTTTGTAGTTATTTTGCAGCTAGAGAAGGATTTACTATGTACATATAAGGTCTTTATAGTGACCAAACATGAAATGATTAGCGTTTATTAGGGTTCTGATTTATATATTATTTACCATGTTTAGTACTGAAGAACTGATAGTAAATCCTATAACCTTACCAGGGACATTGTTCTTTTGATTTATCAATTTCAGACTGCTATTCCTATATTATTATTGAAACTAATTTCCTGAAATTGTTCTGAATGATTAATCTTAAGTACGATTTAATTGACAACACAATTTGTTTACTATCTTTAATCATGTGACGCTTTGATTCATCAATAGATGCCGTTCTTATTGTCGCTGCATATATTAACGCGCGAAACATACACTGGGCGAAATAACACCTTTTAGACACCTTTTGTTATTGCCAACAGGTATATAAAAGTTCAGCCCTTCATCAAGACAATCTTTTATATACCTTTTGTTTGTCAAAAGGTTACCTTTCATATTTTGAATTGCACGAAAGATTCAAAAGGTAATGTTTCATCTTTTGGTCATAGTCAAAAGGTAATATTTCATTATCTTTCGGATAGTGTCAAAATATAACATTTTCTTTTTTCCAACTTTTGTTTAAACTTCAATGGAAAACCTTTTATATATTTTGATTCACATGAAATTGTCATATTTCCATCCTTTCCTGTGTTCTATACACACAAAATGTCATATTTCGACATCTCTCATACCTTTCATACAACACAAAATGTCATATTCGACATCTTTGCATACCTTTCATACAACACAAAATGTCATATTTCGACATCTTTCATACAACACAAAATATCATATATCGACACCTTTGCATACCTTTCATACAACAGAAATATCATATTTCGACACCTATGCATACATTTCATACAACGCAAAATGTCATATTTCGACATCTTTCATACAACACAAAATATCATATATCGACACCTTTGCATACCTTTCATACAACTCAAAATATCATATTTCGACACCTATGCATACCTTTCATACAACACAAAATATCATATTTCGACACCTATGCATACCTTTCATACAACATAAAATGTCATATTTCGACATCTTTCATACAACACAAAATATCATATTTCGACACCTATGCATACCTTTCATACAACATAAAATGTCATATTTCGACATCTTTCATACAACACAAAATATCATATTTCGACATCTTTCATACAACACAAAATATTATATTTCGACACCTATGCATACCTTTCATACAACATAAAATGTCATATTTCGACATCTTTCATACAACACAAAATGTCATATTTCGACATCTTTCATACAACACAAAATATCATATTTCGACATCTTTGCATACTTTTCATACAACATAAAATGTCATATTTCGACATCTTTCATAATATATCGACACCTTTGCATACCTTTCATACAACACAAAATGTCATATTTCGACATCTTTCATACAACACAAAATATCATATTTCGACATCTTTCATACACACAAAATGTCATATTTCGACATCTTTCATACAACACAAAATATCATATTTCGACATCTTTGCATACCTTTCATACAACATAAAATGTCATATTTCGACATCTTTCATACAACATAAAATGTCATTTTTCGACATCTTTCATACAACACAAAATATCATATTTCGACACCTATGCATACCTTTCATACAACATACAATATCATATTTCGACACATTTGCTTACCTTTTATACAACACAAAATGTCATATTTCGACACTTCGAATTGTTATATCTGTGATACAACACAAAGTGTCATCTGTTTAAAATCAACTTAATCGTCATGTATCAGATTTTCATAATTTGACGTGTTTTTAACCTTGCACATCAAAAACGTTATTTTATTTTTATTTTTTTATTTTTACATCTTTCTCTCTTTTATTTCAACGAAAATTGCGACATTTGATATATTTTATACGAGGGGCCGCGGTGTGTGGTTAAAACACCAGTCTACAAGTTAAATTCTGTTACTATTGTGGATTGTGGGTTCGATCCCCTGTCAGACTAGATGTGATTGTTTCTTACTGGTTTACCGATGGCTCTGTAATGTAAAATCGAGATATTCTATATCAACGAACTAGCACCATTAGTGCTTAAATGAAGGCAGACAGCAAACACACATTCACATTCACACCGCGTAAAGTTTTTAAGTTTGATCTATAGAGATGTTCTTCTGATTTATTCTGATAATATTCTTATTTTTATCTTATTACTTTTTAAGGGGACAATTGGCTCATTTAGTTTTTAAATATCAATCCAATTTTTTCTGCCACACAATCATTTTCCCATTGTTCTCTCATTGAGTTACAATATTTAGATCGCTTTTTATTTGTTCGATATGATAAAATTTAAATCAATTTAAGAACAACAGGTTCTAAATATCACAAAACATTTGGATAAATGAAAAATCTCGAGTCTTATATATATGTTCAGACAGAGGGACATGCAGATAGACATTCAGGTAAATATTGTTACAAAATTGGGTGCAGCAACGTTAAAAACGTTAAAAATAAATTCGTTGCAATGTCAGGGAAGTAACCCAAGCTCCAGTTTCAAAAGCATCCTTAACTAAGATTTTCCTTAACTTGTATTTTGTAAATTTCGCATCTTTATATTTTGTTAATTTTCGGAAAGATTAAGGTATCATATTGAAGATCACTTCAAGCCTATAACATTTTTATTCGATTTTAGCCATAAATACAAAAAAATGTCGAAATTTGTTAACTTTCAAGTTACAGAATGTGAACTGGAGCTATTTCATGTGAGATATAAGTATTGTACATGGGTTTGAAGACTTTAAAATTTTGACAATGTGCAATTCACCATATCCGTTTGCTGTGCGTTAGGTGCAATATTAAAATTCTAGGACAGTATTAAATTGGTAAAAAACAGGGAATTTCAAATTTTAGTTAATACGATATACACTATACACGTGTTTTTTTTCAAATTGCATTACAATGCATACTACCAACAATAAAAATAAAATCAATTTCCTGTCTTTTTATCCAACAGATGGCTTATTTGAATGAACAGGTAGTTAAATGGTATTAACTCCAGTAGGGTCACTTTGAGAGTGTGGTATAATTTGGTTAGATGACATAAGAAATTTTAGTGTTTAGCTATAGCCCCACCCCCTTCTTAGCCTTGTTAATAATAATAGTATTTAGCCTTGTTACTATGAGGTATTACACATCTGTAGGATATATTTGCGGTGGTCGTTTCTGTGCTAACTTTAACAACACAAGAAAAAAAAACTCATTTGTAGATCAGTTCAATAAAATGTTAACGATATGTAGACAAAAAACACAAAATCATTTATAAAAATATATTTAAAAAATTAAAAATGAATTTGGTACTACATATTTGTTTACTGGTTGAAGAGGCCAGGTCCCGGTTTCACAATCATTTCTCGGCTAAAAATTTTCTTAACTTAATTTTTTGCAAAATCGCAAATCTTTATAATTATATTAATTTCCTAGATATTCAGGAGTTTAAGGTGCCGTTTTTAAGATCAATTCTAGACTGAAACATTTGCATTAGTTTTGATTTTTTTATCAAAAGTTCTAAAAAGAAATTACCAAAATTTGCTTAATTTAAGATAAAGAATATCTTAGCTAAGGAATGATTGTGAAACTGGGACCAGAGCTATCGATTGTTTCAAAAACAGTATAATGATTTAATTATTTACTGTTGCCGTTTACTAATATAATTTAGGCAAATTAGCGATTATAACAAATTATTTTATATTTATTTTTCTTTGAGTTGATCCGAGTAATGGTGTTTAACGTCCAGTGAAGAATATTTCACTTATATCAAGACATCGCCAGCTATAGGTCATTGTGCAGAAATTTTGCCTGTGCGTTGCAGTTTGTTTTTATCGTGCCACGGACCTTGTTTATCCGAAAAAAACATGACTTTCATTTTGGAATGCCAAGTGCTTGGCGAAAGAACAGTGACTGCCCACTTTCAATTCTTGGGCCAGACCTGGTCGGTGTTCGAACCCACGACCTGCCACTCATGGACGGAGCGAGCACTCTACCAACTAAGCTACTGCAGTTACAAGTTATTGTTTTTTCTTTGATAGCTATTATAAGTGGTTTGGTCCTGATATAAGTACTTATGTATATGATGATCTATGTTGCATTCTATTTTAACGTTTGACACTAAGCCAACAAAATAATGATTAATGAATCGGCAATTGATTGATTGGTTAATTGAATGGGGCTTTACATCCCAGTTAAGAAAAGCTATTACATCGAGAGGTCACTTGCTATAGGTAAAGTATTATTTTTTACCTTTGAAGTCCGTTCAGGGGAATGTGCAGGGAGGGTTTGGTACCAGTATATAGACTGAGTGATCTCTGATCACAGTTTTTGACATTAATTACAGACCAAATGTCCAACGACGGCAAAAATCGCAGTAAGTGCGCATTAGTACAAAGCAGATTTTAAACATT
Organism: Anadara kagoshimensis; assembly: GCA_021292105.1. NCBI lineage: Eukaryota > Metazoa > Mollusca > Bivalvia > Arcoida > Arcidae > Anadara > Anadara kagoshimensis. The sequence goes on along the minus strand of CM037861.1, from coordinate 68,847,721 downwards.
TGCCGAACCCAGCACCACATGAATGTATGTGTGTTGAGATTGATAGTTGGGATTAATAAAAAACTCGTTTTTTTCACGAATAACTGAATAATTGTTGATGAGACATAAAACCCACTCAATTAACTATTTCTTAAGTGTCACATAGTTTGAGGGTAGTATCAGTTTGTGTTTTTAACATAAGATGTGAAACTCGAATTGTTATATGACAAACAACTGGAAATATGCATGGTGAAAATATGCAAAGACCAAGTTCGTATCCACTTTTAACGAATTAACACCGGCCATATACTTGTGTCAGTCCAACACCCCAATACAGACCAATGTTTAAATTGTTTGGCAGGGATATTTATATTTCAATAAGCTGGAATAAACTTGTACTGATGTAGCAAACATGTTGTAAGATAGGTAAAGTTTGCTACTTGGGAAGAAAAATTAGCTTCCAGTAGTCAGTTACTTGTACAAGAACAGTTAGCTATTAGTAGTCGGTTACTTGTAGAAGAAGTTAGCTATAAGTAGTTAGTTAATTGTAGAAGAAAAGTTAGCTACCAGTAGTCAGTTACTTGTACAAGAACAGTTAGCTATTAGTAGTCGGTTACTTGTAGAAGAACAGTTAGCTATAAGTAGTTAGTTAATTGTAGAAGAAAAGTTAGCTACCAGTAGTCAGTTACTTGTACAAGAACAGTTAGCTATTAGTAGTCGTTACTTGTAGAAGAACAGTTAGCTATAGTAGTCGTTACTTGTAGAAGAAAAGTTAGCTACCAGTAGTCAGTTACTTGTAGAAGAACAGTTAGCTATTAGTAGTCGTTACTTGTAGAAGAACAGTTAGCTAAGTAGTGTTACTTGTAGAAGAACAGTTAGCTATTAGTAGCAGTTACTTGTAGAAGAAAAGTTAGCTACCAGTAGTCAGTTACTTGTAGAAGAACAGTTAGCTATTAGTAGTCAGTTACTTGTAGAAGAACAGTTACTTGTAGAAGTCAGTTACTTGTAGAAGAACAGTTAGCTATTAGTAGTCAGTTACTTGTAGAAGAAAAGTTAGCTATTAGTAGTCAGTTACTTGTAGAAGAACAGTTAGCTATTAGTAGGCAGTTACTTGTAAAGAAAGTTAGCTATTAGTAGTCAGTTACTTGTAGAAGAAAATTAGCTACCAGTAGTCAGTTACTTGTAGAAGAAAGTTAGCTATTAGTAGGCAGTTACTTGTAAAGAAAAGTCAGCTATTAGTAGTCAGTTACTTGTAGAAGAAAATTTAGCTACCAGTAGTCAGTTACTTGTAGAAGAACAGTTAGCTATTAGTAGGCAGTTACTTGTAAAAGAAAAGTTAGCTATTAGTAGTCAGTTACTTGTAGAAGAAAATTAGCTACCAGTAGTCAGTTACTTGTAGAAAAACAGTTAGCTATTAGTAGGCAGTTACTTGTAAAAAAAGTTAGCTATTAGTAGTCAGTTACTTGTAGAAGAACAGTTAGCTATTAGTAGTCAGTTACTTGTAGAAGAAAAGTTAGCTATTAGTAGTCGGTTACTTGTAAAAGAAAAGTTAGCTATCAGTAGTCAGTTACTTGTAGAAGAAAAGTTAGCTATTAGTAGTCAGTTACTTGCAGAAGAAAAGTTAGCTATTAGTGGTCGGTTACTTGTTAGAGAAAAGCTATGTGTGACCCCTACATGAAGTAACACTTACAAATGTAAAACCTATCATAAATTTAACAAAATCATACCAAACATGCAGTAACGAACAACAAAATGTAATAAATTTGTCAAAAATGTATCAAATGTTGGTCACAAATGTAGCAAAATGAAAAACAGGTAATATCATAATTTTCAACATGGATAATATCTCCGTGATAGCTATTGAATAATAATGACAAGCACTGTGGTGTCTCTTGTCCTTGCCTTGTAATTTTAAGACTGTAACCCCACCACCTTGTTGGACTAGGTGTTTTACGTGTACCCATTAGCGACTACAGATTCTAAAACGTTCATCAGATTGAATTACTGATAAAGTGAACAGTCGTTTTCAGCCAAAACATGGCTATGCGCAAGTCTATATGAAGTTCATGCACGAGAACATTTATAAGTCGTTATTTTTTCGTGTTTCTTATTGGTGACCTCATCTTCGATCGGTTAAATATCAATTATTTATCGTAATTAATATTCAACTTTCTGTCTCGGACAGTATATTCGCCACTTTCTGATTTCCGATCATGGTCAGACTTTGGTTTAAACCCACGACCTACGACCGTCGGTACCTAAAAGGTAGAATGCACTCTCCGATTGTGGAAGATTGCGGGAGTTTAACCTTGTCCGGGTCCCACCAAGCCTCAAAAATGTTATTTAGAAATAAAAGTCATTAGGGTCCTTCGGATAAGACCTTAAAACCGATGTTCTGTGCAGCGGTTAACATGGCACGTTAAAGAATCCTCATATTACGATATCGTTAGCAGAGTCAAATTTTCTGTAACTTCGCATGTAACTGGCGAAGTCTCGATTTAAGCAAAATATTCATTCAGTCAAAGAATCCATGCTCTTGTGTAAGTTACACTTGGCGTAGGATGGACATTGAAGTTTGCGTATCTATCAACAGTGTTTAAAATGTGTAATTTTTGTAAAATCGAAATGATCAAAATGTAGCACCTCTTTGCAGACCTTTGATCAGATGACTTCTCGGAGGGGGGTTAGAGGCGTATATAGCTAGACAATAACAAATAAAATAGAAAAAAACTTTGAAAATTGCTAAAGAATAGGAACTACCAATTAAAACCTATATGAATTGCGAAATATCTTGTCATCTCCGGTTTCATTTGAGTTGTTCATCAAGTCGGTTTCATTAAAATTTTCAATAGGCACTTATTTAAGCAGATTTTTTAATATTCAAGAATAATTTGAAGAACTTTATTCAATTCTGTGTCCCGGATTAATACCAAATATTCAAAATTTAAAGCTTTCATACGCAAATAGTCGCTTATCCAATCTGTGGGGGAGGGGGTAGTTTCAGGTACAGTTTCTATCATGTTTTACATTCAAGACTACTAGCTGTTTTTTTAAATATTCACTATTCAATTATATCATTATAAACTAATATATTGTGTAAGTTATAATGTATATTATTACTGGATATATCTTTGTTTTTTTCGGGTCGGTAACCTACATGTAATTGATACCCAATCGCCTATACTTTACCAGCACGTGTAAAAGTTTTCATTTTGATAAAAACCCCAATTCAGTTGGAAACTATTACAATCAGATCCCAATGTATACAAATCAGCAGAATGATGAAATATCAGAATTCTGACAAGTCATAGATTGTGTTTTATTCAATGATGCTGTCTTGAACGAAGTTCGCTAATATCAAAATCAGTTTGTGATGTTTTTGATGTTGTGGAGAATGCAATTTTTCAGCTATTGCAGACGAAAGCAAGGCTAATATCATACAGTTTCACATAATTTGCGCAAGTTCGTAGGGACGTCACCAGCTATAGGTGAGGAGGCAGAAAGTTTTACCTTCGCAGTATGCTTAGAACAATGTAAAGGAAGGGGTGTTTAATGTGCCAAGCCTGTCGTGACACGCGTACGGGACATCGATTTTAAGGTCTCTTCCGAATGACCTCGCTACTTTCATTTTTAATGCCAAGTTCTTGACAAAAGAACAGTAACTACTTTTTCAACTCTTGGTAGACCCGGTCAGGGTTCAAACTGAAGACCTGTCACATATGGAGCGAGCACTCTATGCTCCCTAAGGACAAGCGTCCACTAATGCATTATTACGTGAATAGTCTCAAATTATCATACTGTTCTTCCTGTTCATTTTACTGACAGTGATTAAGTTATTCGTTTCCTCATTTCACTGAATGCAAAACGTCATGCGAGAAGTAGAAAACTGCACATTTTAACATTTTTAGTTTAAACACGCACAACATCCCGCGCTTACAAGGCATACGGTCTATTACTACACAATCGGGACATAAAATAAAATAATTTTTTATATACTGTAAATCAAATAAATACAAATTACATCGAAATGTATCTTATGAGGTTAACTAATAAAAATAGGAATGCCAAGCTATTTCTCGTTTTTCTTATTAACATTTCAATTAATGCATTTTGTGTTCTAAAAATCAGATTGACGTATTGTCTGCAACAATTTTCCTTTATGGAATTTTCTATTTCGGAAGACTTTAATTCTGAGCCGCAAAAACTAATTACCAGCAATAAATAGATGAATGTTGACACCGGACTTGTGTTTCTGTCGATTGTGGGACGGAATGGGATAGACTAATTGCATCCTCAAATGTAAAGAAGATTCATGCTTATTTATGATTCCAAATTTCGTAATATTTCGAATAAGCCAGGTCTTTTCTCTTATTTTTAAATTTTACATTAATGATCATTCTTTCATATTGGTTCGGCTATACCTTTCTTGGACCTTCAGTCCAGGTGAGCTGTTGTCTTTGTTCTACTCCGAGCACCACCTCCTTGTACAAAAGATATTGAAACTGCAATTTTGGTTCTCGGAAAAATAAGGAAAATAAAAGTTTGTTTTATTGACAGTGACTCTAACAAGCGCGTGTAGCGGGACTGAGCTAGCCATGGTGTTGTGGGCGAGATTTCCAAGGTAGGAAATCGAGGAATGTAGCGGAACTGAGCTAGTCGCATAATAGCTATAGACTGATTTACTGCCAGCCTTTCTGGTACGAAACTTTTAGCCTTGTGGTAGAACGCTCGCTTTTCACTCGGAGGTTCGGGTTCGATCCTAAAACAGGGTACTCGATGAGAAAGTAATTTTTCTGGTGTTTTTCCCTGTTACACACACGCGCGCACACATATATAATTTAGTTCGAAAGGTGCAGTGGATAAATACATTGGCTCAGAACCATCAGATATGTATTTTACACCTACGAAATTTATTCGAATGTAAATGGTGCTTAAAACTCATACATCATCTTTTATTTCAAACTGAACAGCGGAAAATAAGGCTTTGATACAATGAGATTTAATAAATTTTATCATTAAGTTCAGATGGTCTATATACAAAGAAATATTTCTTTAAAAAATGTATTTTGACTATTTTCACTATTTTCTAATTTAATATTAAAAATCAAGAAGTTAAAAACAAAATAATAGAAAAATAGGTAAAGTTAGCTACTAGTAACTGGCTACTAGTAGCTGGCTACTTGTAGAAGAAAAGTTAGCTGCTAGTATCCAGTTACTTGTGGGAGAAAAGTTAGCTACTACAAGTCAGATACTTGTTAGAAAAGCTACTAGTAGCTAACTTTTCTTCTACTATTAGCCAGCTACTAATAGCTAGCTTTACCTATCTATAATAGAATGACATTTATAAAAAATCATTTTCTAATTTATACATAAAAATTCGGAATCATAACATATAGCATGTTTGAGGTGAGTGCTCACTCAAACTATAGGATTAATCAATCTACATCTTCATTAGGTTTAGCTCATAAGAAAGTTCTACACTAACTCAGCATGACAAAATTAAGTGGTTTATACTACATGTACTACCTTTAATGTCGGGTAATGAATTGGTTTTTTTTAACATTACGCAATGGTTCTTTTGTTTTTGTTGGGTCATTAAATTCGATGAACAACCCGTGTCTGAATAGATAGGCTGGTATGTGCTCGTGGGTAGGTTGGTATTTTCTTAGAACACTCTTTAAGGTTAAAATATATTATTGTTTTACGGGTATTTAATAATTCTTTGTCTATATCTTTTATCACATGTTAACAGTTTCTCATACGTCTTTTAAGGCTGGGTGATGTATTTTATACAAATTGCTAACATTGTTTAGATATTTCTGTGACTTTATGTTATTATTATTATTATTATTATTATTATTATTATTATTATTATTATTATATGACTTACACAATAGAACACTACATTAACATTTCAATACGACGGTTATAAACCTTTATTTGCATGTTAAGAGACAAGAAGGTAACATTATTGAAAATCAGTAAAATTTGTCCAGAATGTAATGGAGAACCTTGCAGATCAACGATAGTTCATACAAAATGTACATATGTTTTGTATTATCATTGGAATTATTACAAATTGATAAATTAAAGCCAGTGACAATACATTATGTATTAAAATTAATAAACAGTTTTTACTACATGTATTTTATAAAAGATTTTAGATTGAAACTCATGTTTTTCATAGCAAATTAATACAGAGTAACTTATGTTTTTATAATAATGATAATATGGAAGAAGACATTTGATCATTCTTACATACCTAGACAAAGAAAAAGATTTATGTAAGGATCGGATAATAAGTCTTATATCATCACAAACAGAAACATTATTTGGTGACAGTAAGGAGTTACAATTTGATGGTCAATAACAACCCCCACTGTGTAATGTGCCATTAACCAAATGTTCTCATTTCCTCTGTATCTCTATATCTAATTTAAACAGGCAATTTTGTTCACTTTTAACTTTTGAGAGGAAAGAACGCACATCGCTAATCAAGTACATGTATGTCGGACATCAAATCTATGACAGATAGTGAAGTAATCATTCTATTGATATCGTGCAAAAAGATCATGAAAGAATAATACAAAGTGAAGAAAGTGTGGCTACATTGTACTTTCCTGAATATATTTAATATATAAACAGGTTTTCAGTATCAGATGGTGTGCGCGCTTACTGGAGTTAATGGCGTAAAATTTCATGTGTTTTCGATTTTTCGTAGTAACATTATAATGCATCAATAGATATATCAAAACACTGAATTTTATAATGGAATATTATTCATCGAAATGTATGTGATTATTATTAAAAACGTAAAAAATGTCATCTTTTTGGAAAGTAAAAAGATTTGGATATGTTAAAAAAGTTGTATTTTGTACAGCAAAATATATATAAAGGCTAGGAAAGGTAATCTTTTGAAAGGTCAAAAGATGTGGATATGTCATAAAAGGTTATATTTTGTTGTACAAAATGTGTAGAAAGGCCTTCCAAAAGGTCATCTTTTTGGAAGGTCAAAAGATTTGGTCATCTCACGAAAGGTCATATTTTGCAGTACAAAATGTATAGAAAGGCTAAAAAAGGTCATCTTTTGGAAGGTTAAAAGATTTGGATATGTCATAAAAGGTCATATTTTGCAGTACAAAATATATAGAAAGGCTAGAAAAGGTCATCTTTTGGAAGGTTAAAAGATTTGGATATGTCATAAAAGGTCATATTTTGTAGTACAAAATGTATAGAAAGGCTAGGAAAGGTCATCTTTTTGAAGGTTAAAAGATTTGGATATGTCACAAAAGGTCATATTTTGTAGTACAAAATATATAGAAAGGCTAGGAAAGGTCATCTTTTGGAAGGTTAAAAAATTTGGATATGTCATAAAAGGTCATATTTTGTAGTACAAAATATATAGAAAGGCTAGGAAAGGTAGTATTTTGGAAGGTCAAAAGATGTGGATATGTCATAAAAGGTCATATTTTGTAGTACAAAATATATAGAAAGGCTAGGAAAGGTAATCTTTTGGAAGGTCAAAAGATGTGGATATGTCATAAAAGGTCATATTTTGTAGTACAAAATATATAGAAAGGCTAGGAAAGGTCATCTTTTGGAAGGCCAAAAGATGTGGATATGTCATAAAAGGTCATATTTTGTAGTACAAAATATATAGAAAGGCTAGGAAAGGTCATCTTTTGAAAGGTTAAAAGATTTGGATATGTCATAAAAAGTCATATTTTGTAGTACAAAATATATAGAAAGGCTAGGAAAGGTCATCTTTTGGAAGATCAAAAGATGTGGATATGTCATAAAAGGTCATATTTTGTAGTACACAATATATAGAAAGGCTAGGAAAGGTCATCTTTTGGAAGGTCAAAAGATTTGGATATGTCATAAAAGGTCATATTTTGCTGTACAAAATGTTTAGAAAGGCTAGAAAAGGTCATCTTTTGGAAGGTCCAAAGATGTAGATATGTCATAAAAGGCCATATTATGCTGTACAAAATGTATAGAAAGATATATTAGATGTGGATATATCAGAAAAGTCAAACTCTTGTCGCATAAAATCTATTGAAAGGTTAGCAAAAGGTAAAATTTGGAAAATCAAAAGATGTATAAAATATATAAAAAGGCCTACAAAGATAAACTTTTGGAAGGCTAACATGTCAAAAAAGGTGAAATTTTATTGAACAATATGTGATAAAAGTGAGCCATTTGTAAATTACAAAAGGTATACAAAAGATCATTTTTCGACACCTTTCCAAAAAGTTGGATATGTGATCAAAAGACAATGAAAGCTTTATAAAAGATGGTCTTTTATTAACCTTTTGACTACATTAAAAGGTGGTATTTCGCCCAGTGATAGTAATTTTAACGTCAATATAAATTTAAGGGTCCATAGACTTATTCAAATTTTCCCAAAAATAGCACATTGATTTTGAAGATATATAGGTAGCACTATTTGACATACGTTTTACCGTTTTAGGGTTGTTTTATTTTTTCTGTCACAAATTCGTAATCCCTCTTCTTGACGAGCCTCCTTAATCAAATGGTAGAAAGCGATTTTCACTGCCTAAATTTTGATAAACAAATCCTAGTGGCGGCGAGTGTACTTCGATCTCCCCCATGCACTCAGAACTTCATATAACTGAAAAGTTCTTAGACCTAGGCCTAAAACACCATTATTCCAGTCTTCGACATAGGCGTAAAACATCATAGTTTAACTTCAAAATTTTCATGAATTTGTGCTTTTGACAGTTAACTAATAAAAGCTATAACTCAAAATTTTTTTGCACGATCGACACTTTATTCATATACATTTTAGCAACCGAGCTCACTTCCTGGTGGAAACCCTGTTTTTTTATCGTGATTTGAACAAGGGCTGGTGCGTTTGTTTTTAATTAATTGTATTTATATTAATATTATTACTTCGGATTTTTGCTTAATTTAAAACATCACAATCACTCAGCTTAGTATTCTATGAAAATATTATATACATATGTTACATTTATGGCTTCTATTGTTTGACAAGTTCATTTTGGGTAAAATTCACCAAAAAGTAAAGCCACAGCTTCATAGTTTACCATTAAGGCTCGGAGTTTAAAATCTGAACAATGGTTTTGTTTATCCACCGTATGATGTGTGCCTTAAATCAATGACTAATAGAATAAATAGAAAAACAGTTTGAAGAGACATGTGACCGATGATTCGGGGCTAATGAGTTCGAGTCTTATCCGAGTTACGTAAATTGACGTATCGCCGGCCACGCTTTTGATGTTCCGACACTGGCTGCCATCACAGTACCAAAGCAGCGCAATGGCAACTAATGACATACTAGTGTCAGTGACGTCATTAAATATCACAATTCAGGCCGAGTTTTCATTCTTTTTGCGTGTAATTCAAGCATGCTGGGCCTTTGTCGAAACATTGTGGGCGTGGCCGGCGATCCGTCAATTGAATGGATACTGGCAAATATGCTGGGGTTATCCTTGCAATATTGACTGATGGGTCTGGACAGACTGATCAAGCTTGTTGGGTATGCTATCATATTATAGTTTGTATAATACACTTATAAATATGTTTTAAATACACAAAGTAAAGGAACCTATGTATAAATTAAAACGCTTTACTGTCAATTTTTGTCATTCATTTCCGTTGTTTTAAAATAATACTTATTCCATTTTATAATAAGATAAATTTCTACTTACCCTTGTCCCTGGGAAAACTTTGTATTCCTATGAAAACTATCACAACACAAGTTCAAAACTCTTGAGTCTCGTTACATGAGAAGCCTGGTATATATTATCTGTAACGCTTCTACACAATCAATTCCAACCTCCTCAGTTCGGTGTATTATTGTATATGAATATCGTTTTAATTGATATATTCAGAAATGTGTGAATTTTTATGTTTTAATATGTTGCTTCTAGCAAATATGCATATATAGGTAAACAACATTGACTTGTCCGCTTGACATTTCATTAGAAGGGTCCACCCAGTACATGGATAGTGTAAGGATTTTCACAGTTAATGCATTATATATTATGGGTTAAGTGATAAGTAGATGTGTTCCCTATACGTAAATGAACTTGTCCATCATAAATATTAAAATTAAAGGTCAAGCTGACAGGTCAATATATATCATATGTACCATTTGTTAGTAAATCCAGAAAACTATTTTAATTTAATAAAACAAAATCGGTGTGTTATGAGTGGATTTCTTTGACATAGGATATATAGAGCATTCTGTAAAACATTATCTCGGTAAGGGTTGTTATTATAGTCAGCCAGGTGTTGAACAGTTTTAATCTAGACACCGAGAGTCAGTGTACCTTAGCACGAATAATTAAACACACTCACTCCAGGATTGAAACAGAAGCACTATACCATGGACATCTTGAATGTTCCTTTAATAAGCGCATCACGTCTAGAAAATCAACAACATTATGGGGCATTTAGATTATAACGTAGGCTTGTCTGACATTTGACACCAACAATTAAACACAAGCAAAACAGGGCATGTCCAAATCACAATGCAACTTGCGAATAATGTTAAACACGTAAACTTTCTCTGCGACAGTTAGGCCTATGTCCTGATGGGTAGGCAGCGTCTAGTTAGCTAGATCCGCTAAATGTGCAACCAAAATCGAGAATAACAGCAACATGGAACTATGGAACTTTAACTATATGCAGGATAATTTTGGATACAGGGACATCAGATCTATCTTTATTGTGATGACTTCATATGATCCAAATTGGGTATCTACATATAATATAGAAAAAATAACGACGACCTTTTGTATGTAAACATTTTCTTGTAGTGCAAAAGTTTATAAAAACAAATAGGTATATTGATTGTCCAACGAAAAATATAAACGGGAATAAATCCTTCCGTCCCACACTGGAAACAAGCTACTTCACATTGACCTTAGTATAATGGAATAAGAACAAATCAAGTTTTTAAACGAAGAAAATATTGCATAAGCCTCAATCATGATCAATATTAATAAATATCATGGTCAATATTAATAAATTAAAATTAAGATTTAATTACAAAGATCTGTATTGCATTGGTTATAAATAAATATTAGATTAATAGTTATATTAGTTCTACAAATATACATTAAATATGTAGTACTGAAAAAGTCGCTAGAGAAAAAAAAATCAGTCATTTAAAAAAATGGTTTACCATTTTGGTTCAAGCACTACTGATGAGAAATTATATTCCGAAGCAACCGTCTAGTGCTGTTAAATTAAAACCTGTGTAATATGTAATTAATTTATCCCAAGTAGACATCTTTTTGATTTATTGAAATAATGCATCATGTTTGAAACCTGGGAATAAAAGACTGGTCGGGGGATTCCTTGATTGTCTGAGTGAGTAATTAGTTCATCCTTTTAAAATTGATGACTTTTAAAGATTATCAGATTTAATCAAACAACGATTTTACCAATTTTATTGAATTAAGCGATACCAAGTTTTTCACTCTTCAAACTGATAGCTTTTCGTATAAAATACAATTTTATCCTGCCAAGCCATTACACCGAAAGCTAGTGATCATCTTTGTCTTTGTCTGTATGGTATTAAGAGTATAACTTAGCCTGATTTCGGTTAAGGGTCTGTTCGACAAGGTGGTTATAAACCCCGTGATGCATTAACCGGCGATTCAAATTTAGACTACTAAAAACCAAAGTTCCTGAAAAATATAGATAGATTTTCCTGAGCATTGCATAACAGAGCTAAAATTGCCAACCAAAGCATATAAGCCTATACACATAAGAACTGACCGCCTTAACTAAGGTCTCCTTAAATCAAATCTAACACAGTTGAAATCTTAATAATTTTGTTAATTAAGCGATATTCGTGAATTTAATTTTTCTGTTATGAAGATCACTTGAAGTTCTTGACATCTATATTGATGTTGTCAAAAATGGATATTAATAGTTCTTGTAACAGAGAGCTAAAAAGAGCTAACTTAAGTTAAGGAAAATATTACTTTTATCCAAAAGTGTGATATATCGCAAGTAAACAGCTTGTCATATTCAATCTTTTGAACTTAATCATAATATACATTAATAAGTGGTATACCACTTAGATGGTTGATAATTCAACTTCTTTTGTCCTTAAAAACATGTTTTCTATTAGTCTTCAAGGCATATAAAAGTGATAAAGGGATTGTCTTATAAACAGTTTGATAAAGACGTATCACATACTTGACAAACGAGTGGTTTACAGCATAATATATGAATTTCCCTTCCGGAGCACCTAGGCTCACTTCGTTGGTGCAGTTCAAGTGTCTATAATAACTTGTCAGTTCAATAGTTTTTAATTGACTTCTGGGTTGTGATTCAGTCATGGATTAGTATGTTTGTTTTTTATTATAAGCAAGGATGAATGAAAAACTCATTATCGAAAGTTGACTCGTACTCGTTACTTTCAATTTATGTTATAATCTCCATATTTATGATGTTTTAATTCATATTCCGGAGCATCTGGTCTTACTCCCCTGGCGAAAGTTCACTTGTTTAACAAAATATTACGAGTTTTCAAAGTGTTTACTTTATTTTTTTTTTGGATTGTGATTTAGACAACATAAATTGTTATGTTGTTTGTTTTTAATTGATCCTGGTGAATTTACGGAATATGGGTTAAATGTTAAATGTCGCTGTGCAAAAAAAATAACAAAACAAAAAGCAACAAAAAACCGGAAAATTTGGTAGATGTGAGAGCATGATCTTAGGATGATAAACTGGAGTGTTTGCCAGTGTTTATCTAGTTTGTTAGAATGGTGGGATGGTATAATAACGATATCTCACTTTGAACGAATATTTTCTAATATGATTTTCGTCTTCTGCCCACCATTAAGTTAGAAATAGCTTTTGTAGAATTCAAATACAGAGTAGGTCAAACATGTCCGGCATAGATGACTGTACAAGCAAATAAAAACAAAAGTGATAAATTAAGATAGTGCCAAAGAGAAAAGGAATTACAGTTAACAGAAAGCATTGGTCTTGCTTAGCATTATCTTGTGAAGGTTTTTAGTATTATCTTGATGGGAATAAAGTGCAACAAAACTGGCGTCTACATAAACGCATCTAAATAAATGTATCAGATATGCATTTAAATTCTCAAAGGATCTGTTTAATGATATAACATTATCCTATCTAGATAGTCTCAATGTTCAGAGATCAGGGGATTGTTATAAACTGTTAAGAGTAATTGATCGGTAACGCAAACTGTGTCGCATAAAGAAGGATATAAAATGATATATCAGCCTCTTCATTTTCAGGCCACATTAATCTGTTTTTAATCCACCAGGAAATAATCCCATTGTTAAAAGTACATATTAGTACACGAAAAGATAATATAAAAGTTATGTTAACACCGTATATTACCAGCGATACCAAGATTTATTGTGACGTAGTAGAATTATAAGTAGAATCAATTCAATTTGGGTATCTGGCATCTGCTAAAGTGTTTGCTTATAGATAAAAAAAACTCTGTCTGCAGAAGCTGAGAATCCCACTCAGACAGATTTTGGTGTGAGAAGTCTGCCAGTTTGGCTACTGAAGATCGGTTCTATCTGGACATTTCAGTTCCCTCCATCATCCCAAAACTCGGCCGCATCCCAGTGTGAGAAAGTGTGTCAGCTTGCCTGTCGAAGGTCGGCATTTTTCTACGAGTTCTTTGGCTAACGTTCTCAAATTTTTGGCATGTGTCTAGCTAGTTAGGAAGTGCTTACCATTAAAAACTACCCGGAATGATTATTCTGATGAAAAATCACGTGTTTACCTTATTTTGTCAGTTTTTGAGATTGCGGTTTGGACGTGGATCGGTGTGTTTGAGCTTGATTTATTTAAACAAACAATTATAATTTCTCTTGGTCGGTTTACTGGAACATGGTCCTATACAAAATTGACAAATTCTGGCAAAAAACGGTTACTTGGTTATAGTTAAATCGATCAAGAACACATCACAATGCAACAAAGTGACAAATATATAAAACTAAAATCCATAACAGTAAAATACAAACTACTTAATTGTTAGAATTGTGTTTGGTGGATAGGAATCAAACCCGATTACGTGAACTAAATAGCTTGCAATCTTTGGTTTGGATTTGAGCTGCTCTTTTACCAAATGACGAAGATTTTCATGAAACGTAATGACGGCGGAAGATTGTGCAATTTAAGTGGTTAGTGGTTCGAACATGGATGGATTTTGCGTACCTGAAGTTACCTAAAATAATTATTTCGACAAAATGGCATAAATTAACACTACTTAACGGATCCCTTCTTTTGAACTATCCCTCACTGTACCAATCACGTAACTACGTAAATAACAACCTTCATAGCAACGTTACATGGATAGTAGCCATTTTACTTGAATTTTGTCCTATGAACGTAGTTTAAAATTGGATTATTATGTAAGGTAATCATTTTTATATCCGTCTTATGGAAAATCTGTAAAAAGCCGGTTTTTTCAGGAATTTAAGATGTCAATTTCAAGAACATTTCTAGATTTAAACATTTGCATTTAGTTTTGACCAAAATATTCATCAGTAGTTCCAAAAATAGATAACCAAATTTTGCTAAATTTAAGTTAAGGAAAATCTTAGCTTGGCATTGATTGTGAAACTTCGGGGCTGCAGGACCAGTGGTTACATCTCAAATGTTTTATAAATACATCCGTGTAATAAACCGTAGGCAAAACAGAAACTATTTTACCAGTCAGTAGTACAACACATGTCCACTTACTAGTTTTATCAAAATGTTTATGCTACTTTTCAGCATTTTTGATTTCCTTATATATATTATACGAGTGTCATGTGCTGCTTTTGAGTTTTTTACGAAATAATACATTCAAAAATAGCACATGACATACTTTTGAATAAAATATTTCAAAAAAATTCAAAAGAAGTACACGACACAAGTATTAAACAAACTAATAATCAACATTGTTCTTAGTAGATTTGTATTCTTTCAAGGCAAATATATTGTATTTTGGATACTAGAATTCCTAAGTATATGTTATGATGTTAGATACGCTGTGGAATAGTGTGTACAAAACGCGTCTAGGTACTTCTCTACAGAATTTCGAAAACGTAAATGAAACGTCAGAAGGCATTTATACGTCATGTAAACGACCACCAATTTTTACATTTTTTTCAATTTTGAGTTTATCGACAGTGGTATTTAAGCGAAGGCACTCTTATCGCAAAATCCGCTAAAATAAAACGGGACACTAACTTATTTTTCGTATTTGTATTTTATAATATTATATTTTTGACAGCATTAAAAAAACTACCTTGTAATTTCATCTCTTCATTGTACTTAATGAGGCAGAAACTTGACTGACTTTGTTTCCATGAAGGAATGCAAACTATATTGTTTTCACAAACATTGTGCTACTGACGCACATACATGTTAACCTTGCCGTTTGTTGAGTAATGTTTTTTTATCCTTGTCCATGAGAATGTTAGTTAGTTGTCGCGGGATGTTTAACCAATTATAGGCCCCTGATTCCGGGGGAGTGTAATTTATTTCCTCTCCGACATATCAACAACTTCACAACATGAAAAGAAATTTAGATTTTATACATATTGTTACTTGAACTTCAAATAGATCCATTACACAACGTAGTGGTTAACCTCAAGTAAAAAAACATGTGTTACGTGGTCTAATTACAACTTTAATTAACCGATGCAAAGATTGCGTTTCTTCGCGCGTTTAACCTAATTCGTCAGTTTCAATTTTTTTGCTTTGCTTTTGGATTGTGGTTTGAACATAGATTAGTAAGTTTGTTGTTATTGTTAATACTGAGTCGGTATCTCTGTTTGTAGAATTTTCCCCGAGGTTACCATTATCCCAGTCGAATTTTATAACAAGGCTGATGATGACCATAACCGTCATCACAATGTTGTTGATAAGTATGATTTCTCTGTATCCAGGATAACCCTGGATATACTTGGCGTCTCCACATTACTTTTCACTCTCAATTTTGATTACATATGGCGGGTATAGCTTACCATTCCGGAACACCCGGCCTCACTTCCCTGGTGGAAGTTCATGTGTTTAACGTTATTTGCCAGTTTCAAAGTTTTTTCTTTAGGATGGTGATTTGGACATGTATTAGTATATTTGTCGTTGATTGATAATGATTAGTCGTGTGATTGTCAATTTGAAGCTTAAAATATTTTCTTGGTAAACGCAAACAGTAAATAAAGGGGAAAAAACAAGACAAAAAGAAACATATTGAAACAACTGATTATAAAACTTTAAACGGGCATTTGGGTACGAATTGAAACGAAAAACGGATTTGAAAATAAATAAGCTTAGCAGAATATGCCACCAAATTATGGGTTAAAACCTTTACCATTTCCTGGTTGATTGGATATGTTTATCTAGTCATTCATGACCAAATCTTCAATATTACACAGGGATATGAGAAAATGTCCCAGTGGTGAAGTTATACTGCTATTGGAGGACTCTCAATCATCTCCGTATTTTACTTGTTGATGAATACATATGTACATGTATTTTTATTATACCTCATTAGAAAAATACGATGCTATCTGTAATTTGATTGGAATGTTGGATCATGTGATCAGGGTGGAGAAAACATCGTGTATCCCTCTGAAAACATCATATCCCACCTCTTTCGAACACACTGTGACGTCACAATGATATGACGTCATCGATGGAGAATCGGTCTTGACGTTCTAGCGTTTGCCTTCGATGAGTTCCGATAGGATAAAAAGCAATGAATCGGCGAAGGGTTGATGTTTTCAGACTGTCTTTTTTTTAATATTTTCTTTCTTTCTGTCTTTCTTATTGCCATGGTTATCTTTCGGTATAATAAACAATTTATTGCCTTTGTGTGAGGGAGATATGAACATTTGTTCACCCTTAACAAGTCACATTTTCCCGAGGGCGAATATGACTTGTTGCGGGTGAACAAATGTTCATATCTCCCTCACACATAGGCAATAAATGTATAATATCTTATGTATGTACAGGATTTGTATCAGAGTCCAGTCTTTTTCCCATGACGATATCACGACGAGCCGCTGTGCGGCGAGTCGTGATGTGTCATGGAGACAAGACGAGATATTTTTATCTTACAATTTTGTCAAATTTAGCACAAAACCTAGTAAGTTTATTAAATAAAGTGTAAACATAATACGTACTATTTTTCGGATGGATATCTGGGGTGTGTAACGTCACAGTATAAAACACGGATCACGGTTGACGGACGCCAGTTCATTGGACGTGTGATCAACAAGCTTTCAGACAATGGAATCTTTGGAAAATGAAAATGACGATTATTTGTTATTAATACGGGAAATGTCCCGGCGCTCCGCGCCGGGAATTTCCCGTCTATAGGTAACACGTATGTATTATGACGTCATAGAAAATTGTGGAAAAATTCCATAGACCGTACGTCCAAATCATTTGACGCCGCGCGTGCGCCACTTTTCTCAAGGCCATTGAAGGGGTCAAATCGACAGGAAGTGAGCTCCATATGGGGGGAAATCTCGCCCGTCTCGTACATCAGAAATGAAACCAAAAAACGATTATCGTGAAAATAATTCATAATTCATTGAAACAAGTAATAATTTAAATAGGTTGATCGAATACCAAATATTTACGTTTCTTTCGTCATTCTGGCTGATCTCCAAGTGTAGCGTTTCAAGATTCGCGATGACGTGATTTCTTTTGATTGGGTCAAAGTTCAATTCAGATCGATAACCACTGTAAACCAATCAGCGACCGACTTTCCCACGTGCATCAACCATGATCACACAGTATACAATGCGGGAAGATATAAAATTTGCCGAATTCAAGTTAGATAAATTGATAACCATAGTTACCTGACACAAAACTATTACGAGGTTAGCATAACCACAGTATACGACTTCTACGGTAACTCTATTTCACACATTATTACTTAATTGAATCAAGATTTTGAGTGCATCTGTGACCCTCGCTGAATGCAGTGTAAACAAAAATGGCGTTCGTCAGGACGGGAAAGACGTTTTCACAAACGATCGGTTTTTAAGAAAAATAATAAAATGCGTTTTTCGAAAGAATTAACAGTTCGTCCCAATAATCATTTTTATGAAAATACAGATAAAATTTATTGACATTTATTCCGCATTTAATGTAAATATTGACAAATCCTCTGTTGGTTTACATGTGACGCGGATATCATGATCACCTGATCGAGCTGGACCAGTTTGACTTTAAGGTGCTGACTAAAACTGACTTCAACTGCAATGACTGCACTCATCAAAAATCGAACTTGGACATAACTGATGAGGAAACTGTACATGTTGTGCAATGAGATGGACCGCTGTCCCAAAAAGTTGTGATGAAAATAACAATAATAAAACATTCATGTTGAGTTTAGCAGCTGACTGTAGTTGAGATCCACTTAGGTAAGGTCTGAATTGACTCCTTGAAAACCTCCAGGGATTGCGACTGGACTACTGATGCTGGCAGGGGATTCCAATAATTTACAGTTCTCGGAATGAATATAAAAATTTTAACTAGGGTAAAATCAACATTGTCCTGCTTAAGAACTCTCGCTTTCAGGTTTGCCTTTTGTGTCTCTGAAACGGGAGTGAGTTCCGTAGTCGCACCTCCACGCCACTAATGTGGGTGTTCCTACAAGAGTGACATGGGGCAGGATGGATATGGTGGTTGCAGCCATAACAAAAGCGGCACGGGAGCGAGCAACTGGCGCTGTAACAAGACATGTCCCTGGCCTTCACACGAGGAGGAAATCGGCATGACCAGTTGAGGGGGCAGGTGGGGCTCCAGGAAGCCACTGATGGCAGCTCACCTAGGAGAATGGAAAACTCTGATTCCAAAACCGGGAAGGTGGATCTCGTAAGCTGTGGCAGGCAATCTACCTAAAGGATGGAAAACCCAATACAAACCAACAAAAGGAAGGAAAACCTAAACAAACCAACTGGCCCTCCAGGTTGGGGGTTGGGCGTAGGACTAATCATTCTACCCTGCAAAAGAAAACCTGATTACGGAAACCAGAAATCTTTCAATTACAAGTCATCTTTGGAACAGCACAGAGACTTCACACACACCAGATGACGATTATCTAAGATGGGTGGAGAGTGATATGACACATGCAGGTCCAACCCGAAAGGACACCTGTATGCCGACAAAGTCGATGGCTGATCCTAAA
Source organism: Anadara kagoshimensis (assembly GCA_021292105.1). Taxonomy (NCBI): domain Eukaryota; kingdom Metazoa; phylum Mollusca; class Bivalvia; order Arcoida; family Arcidae; genus Anadara; species Anadara kagoshimensis. Next base: position 68,828,550 of record CM037861.1, on the reverse strand, counting down.
AGAAGCGTCCGAATAGGATGCTGGAATGTGAGAACTATGTTCAGCATTGGAAAAACAGCACAGGTCGTAAAAGAAGCAGAGAGATATGGAGTAGAAATCCTAGGAATAAGTGAGTGCAGGTGGACTGGATTTGGAAAAATAAGAACAAGATCAGGTGAAACAATCATATTTTCAGGAAAAGAAGACAAACATCAAGGCGGAGTGGCAATATTAATGAGCAAAGAGATAGAGAAAAGCTTGATAGGGTATACTCCGGTGAATGATAGAATCATAACGGCTCGGTTCTATTCTAAGTATATAAAGACTACAGTCATACAAGTCTACGCTCTTACAAACGAAGATGATGAAGAAGTAAAAGATGAATTTTATGAGCAGGTTCAGTCAGTAATAGAGCAGGTACCAAAGCATGATTTATTGATAGTAATGGGCGACTGGAATGCCAAAGTAGGAACAGCAGAAAAGGCAGATAAAGGTACTGTAGGAAACCATGCCCTAATTACAGGACAAAGAAATGACAATGGGGAGATATTTGTTAACCTGTGCGCCATGAACAATCTCGTGATAACATCAACCATGTTCCCTCATAAAGATACACATAAATATACGTGGACTTCACCAGATGGTAAATACAAGAACCAGATAGACCATATAGCTGTGAACTCCAAGTTTAGTTGTCAGTTTAAGACGTAAGAACATATCAAGGGGCCGATGTGGGAAGTGACCATAGTCTGGTAATAGCCAAGACAAAACTCAAGCTGAACAGAGTAGTAAAGAGTGAAAATAAGACTAGGAAATATGAGGTCAACAAACTGAAAATACCAGAGATGAAGGAAAACTGAAAAATCGCTTCAATTGTCTACAGGAGGATGAAAGCAAAAGTATAGAAGATAACAGCAATAAGGAGGAAAAGGTAGAGGAGAAATGGAATGAAATAAAATCAGTGTTTAACGAAACGGCTAGGAACACCATTGGATATAAAACGTATAAAAATAAAGACTGGATAAGTCAGAACAGTTGGAAGCAGATTGAAGACAGAAGGAAAATCAAAACCAAGGTTAACAAGACAAAGTCTGAAAGATTACAGGAAAAGTATAGACAGGAATACAGAGATAAAGACAAGGAAGTAAAAAAGAGTTTAAGAAATGATAAAAGAGAATGGATAAACGGTATAGCACAGGAAGCAGAGGACGCGGCAAACCAAGGCAAAATGAAGGGAGTGTATGACGCCACAAAGAAACTGTGTAATGACAGACCAAGGAGATCAACGACAGTAAAAGATAAAAATGGAAAAATACTAACAACAGAGAGTGAAATAAGAGCAAGATGGAAAGAACATTTTATAGAAGTGCTAAACAGGCCAGTACCAACAGAGAGGATAGAGGTAGAAGAATGTGAAAATGAAATCGACGAGATCAACACCAGTTACATCAATAAAGATGAGATAAAGAAAGCAATTAAAGAACTGAAGAAAGGGAAAGCAGCTGGAGTGGATTCAATAACAGCAGAATTAATGTGTGCAGATATCGATATTACTGCAGAATTATTGGAAGATTTGTTCAGAAAAATATGGGACAAGGAAGTAATACCTGATGTTTGGAGTAAGGGATTGATAGTCAAACTACCAAAGAAAGGGGATTTGACTTTATGCGGCAACTGGAGAGGGATTACTTTACTATCAGTACCAGCCAAAGTGATGTGTAAAGTTATAATTAGAAGAATAAGAGATGGAGTGGATAAACGATTGAGAAAGGAACAAGCAGGGTTCAGACCAGGAAGAAGTACAACAGAACAAATCTTCATTTTGAGAAATATCATAGAACAAGCAGTAGAGTGGAACACCGGCATGTATATCTGTTTTGTTGATTACGAAAAGGCCTTTGACAGTGTGGAAAGAGAGATGTTTTGGACAATCATGAGAAGCTGTGGCATACCAGATAAGCTTATCAGAATGACAAGAACTATGTATGTTGACTACAAATGTGCAGTATTGGATGACTCGGGAACATTGACTGGATAATGAGGAAAGCAACAGAGAAAGGAAACACTGATATCAGATGGAAAATGATGGAAACTCTTGAACATCTGGACTTTGCTGATGATTTAGCTCTAATATCGTGCAATTTGAACAACACACAACAGAAGGTGAGCAATGTAAACAATTTTGGGAAAACAACAGGCCTAAAAATAAATGTCAAGAAAACTAAGACAATGAAATTGAATGCGGGTAACAATATGAAGGGAGAAAGCAGGCTAAAATCGGGAATGAGGTAGTCAAGGAAGTTGACCAGTTTGTTTACCTTGGAGCTACAGTTAACAGGGACAGACTGTGACATCAAAGCAAGAATAGGGAAGGCAAGAGTTGCATTCAACAAGCTAGGCAAGGTGTGGAAAAGCAGTCAGTATGACAGGAAAACCAAGAGTAGAATATACATGTCTAATGTAGTATCTGTATTATTATATGGTTGCGAGACATGGAGAATGGCCACCAGGGATGAAAAATTACTGGACACTTTCCACCACAAATGTCTCAGAAGAATCCTCAAAATATACTGGCCTGTAAAAATTACAAATGAGCAAATCAGAGAACAAACACAAACAAAAAAGATAAGTGAGCTTGTTAAACATCGGAGGTGGAAATGGATAGGACACATATTAAGACAGAAGCCAGATGAACATCCAAGGATTGCTCTGCAATGGACACCAGCAGAAGGAAAGAGAAGAAGAGGGCGGCCGAAAGAGACCTGGCGCAGGACTGTTGAAAGGGAAAGATCAGATTTTGGACTTGGGACATGGAGTGAAGCTGATAAAATAGCTGCCAACAGAAATTCTTGGAGGAGAAAGATATCTGGCCCAATTCTCCACAAGAATAGATGGACATAAGTCAAGTAAGTAAGTCGAAATCAACATTACCTTCTTCAATATCCCAGACTTGGTTCTCGAAAAAAAGTTGATATAAGTGAATAAATGCCAATTTCCACTCCACCATCCACATAAGTGACCATTTCAATATAAATCTTATAGCACCATCTTTCTAGTATATCATCCCAGAATGTTTCATTTCAATTTAGGTGAATAATGATTAATCTTGACTGGGGTAAAAAAAACTCCAACCCACCATCCTAGAATTAACCGTCTCGATATAAGTGAAAAAGCATTTTCAACTCTCCGGGGCTGGGGCTCTTCATGCAGTGAAATTTAAAGGGGCTGGGCTAAAATTAACATTATTTCGGTACAAGCTTGTCAAGTTTTAATCATATCATTTGTTACTTGAGGAAGCAGTAACTCAAATTTTGAAGTATTGTCATGTATAACACAAGTCAGGTTGGAACCAAAAACCTTCCACTCTCCAGGAGGATGCTATACCATTGAGCAATCAAGGCGGTCACAAACAGAATAGATTGTTGACCAAGGGATATTGCAAGCCTAGGCTTATCAGGGCCTACGGCAAAAAGTTTTATGACCATCATCACTGTATTTTTGACAAGTTTGATGTCTCTGTGTCCAATATTGACCTGGATGTTTTAGTTCCATGTTGTTTTCACTTAATATTGATTACACACGCGGCCGGTGTAGCTAGCTAACAGAAGGTGCTTACCCTTCCAGAAAACTCGGTCTCACTTCCCTGGTGGAAGTTCGCGTGTTTAACCTAACTTGTCAGTTTCAAAGTTTTTTTTTACTTTACTCCTGGATTGTGATTTGGACATGGATTAGTATGTTTGTTTTTCATTGGTATAACTGCTTCATTAATTGAATAGGGCAATCTTGAACTGTGATATGATACACATCTTGTTTTAAGAAACAGGAGTAGTTATTTATGCAATCCATAAATCAGTAGATTAAATTATTCACATGGTATGGTAAAAGGTGACTCAAGATGAGAAGACATTACAACGTGAGAATGTTGTCGTGGTATGGATTAGTATATTCACTATATTGGGTAATTGAATAGCCTTTTGTGTCCCTGGAAAGATCATACCAAAACTCAGTTCTGTGTGACAGAACATGATTGAAAGATGACGCAAGAACTCGGCGGTAGTTAACTATAGTCAGTCCCCTGTATTTGGCGAGACAAAACAATGTGTGCCATCCCTTTTGTGTGTGTGTGTGTGTGTGTGTGTGTGTGTGTGTGTGTGTGTGCACAATAACCCGATAATAAATTTGGACATTTCCCGGGATAGGCAATGCCTATTTTCATATTACGTATGATTATGACAGTGTTTTGAGTCTTGTTTAGTTTAAATTCACATGAATTGACTGGGTATTTACTTTGCCAGATGAATCGTCACTGAAGACCATTGAATATGTTTCGACTGCCAACTCAAATCAACTTAACGTCATTGCCGAGAATAACATTTTACCGCTTTATTTTCGGATTAAGATAGACATTTTTACGATTAATCGTAGTTTGTATCTACATTCATTTGTCTTGACACGACAGAATCTATGGAAAACCCCTGATCTTTGTTTACGTCACATTCCCATCTGATGACGTCATTACTACAAATCTGAAGTAGTCCGCGAACAAACACACGCGACTTTGTATCAGGCATGCCTGATACGGAAAAATATCAGACACCCCGATACGGAATCGGAAAATGTAATATTCAATAGAAATACTTATTTATTGTAAGATAAACTACCTTATCATATCCGTTTTACGTAGGGATATTCGTCTTGTCAACTTTGAAATGTTTTTGACAGCTTAGTCAATACCTTAACGAGCGAATCGAAAACAAACATGGAAACTCAGATAGCATGGTCATGTAAATACTTGAAAGCACCAATTCTAAGTGCTGGATTCTCGGTTATCTTTCACAAATTTCTCAAGGAGTCATTACACGTTTAAGACTCCTCTCTACACATTGCCCTGTCGCACTACAAAGGTCGAAATTTGTGTCACTTCACTTCGTGAGGTCTTGATATAAGTGAAATATTCTTTACTTGGACGTAAAGCCAAGTACAATTAATCAATCAATCCATCTATTTTCTTTCCATTGCATCATGTTTTTATATAAAAGATTGCCAATGTTGTCAGAACATTTCAAATTAAACAATTTATGACAATCTTAAGTTTGATAAAGGTACGTCATTGATTGATCTCTCCTCGTAACAATGACTTTATAACAGCATAGCTCACTTGTACATTGTCTCAACACTTGATTAAACCATAATTCCTAATATTTGACAGTTTGTTGTAAACCCAACACTAGTTCCGAAATAATAGGTCCTGCACGATTGCAGAGTGCTTATGTTTTGGGACCAGTTTATTATTATAAATAGGGGACTGACAACTATCAAAAAACCCGACATATTTATTACGACACACCTATAATGCATAATAGGTTCTCTGTGCAATCAGATTGCGTCCGACCTTATATAGTCCATCAGCAATATTTAAGCATTGTTTATCAATACGGAAAAGTCAATAGGTATTTATATCGTGTTATCGTCTAGGTAAACAACATTGACCTGTCCGCTTGACCTTTGATTTAAATATCCATTATGGACGAGTTAATTTAAAAATAGGAATCACGCGAGCAAACTTCGTCTATATGATGTGAACACTCATCATGGGCAACGTGTATATGCATTGACTGCGAATCTTAACACTACTTATGTATTAGGTGGACCCTCCTGAAAGATCAAACGGACATGTCAATGTTGTTTACCTATATATATATTAATTCACTCTTTCAAGCGTTTATTTGTCAAAACCACTCTTGTGTATGCATCCTATTTACATAATATAGATTTTTACATGTTTAAAACACTCTGCCAAAATGTCGCTGACGGCCGACTGTAAAAAAGTAAAACAACAAATAATAATAGTATGATTATTGGTTTTTAATATAGATTATAATAGAAATTCAACTGAAGGTTCAATAGCATTATTTCTGTTTCAGTTACTGAAGGATGCGTTAGACATATTGTCTGATCATAAACCCGCTAAATGTGTTAAAGGCATAACGGCCTTTGTGGGTGTGTAAACCATGATTGACAAGGTTTTTGATGTACACTTTGTCTGAAGCTTTTAAACTCAAGATGACAACTTGTGTCCCCAAATCCATGTCTCCTGTTCTCTCAGATCTAGTAACTCCAACTTCCATATTGTTTTTCATGATGTCCAAATGTGCTGGGCCTACACCTAGTTTGTCCGAAACTGTTACAGAAAACAAATATGTTCCACTGACCGGAGCCACAAAACGACCAGTACTAACACTGTATCCATTACCAATGTTGGTCACTACTCGGTCATACTTGATAACCCGATTGTGCGCGGTGTTGTCATTGGCTAACCATGCATAAAAGGCAACGTTAGCTTGAGGTGCTATAAAAGAAATTAAAGACAAGGATATATAATTATATACAATTTATTGTTAGAATTCACATAACATAATGTTTCCAGTATTATTATTATTAGTAGTAGTAGTAGTAGTAGTAGTAGTAGTAGTAGTAATGGCTGTATTAGTAGAGTAAAAGTTCGACACATTGCCACAATTCGTTATGTCAGATTTTTGGTATTATGAAGGAGTCAGTTAAATTCGAGCTAAACTTCAAAAGAAAAAGATAAAAGGACTATAGACTTCATTCCAAACTCTATGATGATAAGCGGTTCAAAATTATCGATGGAGCATGTATTGAAGTTTTATTGTATATTATCATCATTATTATTATTATTACTATAAATTGTGAAATTTTAGCGGCAGTTTTATTTTAGCACTTTTGGTAGTCATATCTTTCCGCTAAAATAAAACTTAGCTAAAATTATATATAAGGGGCCCAGAGTACAAAAAAATAATTGGGGCGCTAAAATAAATATGCAACCATCAATTTTATTGACGAAAATCGCTAAAATATGGTTATGCTAATATAAAGCTATTTACAGTATATTTATTATTATGTAGTAGTAGTATTATTAAAATAATTTTACCTGTATTCTTTTTTATTGCAGCCAGCTCCCTTTCCAGTTTCAGTGTTTTATTGGAAAGTTCTTTAACAAGTCGTTCCATGTCATCACATTGTTTCCTTTGTATTTTCCATTCTGCTTTGATGTCTGACAAAACGTTAACCATATCCGTCACACAACCATTTTGTCGTTTTGTTGTTGTTTTACTATTAATGTTTTCCACAGTTGTTCCTGATTTATCGGCCCAAACTATTGCCGCCAGACCAAAAATGGTAATTACGTGTTTTAGCATGGCAAATGATTGAGTTATAGTGTGTGAAGAACAACTGAACTGTTAAAAGAACCAAAGAAACAGTTTTCAACACTGCCCGAGTAGTCCGAACTAATTGCGTGTGATTTGTTTCGAACTGCTTAAACACCTGTGAACATTGGCAAATCTATGTATTATCATTATACTAAGTCGGAAACTAAACTAATAAAAATATCATCTTACTAGGATGTAACTGTAACATATTTTAACCATATCGGTATCGTTAATAATTAACACCTTTTTCCTTGAAATCAGCAGCATGTAATGCAAATAATGATAACTAATCACTTGGGCATGATTGTGTCCTCGCTCTCTCTTGTGCTTCAAAATGAAATTTACATGGCTTATCTTGTTTTTTAGATAATCATTGTGAGACAAGCTATTTGTATAGCCGTGAGGTTAAAATTAATTTGCTAAAACTTGCTTGTCTCGCTCCAATTTGTCTTCAATTGCCGTAACTTCGCCTTTCTCACATCATCTCTTAAGGTTCCATTATTTAACAAGAGGTGGTTTCCGGAGCACCTGGCCTCAATCCCCAGTAGGATGTTAGAAGTTAACGTATTTAACCTGGTTTGCCAGTTTCGAAATTTTTACTTTAGACATTGATTGTCATGTTTGTTTGTTGTTATTATTATTATTATTAAATAACGCTCATAAAATTTACAACCTTTAACTCAAAACTTAAATTCTCGACAAAATAACGATGTAAAATTTATCTTACCAGTTTAAGTCAAAATCACAAGCCAAAAGCAAAGTAAAATATTTGAAACTGTCAAAATCGGTAAAACACGTGAACTGCCACAGGGAAGTTAGGTCAGGTGCTCCGAAAAGGTAAGCTACACCCGTCATGTGTTTAATCAGTATAATAAAATTTGGCTGAAAGGAACATGTAACTATTAGACATCAAATATACCCAGCGTAATTCTGGATACAGAGATATAATAATTATTATTAAATATTAACGTGATGATGACCATAAAAGTTTTTAGGGCATTCATAAGCCCGGGCTTCCAATATCCTTGCGTCAACGGCTTTCTTTGTTGTATAAAGTCCACATAATGGAAACTTTTATTTAATATTTTCCCCAAGAATCATCTAAAAAGAGTAGAATAATAATTGGCACTTTGACTGACCCTTGAATTGTTTTCGTTCAAAAAGTGGGTGGGGTAAGAATAGGGGGTGTAAATGATTCAAAAACGGAAATACTCAATGGCTTTGTTTTATATTAATATTTATAATCAAAAGAGATTTGTAAAAATTTAAAATATTTTTGTAAAATCTGTTATATAGGGTCATGCTGGAATTTTAATAGATATGATGCCTTTAACATCACTTCCCTCAAAAACTTTACTGCTTTTGATTTTAATCTAGCAGGCGTTTCAAACAATTACACTAAATAGCAATAAAATATACTTTTAGGGTTTAAGTTATATGGTATTGTAACCCAAGCTCTTCAGATATTGGTTACTGAATATTACAAATAAAACAGTGTTCAGTGAACTTACTGAAATACAAGACAATTATCTGCTATTGTTATGTAGCGTTTATATAAACAGTAAAATAAACAATGAATCTGATTTTCTCTACCGTACCAAATAATATATTTATAAAGCTTATAAACAACAGATTCTACGATTTTCCTAATAATTTTTCATAGAAACTTTCAATGATGTACCCATGTTTTATATGTATGTCATATTTTCTATCATACAATTTACTTTTACAAGATTTATCATTATCTTTTATAAGAATATTTTACGAAAGTGTAGATGTATAATCGCCAAAAAAGATATATATATATATATACATGTATATATATATATATTATTAGCATCACGTTTTGTAGACATTCATGTATTGATTTTTTTTTCAAATTACTGTTTCAAGCTTTAATAATGATGGGTTAAAAGAATTAAACAAATTTTGTAAAAACGGAACATAACTTTAAGTTATATAAAAACAAATAGTGTGTTGTCTGGATTCAGTCTTAGCGAACTACATGGTACTGAAATAAAGAAAATGTATATCTTAGATTACAAATGAGAATTCACCTCCGATTTGACAAGTGTTTCGATGTAGTTCAAAATGACACCTTTAATTTATAATAAAAAAATCAAATTAACCAGATTTAAGTGAAGGAAGATCTTATGTTAGGAATAATTGTGAAACTGGGATATGAATGTTCTAATTGTTTTGATAGTCTTAAAAAATACCACCAGGTTCACCTTTTAAATAGCTACTCACAATTGGTTTATTCACGTTTATCCAACATTTGAAAAATCACTATTCACACTTATCCAACATTGGGTTTACGCACCATTGATTTAAGCTATTTTTTACCTGTAGTGTGATAAGTTTCCCCTACCAGAATTAAAGTTCCTTTAATTAAAAAGTATGTAATAACATGTCATATTTTTACTGAAAGTTTAAAATAGCCAAAATTTTAACTAATGTTGAATAAATATGTTAAATCTTAGAAATTCAAGTTTTATTTCCTACCTTGATAAATTTCAATAAAGTTATATTTAAAAAACAATAATATTTATTCTTAATTGAGAATTAAAAATAACAATAAATAAGAAATAAATATGTCACTTTTTAATAATTATTTTTTCCCCTACCTACCTACGGTAACTAAATTTTGATAACGTAATATTTTGACAAATAAATATGAATTGTAATATATTTATGTTCACTGAAAGTTTTACATCTTATGAGTGTATATACAATATAATACAATATTTTGCAATGTTCATGGAAATGGTACATTAAGCTGAAATGTTTACAACAAAATAATTATTCTATAACATGGTAGTTATAAAAACTTAATTTTATTTACAATTGTTGCCTAAACTTTACAAGTAGGACTATGGAACATCGCTGTCTGACTGCTGAGTAAAAAGCGTAAAAAATGACACCGACTGACCCATCTTTGAACGACAAGCAAGGAAACAAGACAAGATGTACACCTAAAATGCAGCAGTGCTAGTCATTCAGAGGTGGGACAGTACAGTAGGTGTTTGCCGAGCCAAATGTATTCAATAATTTATTCTTTCATATATTTTCCATCATGGAGTGATTAGAGGTTGGATTGATTGAGAAATTGATTATATTGTTTAATCATTTTAATTTCATGCGTATATTTAAAAAAAATATTACAAAGTAATAGTGGTTTTAAAAATGATGTTACTGTTAAAAATGTGACACCTGTTTAATGCTTTAACCGTATAGAAAAATAAAATATATACTTAATAAAGGTTATGTTCTTGGGATATCTTTTTTCCAAAATGCAGCGTATTTGGGATTTTTTTCAATAAAGTTCCATTCTTGCAATGTTTTTTTTCCAAAATGAAGAATATTTTATATATTTTCCAATTGGATTTTTTGTTCTGAAATGGAGCATAATTTGGATATTTTTTTCAAATAAAAGTTATTTTGAATTTTTCTCCTATTATATTTTTGATATTTTTTTCCAAAATAAGTAAGTTGGGTTTTTTTTTTAATTTCTCAAAAACAATAAAAAGTAAATAAATAAATAAATAAATAAATAAATAAATAAATAAATAAATTCAAATTCAAAATAAAACTTCAGTTTTCATTTTACCATGGACCCGGTTTCACAATCATTCCATCATCAGATTTTCCAAAATTTATATTTAGCGAATTTTGGCAATCATTGGAACTTAGAATAAACATTTTTGACAAAGCTTTATGTGATCTACAAATAAACTCCAGGGTATTTTAAAATTTACCAAAATCATTAATGTATCAATTTTGCCGGATTTAAATTAAGGAAAATCTTAAGAAAAGAATTATTGTGAAACTAGAGAAAGGTATATTTAATCTTCAAAAAGGTAAAGGTATGAATTTCCATGTTCACAGTACCCAAGCCAACCTATTGTTTCCATTTTCCTTTGATGTCATTTATCCAACATAAAATTTACCTTTCCCCATATCAAAATATCAAATGTTGGATAAACACAATTTACGTTTTACCTGCCAGCGATTTTTACGACAAATTTCAACAATTTAATAACCCCTGCCGTAGCTCAGTTGGTAGAGTGCTCGCTCCGTAAATGGGAGGTCGTGGTTCGAGCCCAAACCGGGTCACACCCAAGACTTGAAAGTGGGTAGTAACTGTTCTTTCACCAATCACTCGGCAGTACGAAATGAAAGGCACGGTTCTTTTGAATGGAAACCTAAAATAAACGAGGTCCCGTGTCACGGTGGGATTGGAACGATAAAAAACCCTGTCATCAGCGCAACGCACAGGCAAAAAAAATTGCACCTTCGCCTATAGCTGGCAATTTCTCGATATAAATGGAATATTCTTGACTGGGACGTTAAACACTATTACTCAACTCAACTCAACTCAACAATTTAAACTTCTTAGAAAATAAAGATTTTATCTAATGCTTACTCTAGAAAATGGCTACAATTTTTTAAGCGTTTTAAGTTCTAGACTGTAGCCACCTTACCACAAATAGTAACTGATAACAAAACAATTCAATTATTATCTTCTTCTGTTTCATTATTTATTTACTTAAGATAACCCAGTTAAAACACTATTTTTAACATTGTTTCAACGATTTTGATTTTGATAGTATTTTTCTCTCTTTACAAAGAAATGCAATAATATACCAATCAGTCGGCACTTGTATAAAAGACACCAGTGTCGTCGATTAAATAGGCTAATCGTCCCATTTACTCTGCTTGTGACACATTCTTACAATTTATAAACCATTTTTTTGTATTTTTTATGATATACGAGGTTTTACTTAATCTTATTTGTAACACATATCCCTATTATTTCTGTTATTACCGTTTTTACTTCTAGGCTCTTATCACATTGCAATATAAACTAACTGATACATAACGATTATATTCTTCTATTTCATTGTTTATGAACTGCAGATAACCCAGTTATAACACTACCTCAAAAACTGTTTCAATAAATTTGATTTTGATAATAGATTTTTCTCTGATCACAAATAAGCTTTCAATAATTTACCATTGTAATAAGATCAAGTTTTCTGTTAAGCATTTCAGTTTTGTTGAATTTATTGGTTTGACCGACTAAACTGTAAATAGTGTCATTTCTAGTGCAAAAATATAATGAGTCGCTAACAGTTTCCTTTATGATTTTCGACACAAATGAATCTTATAAACCATAGATGGAGTGATGATTTAACCGAATGGCTCACCCGGGAAGACATAAAACTTCCCCTAGGTAACGCATTAACCCTTTAACAAAGGGATGTGAAATAAAATCATTTCAAGACGTCTTTCGGATACATTTCTTCACATCCCAAAATAAAGAACGATTTTATCCGCGCTCACACTGCATGAAAGGAAATAGATGTGGATGAAATATGTTATCAAAATAAATTACAGTTTTTTACAAACTAACAGTTCTTTACAAGAGTAAATGTAAAATTATTAAAATATATTTAATGCAGATTATTTAACGATGGGGCGATATTACAAAGCGACAGATGTGCGGTAATAAATGTACTAGCCTTCAGTAACTTAATTGGGTTTTTTTTTTTTTAATTAAGCATACTTTTCAATCAATTACACTAAATAGCAATAAGATATACTTGTGGGAGACAATTACTTATTACTTATTTAACAACAAAAATAAAATAGTATTCAGCGAACTTACTAAAATACAGCGTAATTCACTATCGTTACTGTTTACGGGTGTAGATCGCCATACCACAGATGATAGCAAAGTCTCACAACAAATCACATCATTTCATCAACATTTGTTTCGTTTCAAAGCTTTTGATTTTAATAATGACGTTTTTATTCTGACAACGAAGCTGGAAAAATTAACCAGCATATTATGTTGTACATTTTGTTATAAAACTCTGTTTCATTTAGTGTTTTGACCGAAAGCAGATTTTGATCTGAAAGCAGAATTCAGTGTTTTTTGTGCCTAAGTATAAAATATTTTAATTGAGAAAACATATTTTCATAAAAAATATTTGACGATAGGGAGCGATAGAGAATTTAACTTTTTATTACATGAAAGCAGATGTGTTGTTATAACCATTCTAAGCATTCACTGACTTTATTGTGTATCGATATCGATTACATTGTTTGATTGTAGGCATGCCAAGTAGCAATAAAATAAACTTTTAGGAGATAACTTACTAGACCTTATAAACCACACTTATGCTTAATTAAACATTTTCTTTTTTGGTTATAGGCGCGCTCAAATGTAACATAATGGTTCAGATATTTAAAATATGAATAAAAAACTTCACAACACAAATAAAAAACACCACCCAATGCATGTCACACCATAATCCCAAAGCCAATTAAAACTTTGAAACAAGCTTATTAAGTTTATACCACGTGAACTCCCACCAGAAGAGTGGGACAAAGGTAAGCACGTTCTGTTTAGCTGTCTACACCGTGTGATATTATAAATGTTTCCGATAGTTATGACGCTGACATCAGCCTGGAGATAAATCGCACTTAAAACCATCCTATATTCATAAATACTGTTTACTTCATAACAATTATAAATTTTGTATTTGTATTCACACAGATAAAGACATTTCTTTTAACGTTCGTATAATGATATGTACATGTTTCACCATGATATATATATATACATGTATATATAAATGCAATTTGTGATAATTGTTATAAAATTAATAATATTCAAAAATATAAAATGAATATGGTAATCTATAGCATTTACATCTAATATCAGTCCGACGTAAGCCGGGAGTTATATTGTCCTCTCAATTCGGTCGTTTGATTAACATGTTCCTATTTAATTGGTTTGTATATTGCCAAGAAAATATACAAATTTGATTAATTCGAAATACTTCAATATTGCGTATAATATTTATTTAGACGATGTCAACATGAAATGTTTCATACTTGTTATGATGTACCTTAAGGAATACATATCATTATAAAACTTGATAACATGACAAAAATAACTACAGCTTTCACAGCATGCTATCTCGTGGAAAATGATTGATTGCTAGATAGAATATAAATTTTGATTGATGTATTCCGTACCATTTGGTTGTTATTCAAGCAAAATATTTTATAATAAAACAATTTGTACTGAATGCACTCGTGAACATGGCTTGATATCCTTTCTACTGTATTGGTAAACAATTGTTGTATTTTGTTAGTTTGGTAAGAACGTGACAGTCAATTTTACTTTTTCTACACAAATGTTTGTAATCCAACACCTATCTAAAGCATTTGGCATCTTTCTTCAATGACAAGATTTTGCTGATAATATGTTGTGTTTAGATATACTATTCTTTTTGTTGTCAACTATAAAATGTTTTTACAAACGATGTTAATAGTGACAAGAGATATAAACATCTGCAATAAAAATGGTAGAAAGTTTGGTTAGCTTTACTGATCTGACTTTGCATTAATGCTGTATTCAGGATTCTGCGTCTTTTGCAGTTCGGGCAGAAATTACTGATTTGGATTGGCATAGGACACTGATTACACGCAAGTGTTACTTATAAAGCAAAAATAATACTGTGCATGTTTATTAACTCTCGTTTTCTATGTATTTAGGCTTTCATTTGCACAATGACAGTGTTAATTTCCTCAATAAAATAAAAAAGAAATAAATAGTCTTGAAACTTGATTAACTTTTGTGCATGCCCGTATATGTACCAAAACAAATGACCTAGCTATGTCGATTTCCTAGCTAAGTTCTAATGCATGTATTATTACCCCTTATACTTGGTAATTTGCAATTAAATGCATATGTATAGTTTTTATACAGTAAACTATTCTGAAGTTTTTTGCATGACCTATGTAATCGTAAACTTTTGTTTTTACTAATTAACGAAATAAAAGTAGTACTTCAAACCTTTTTTTGTTTAATTACCACGGTAGCTCAATGGATAGAGTGATTGCTTCGTATGTGGTAGGTCGCTGTGAACCCCGTTAGTTTTGACCATGTTTAATGAAATATGTATACTAATGTATAAATGTTAAAATGTAAGAATATATTTCATTACATTCGGTTTTTTTAATTTTGTAAACATTAAAATCTAAAATTTAAAATTAAACACTTTTACATTTTTCTATAATTTAATTCCATGTATCTTTTCAATACCATCCTTTTTCGGTTTATTTGTGATAACCAATGTTGGTCACGTGATCAATAGCGAAAATGACGGACTACTTTTTGTGTTTGGTTGAAAAAGTATACAATGTAGCGCTTTCTACATGTTGTGATTTTTGCGGTTTGTTTTGATAGCTCAGCATACCGATTTTTTATTTTGTAACAAAATCTAACCAATCAATTTGATCTACTGTCCGTTTACTCTGCTGGAGAGAAAGGAATAACGCTAATATCTCAAAGATTTGAATGGCACGGTTAAAAATCAATTAATCATAAACTTACATGAGCCGAGTCGTTGCTAACAATCCTTATTTCGATCTAATCCATGCATTATAACTCATTTAATGCACCAAAACGTGTTTTGGATGGGTGTTTACAATGGTAAAAATTTTGACAAAATGGCGGAGTCTTTCGTGTGACGTAATGATGACGGAAGAATTTATTATTTACGTAGGCTCGCGAGGGGTACAATGAAGGGTAGTTCAAAGGTCGGGTTGAGTTTAAAAGTTTGAATTTACGTCAATTATTTTCAAAAGTTTGAAAATGCAGAAAGGTAGTTCACTTTTTTACTTTATTAAATCGATTTTGGTCATCCCAGTTACGCAAAAATCAATCCTGTTCTTGAGCTGCACTAACCTACGTAAATTGTCGACTCTTTCGTCATGACTACGTAACATAAAGAACCCCGCCATTTCGTAAAACAGATCACCATTGTAAACACCCACCCAGAATATATTTTGTCGCATAAAATGATATTTTAAGCAAGGATGGAACCGAAACAGAAATTTTCAGTTACGACTCGGCTCATGTAAGTAAAAGAAACATTGATTTGTACCCGTCGTATTGAAATTTATATAGTATTTTGCGATCTTGCTTTCTCCGAAATAGGCTAAATAAACAGTAAGATGCAAATACAATGTCCGCCATTGCCAGTACCTCTGTAGAATTTATTGTTAACAATCCACATCAGTGCCGTCCTCAACTTTCTGCTCCATATTCTGTGAACAACAGTAACTTTTGAATTCATTTCAAATTCCATTTTCAACAACTGCGTTTTCCAGTTCAAAAACTAATCGTGTCCACTGACTGATCAACGTAAAACTCCAGTACCGTAAAAACGTTCATCATCATGTTTGATCATTGAACATGTGTTGCCGTCGCCGTCGGCGGTTGTTAATGGTAACGAGCTAATCATGCGTCATAATTATATGACGTCATTTGTATTGATGCGCCATATGACGGTGGTAATTTGAACGTAAAATGTTGTTAAAATCAATTTAATTATCATTAAAATTATAAATATTATTGCAAAATTATTAACATTGTTTTTTAATTAAATTATAAGAAATAACTTTGATATTTTTTTGGTTTATCATTTTTAACCCCAAAAACCGGTGTGCAAACTTTTGTATAACCCGCTTCGCGGGGTTATACAGTTTGCACACCGGTTTTTGGGGTTAACCCTCTTAATACCGGAACGACATTTTTGTCATTACCGGCTTAATACCGGAACGACATTTTTGTCACTTGCCGGCTTAGTACCGGAACGACATTTTTGTCAATTTCCAACAAATCATAAAATTGAAAAGATATTTTTTTTTTAATTTTAATATTTGTGATATTGAACAAACATGAATATGTATGTGTGTACCGTGTGATGATAGACAACGTTATTGGTGACGTTATATTAAATAAATCGTGACGTCATATAGATTGAAATGTGACGTCATTGGTTATGTTGATGTGTCCTTGCGATCGATTGATTTGCTTATGCTCTCACCGAGTTTAACGGAATGGACGGAGGAACTTAAAACAGCGATAACGATTCTTTATTTACCCATAATTCGAAAACTCTGTTCTCCTACTGCAACCAGACAGAAATAACCCTACATTTAATTTGATTAAAAGCAAAGTCTCTTTGCATTTTTGTGAACAAATTTAATACAGATTATAACAGATGATAACAATTAAGATACTATACATCGATGCAATGCTGTTGATTGGCACAATGGGAACTATGAGTTATTCACAAAATTTGTAGGCCTTTATTTTGCAATGGATTTAGTATTACAGGGGTGTAGATATGAATCAATTATAACCGAGGCAAAACAGTAGAAGTGTCATAGGTCCTAGGTTTTTTTATCCTTTTCTATTTTCATCGTGATTCTGTAAAATAAAAATACGATCTGATTTTTACCGAGGCAGTTTGTCTCGTTTGCACCATAGTAAAGCACGCCCCTGACAGCAAGTCAAGTTATCATCAAAAACTAACATAGTTAACCCATGGCTGAATCACAATACAGCGACAAAGTAAAAACTTCGAAACTGGCAAATTAGGTTACTCAAACAAGTGATCTTCTACGAGAAACCAACAATGCAGAATTAATGAAAATTGAAATTATGATCCAATTGAAATAGTTTATAAACCATCTAAATATGTCGTTTAGCTAAACAGATTATTCCTGAAAATATCCTCCAAACTGTAAGGGCTTATTGTTTTAATATACTACAACCGTACTTATTATACCCTCCGCAAATGAAGTTTAGGGGTAAAAAGGAATCACCCTGTCCGTCTGTCCCTCCGTCTGGTTGTCCGTCTAAATGTCGTGTCCGCTCCATATCTTCCATGTCTATGAATTGCTTTTGATCAAACATGGAACAAAAATAAACCAAAATGAGACGATCTGTTGAATACCAAATTAATGTGCATAAATCAAAGGTCAAGGTAGAAGGTCAATATTGGGGTGGGGGTTCGGGGGGGGGGGCTATTTGGCTTTCAAGAGACAGTTCTTGTTTGATTTGTTCCGAAATATTCCACAAAAGGAACAAAAATTCTGTAAGGTCTGACCAAGACAGGCAGTAATCATAAAAAACAAACATACTAATCCATGTCCGATCACAATCCAGAAGCAAATTCAAAACTTTGGTATGGACAAGTTAGGTTAATCACGTGAACTTCCACCAGGAAGTGAGGCCGGGTGCTCCGGAACAGTAAGCACCTCCTGTTTAGAATAACAATAACTGCATTTTTGTCCCATCTATATATCTCTCAAGATTTAGAGTAAGTGATCATTCTTTAGAAACAGAGGGGTACTAAGAACAGAAAGACTTGCAATAGCTATCAAGTTTTTGAAAATGAAGAACATCTAATACTTGGATATAATATCATCAAAATAGGATGTATATATATTCTGAGTGATATCCTTGGCTCCAAAGAGTGACGGCGGGTTTTATAGGTGATTTACATTGCCCCCCCTCTTTATCATGTATGGCATAACAATTTATTTTTACACAAAATCCTCATTCTATAATTAGACAAGGTCTACATTGATGTCCAACAAGCGCTTTATTTTCGTAAGTTTGTTCTAGTAGAACAGCACACCTTGTCATCTATATTCTTCATTTTAAAAAAAAAATTATACAGTAAACCTAGAACAATGTGTGACAAACAAGAATTCATGGGTGATCTATGTAGATTTATTGTATAAAATATTTCAGCCTACTTGATATTATGTTTTGAAAGAAAATGAGATTCATTTTTCAAGCATATATTTGTAGAAAAGGAAAAATTTAAGAAAAATATTTTATAAAGATAAAAATACATTGATAAAAAAAAGATTAATTAAAATATATTCGGATGGGATTTGAACCCGTGTTATACAGCTTATGAAGCGTCCTCGTTACACAGAGAGCTAACCAAAGCACTTAGTGTCCGCAGTCCATCGGTTATATGTGCAGTGGCCAGTTTTAATTTTCCAGAGTTTTCAAAAATTGACTATTTTCTCTTGAGAGGAACACTTTAAAAAAACTGAAAAGACTGAATTTTGGTAATATTTTCAGAAACAATTTATGTTAGTCCCCAGAGGAGAACAATTTGAAATGTCCTCATTTTTTTCTTATTAAGCATATGAGAATACAAAGATGGACTTGTTCCGCGACTAAATATTTGTTTACATGAATTAAATAAATGAATCAAGATTTTATTCTGTGTACTTGTACCATAAACATAGAAAAATGTTGCGTATAAAAATCATTGTTTAATTTTTCTCAATCTCTTTGTTCTTAAGAAATAATTACAATTGAGATTTTTACCTTATTTTTGTCATATTTACATTACTCTAAAATTACAGATTGTGGTTCAATTTTTTTCAATTGGTTCTTTATTTCTTTTACTCATTTACCCTACCGATAACATTAAGAATGGAAATTTTATAAGATATACTTCCCACCTGTAAACGGCATTCTCAAATGATATCGGGTGTCACGGTTGTTAAAAAAATTTTGAAGTGATAAACACATGGAATATAAATTATTTCTAATTTGCATAAATTGTTAACATTTAAACCATCAAAGACATTCTTATTACTGTAGGATTTTATGTTTGTATTTAAATTGAAAGTAAACATAATTTGATTCGTATAGAATATACATGTGATTATCTGATTCATTCGTCTACAATGTATGCTTCGCTTGAGTATTTTTTTTTTTTTTGCTGTTACATGCATATATTATATTAACTTTCGATGGGATTTTATTATTGAATTATCGACATAGAATGACAGTAAATTGAATCCAATCTGTGGAAAATCATCGTCAAACAATGTGTTTTTTCATTACGTCATTATCACCAAGAATTTACGTCAACAATGTGTCGACGTCATCGATGTTTCAATGCATCGATTTTTGAACGCTGGAACTAAGAGGGTTAAAAATGATAAACCAAAAAAATATCAAAGTTATTTCTTAACTAGATGGAGACGAATGAAATGAAATTTATACGTCTGGTTTGTTGTTTGTAAGTTTTGAATCTTTTTCTCGACAGACAAATTTCACTAAGTGACCATTTTAATTTTGCAGTCAACGAAAATTTCAAAATGATGCCGCTTTATAAATGGTAAAATGAAAAACAAACGTAAGTTTAGAAATGTACTTTTTTAATTTATTTAATGCCAAAATTAATTAACATGAATTATCTTTTCTATTTGTAACTCTTGGTATCAGATGCATGACGTCACAATCTGCTTTCATCTGAGCAGAAACCCACTGAACGTGTTAAAACCATAGCGACCTGCGTGACTGTGTAAACCATGGTTAATGTGGTTCTTCATGTAACATTATCTGATGCCTTCAAGCGCAAAACAACTACTTTTGTTCCCATATCCAAATCTCCTGTTCTTTCGGATCTTACCGCTCCCACTTCATTAAAGTTTTTCATGATGTCCAAATGTGCTGGGCCTTTTTTGTCCATGACCGTCACAGCAAAAACATATGTTCCACTGACCGGAGCCACAAAACGACCAGTTCTAACACTGTATCCATTACCGATGTTGGTCACTACTCGGTCATACTTTATAACCCGACTTCGTGCAGTGTTTTCATTGGCCAAATATACATAGAAGGCTACGCTAACTTTTTTTGCTGTAAAGAAAATCAGTTGATAAAAATTTTCCTCACATACTTGATATACATATTCAATTGAATATGCATGCATTTCATGGTGGTGAAATTAAGTTTTCTGTTCTCGTAAAAACGATATCTGATTTCTACTGATATCATACTTTGCTATCTTTTGAGTATCATTTTTGATTTATTAAGGTGGTTTGACGTTTTAAGGGCATCTTAAGATAAATTTATTTGTAGATACATAGATGTATTTACGTGTCAAACGTTGTTCTCGTTGCGAGATGTTTTGTTACTTTCTCTTTGCTTTTGCGGAATGAAAGACTTACTTGCCAGAATAAACAGTTAATAAAACACAAATGCACATTCAAGGAAAGAATGTGTGTTTGGGAGGTTGAATATTGTTTTACGCCACCTCCAAAACGTTCAGCTATTTCTGGCAAAACAATTTTCAATCTCGAGGATAAATCTGAAAACAAGTTCCATGAGTTTTTGGGACCGTTATTGATCTGTTTTGTGCTAGTGTCCTTGTCCATAATTTCACCGGATAAAATCACAATCCATTATACAGGTACTTGTTCAACCAGTTAAGACGAAAACAAGACTCCTTTCTCCCATTGTCTAGCCCATAGCGATGCGAATTCTTGGTGTGATGACGAACGCCTTAATTAGCCAGCCCTAATCAAAGTATAGGATTTTATTAATATTCTACACAAGATTTTCCAACTATCAGCCTAAATTCGTGATGTTTTTATCTTAATATCTACTTATACTAATTTTTGACATTTGAATTACTATTATTATTATTATTATTAGTAGTAGTAGTAGTAGTAGTAGTAGTAGTAGTAGTATATTTTCTTTTTGTAAAAGTGGTATATATTCAGTGAGTTTTTGAATCCGAAATAACAGGAAAATATTAACTATTTAGATAAAATCACGATCAGCAAACTGCAAATGACATTCTGCTTACCTGTTAACTTCTTGAGCTCAGCCAGTTGTTCTTGTGTTTGAGATTGTTTCTTTTCCAGTTCATCCAGTCGTTGTTCTGTTGTTTTATTAATTTCGCCCCTTACATCAGCCAGAAATGCAGCTAACAGACCAAGTATGACGATATATTGGTGTTGCATGGTAAAAATTAAGATTCAATAATAATACCTAAAACTGATACACTAAAACAAAGTTTCAAACACAGCCCGAGAATAGAGTGAGTTTGAAAAAAATATTCGCGCAGACTGTTTTAAAAGGGCAAACAGTGGCAACAGGTTGTTCAAACGCGGATCTAGCATTGTATCCTGTTTGAGTGCAAACATTTTGTGCGATTTTACCATATGCAATTTTTACAAAATTAATCTGTGTTTGAAAGATTTATGCAATATAAATAAATAGAAATACTGTACTTTTGTGACAATAGGTAACAGCTTTATTCATAAAAATCTCATTGTATTCATCAATACTTGAAAATATCACTGAAATTAACGTGAAATGAAATGAAAACACCCGTCAACCATGCATAATGTCGTTAAAGTTGCAATACTCTAAACAATGGGCAATTGTTATTTGATAGCGATCAAAAACAATAAAAAATTATATTTGTGTTCCCATGTTCTCTTAAATTCTCAAGTTTGATTACACATGTGACGAGTGCTTACCCTTTCTAAGCACCTTGCCTTAATTTCCTAGTGAAAGGTACCGATTTTAAATTAACTTGCCAGATTTGTTTTTTTTTTTTTAAATTTTGCTTTGGAATTGCGATTAAGACATGGATAGGTATATTTTTATCAAATTCACTTCAAAATACCATACCATGTATGACACAAGTTCGCAAATGTGTTACTTAAAGTACACTCAAATATTTCTCTACTCATGACTCAAATATTCCAATCCATTTCATGGATATGGAGTGGTATGTTTGTTTTTTATGCTTTACGAAAAAAGCGTAAACAGTGATCTTTCATTTATTTCCAATCTTATCTGATCATTTAATACGCAAAATTTAACACTTTCATAATTATATTTCGTTTTATACTGTGTTATAATATGTAATTGATCTTAAGGTCAACACATTATATTGACGTAGTCCTTCGTTCTTGTGTGAACTGATTTTAAATTAATCAATCTTTACTAAATCTTTGATATTGAACTGTTCTGTTTCTAAGTTAACTAAAATAGAATATCTTCAAAGTTATTTGTTTATTTTATTCAATAACATTTATGTGGTTGCATTAGACAAAATCGTCTGGCTAAAGCAATAAGAATAAAGTTCATTCGTATTACATAAAAATATAAGCATTTTAACATTCTGAATTAAATGTATCGGCAATAAACGCATTCAAAACACATTTCATCAGGATTAATTAAATGATTAAATGATATAACCATGAGTTGATATATAACCGGAACAATTACCAAATAATTCTGAAACATGTTTAACCAATAAATACATATAGGCTTAATACAATAATTTAACTTCTGTTAGTTTGTTAGTTTTGAAAATATAAATTACAAAATTTGTTAAAAGATGATACTTGAATCAAACAGGGGATATAAAACCAATAGTAATTTTTTGTGATTTTCATTAGTATTTAATCTGCCATTTTCATAGTTTTTACTTTTCTTTTGGATTCTGATTTGAACATTGTTATATGTTTTGTTTTGGTCATAGTGTTTGTTAGCTTATGTCTGTATATATTTGCTTTTAAATAGGATTTACTATTGAATCAGTTTTGAAAACTTTTCGATGCATTTAAGACATATTTCATTTTCCAATCAATCAAACAGAAATAGATCGATCCATGTTCAATTCACAATACAGCAAGTAAAGTAATAACATTGAAAACTTGTAACAGGTAATAATCACATTGATGCCCGAATACGAAATTCAATCATAGGGGCGTCAAACTTTTATGTTTGTACAATAGGAAGGTGTATTGATGCAAAAAAAAAAGGAAAAATGCATTTCCAATTACTGTTTTTAAAAACATATTGAAATTCCATTTCAACGCTGACAGGTCGCATAGTAAGATGTCCAAACAGTTGTTTTTTGCAAATATATTAATTTTAGTGAAGGTTAAATTAATTGCAATCATGAAAACTGCAGATACACTGATCCCATGCTTAATGAATTAAAACGTTTTCTCAGCGGTTTGACTCCTGGTACATAATTGATGGTTGTTGTGAAGGGAGTATTTACGTACACATTTGTTGTTGATATTGATGTAAAAGTATTTTGTTATGATATTTTTGTACTAAATCTACCCTCATTGTAAATAAAGTTATTTCAATTTCCATTACTCCTGCATGTATATGACTGGTATTTATCTGTACTTATTTCTATAGTGCAAGTATACTATAAGCGTGATTTATCAATGTATGGTCTCATAGACATTCGGAGTAAACCGTATGATGATGTGTCTACTCATCAAATTATTTTACAGTTGCTTTCTTTTCTAAAACTCTCGACCTCGCAGATGTTCACATGTTTACTTATTTTTCCAGATTTCAAAGTTTTTACTTTAAACAGTCTGATTCTGTTGATGTTATTACTTATATAGAAATACTTGCATTACATATTACTTCTATATAAGGGCATCTGCTTTTAAACACCAGTAACTTTTTATCCCTATTGGTTTTTATTCGTGTTTTTGAACCTCTATATAAGGGTCACATCTGCCCATAAAGGACACCTTTACCGGTTCCCCTGGGTGGCCTTTATGGATACGTTACGTTTGTCTGGATACATGTATATATTTTCTCAAATATTTACATTTGTGTTAAATACCTAGTAAGTATTTTGAAGATGTAGCTCTAATTTTATTTCCTGCTGCTATTGTGTTTTACGTATTGCCTCGCTCTGTAACATTTGTTTTAAAAGTTTGTGAATGGTAATTATCTGTAGTTATTTCCATGGTACAAGTATACTGTAAGCGTTATTCATTAACATATGGTATCATGGACGTTCAGAGTAAACCGTATAATGATTTGTCTACTCATCAAATTATTTTACAGTTTCCTTCTTTTCTAAAGCTCTCGACCTCGTTTCCTTCGCAGAGCTTCACATGTTAACTTAATTTTCCAGATTCCAAAGTTTTTACTTTTTTTGTGAAATTGTGATTTAATTATTAGCTACTGTATTTCCAGAACTACTATCTAGTCGATATACTGTATTTACCCTCAAAGTTTGGTTATCATGTAAAATGTAATGAATTTGACGTTTATGTGTTCAAAATATCTGTACACAACAAGTAACGGTTAGTCCAACTATGTTTTTATAGAGTGAAAAAGACCTTTTTCAGTTAATTTTACCTTACATACAGCCCCGTCAGAACCTTCATATGCAAATAAATGAATAAACCCGTAAATGATATTTGAATCGTTTTTACTTTTTACCTTTTCACAATATATAGCTGTACTTTTTACAGGTAAGAATAGGAACCGTACCCTATTGAAATCATGTCACATAAGCAATGTTTGAGGCCATATAAGGTCATATAAACATGCTAAGTTTGAAAAAGTTAATAAGTAATATTTGTTTCTACCCTCATTTCTACCCTCGTTATGTCATTACATGTTACGCATTTACTCAAATAATTATGATATACATGTATGTGCTTCTTTTCGTTTTGCCTCAACAACAGTACTAAAACTAATATTAGAATTGAAACACATACATATCCATGATACAAAACATCAAAAAGTTTAACATGTGGCGGCAAAATGCATAAGCTCCGTAAATCATTCAAGGTATAACAGTCTCTCATTTTTTGTATTTTTAGCAGCTATTTTGAAAAATTACAGTTATGAACAATTTGTTATATTGTCAACGAAAAAATCTATAAATGGTAGTATATGTAGCTGTAATGAAAATTTACTTAATTACTATTTACTAAGAATTACTTGACATCTCTGTCAAATTGTATAAGAACTTTAGGCCACCTAACATTATTTTATTATCGTGGTATTGAGAGATACAACTTAGCTAGTGTTAGTTCTAATTCAATAACATACGTGTAATATTACTTTTAGTGTTTCTGCCTTGTTGAAATGATTTTGTCATATATAAAATTTAAGACGTTTTTTCCAATTTTTAGCACACTTTTATTAACAAAATGAAACATGTGTACATTTCAAGAGGGATTATACAAAAACCAGATGATATTGTTTAACATTTTATATAAAAAATTGTTTTGAAATTAGTTCAACAGCACAGTTATTTGACCATAAAATTACAGATAGTAAATTTATTGATAAGTGGTTCAGCACGAGTTTTAAGATAAACGCAAACAATGACGTAAGTTATGAACAGTTGGTTACCAATCAGAAATACTTGTATCGTAAAACTGTTATTACCCAATTAAAATTTACCTAATTATACATACTGCAATATCCTTACATGTTTGTTGTTTACATTTCAGTAATCTTTTGTAAGATAAATATCACCCCATGGATACAAATCACAGTGCCATTATCTGTGCATTACTTTTAGAGATCACTATCAGACATAAAGATAATTCATCAAAGGTTCATTATTTCAGATAATATATTTTAATAACACAAGAAGCAGCACTTTCAGCTCTCCATAAGATTGAGGTCATGATATGTATGTTTATCAACTCAAACAAATTAAGTACAAATGTGAATTCTAAATATGAAAGTACGGTATTGTTGAATGAAACATAAACATACCTTTCCAAATCGCAATCCCTAAAGCAAAGTAAAAAAATTAAAACTGTCAAATTAAGTTAACATCTGAACTTCAACTAGGGAAGTGAGGTCAGATGCTCCGAACAGGAAGTTATCTTGGTCTAAAGTTAAATCTTCGAAGCTTGTAAATTAGATTAAATATCATTATATAATTTTGGCTAGTATTATTTTATGTATTAACCTACATTAAACGTTTTAACATAAACTTTATGTACTCTCATCTTCATCAATAGCAGCAAGAGATTTTTCTAATTCACTCTTATATAAATAAAAGACAAAAAGGTATTAATATCATAAATATAGAAGGTATTGGATTGCATTTTGTCTGTTTAAATAACATTTGATGAAGTACTATGTCACTATAATCAATTTCCGACGTCATTTATATATTAAGAGACTGTCTCGTTCGTAGATTAGTAGGAAACAGATAATTATGTAAAACCCTATATAACCTTTACGGATCTAGCTTAAGGCACAAACAGATTCATCCTGTATAGCTATGTTTATGAGCATTTGTTTTGTGATTATTATCAGGATTGGCCTATATCAGATGGTTTTATGCATACATAAATTGTTTCTTAAACATTCTTCAGACTTTTACGACAAAAGTAGACATTAAAAAACCGAACATATTACACAATATAACGAATTCAGTCTCCAAAACCCTTCTGTTATAACACACATAAAATACACAAAGAACGATTTTAAAAATGTCCAATCAAAGGCCTTTTTGCTGTTATCAAAATGCACTTTTTATTATTATACATTACTGAACAAAGCAAAAGGTTATAAGTAAAATCGTGTTAAACATTCTAGTTTAAATTCACTGCAAACAAATTAAAAGGAACTTCTACCCAGCCAACAAGCACACGCCATGGTTGAAACAAAATTGAGAACTGATGGAGAATGAATCCATAATATGTCAAATATATATATGAACACAGAGACATTACACTTTCAACAATATTGCATTATTGCAATATAAACCCTTGAGAACTAGGCCCGCAATATTTTTTTAATATTATTGGCAAGCAAATGATTTGCTTACAAGAAACAATATTCTATTCTCAACTACGAATCAAACATATCAAAAGCAGGAAAGTTGGCAATAGAAAAAACTGAAGGCAATACCTTTAACTAAAATGCCAGAAATATACTATAAAAGCTGACATAATCTTTAAATTAGTTAAACTCTACGATGTCATGTTATCTGAACTTCATATACCATAATGTTGTATATAGAATAGGTGTAATTGATGTGGATGATACCAAGTTACATAAATGCATGCGTAGATAGTCATCTGTTTAAAATAGGTAACCGACAACAAACACACCAATCATCTCAAAGCAAAGCAAATACTTTGAAAACTGGAAAATAAGGAGGTTAAACACATAAGTTTCCGCCAGAGAAATGAAGAAGGTGCTCTGAAAGGGTTATTATCTCTGTTTAACAAAAATTGAGAATATAAGAGACATGGTGCCGTATGACGTTACTTGTTGGTATACATTGTACATATCAGCAATATTATGGCAACGGTCAAAGAATTTTAAGCCTTGAGAAGCATAGGCTTGCAAAATGACTGTGTTAACAATTTATTTGCAAGCAGCTTTTTCCGTTGCATAAAGTTCCACACCATAAATGGAAGAGACAGTTATATTTATGCATAGAAAAAGAGAGTTGCCAATAAAAAAAATAGAAGTCATCGTGTTTGTCAAACATCTTTAAATACCTTTCATGGCAGTCATTATTGAGGTAAAAGTCCCAATACGAAGCAGAACTTAAAGAATGAGTCGTAACTGTATACTGCACACTTAACTGATGATATATTTTAACACCCCATAATAATTCCTGTGATAAGCTTATTGCGTTGCGAGGACGCTTAATAACCTGCAACTTTACGACATGGGGTTCAAATCCTATTAAAATATCTTTTATATAAAATACTTTTGATATAAATTTTTGCCCTTTATAAGAATATATGCTTTAAAAATTAATACTTTTTACTAACTGATTAAGCTCGGTAATATAAATCAAAAACAAACATACTGATCTATGTCCGAATCACACTTTGAAAGCAAAGTATAAACTTTGAAACTGACAAGTTAGGTTAAATACGTGAACTTCTACCATGGAAGTGAGGCCGAGAGCTCCGTAAGGGTAACCATTTCCTATTAAGCTAACTAAACCCGCCACGTGTGAAATCAAATTTGAGTGAAAGGAACATGGAACTATTGGACGTCAAATATATCGAAGGCAATCCTTGACACGGAAACATCAAATTTATCAACAATACTGTGATGACGGCAATAAAAACATTTAATGGCCCTGATAAGCCTAAGTTTGCAATATTCCTCGATCAACAATTTATCTGTAAGCAGTTTGGTTAGTTATATATAGTTCCCGTAGTGGAAACAAGTTCTACTCTAGCTAGACTTGCACAAGTCTCTATATTAAATTATTAATTTTAGTATCTTGCCCCTTTAAAACTATTACAGAGATCAACTGACAAAAGTCAATTTACTATCAAATCCCAGGAATTCCTGGGTTTGATAGTAAATTGACTTTTGTCAGTTGATCTATGTAATAGTTTTAAAGGGGCAAGATACTAAAATTAATAATTTAATATAAGGACTTGTGCAAGTCTATACTCTAGCGTATTAGGTCGGAAACAAATACACCATAAGCAGGAGAAGCAGTAATATTGCTGCATAGAAAAGGAAAGTTGAAAATAGAAGATTCAAGTCATCACTTTCATGTATGTCGCACAGTTTCAAATGTAGCCTTTCGTTGACGTTATAATTGAAGTATACGTCTAAACATGAAACAGAACTTGGGGAATATGTCGTATTTTTTATTTCAAGCTCACTAGGATAGATGGCATTCATAAAGTATCCAAATTTGGATTATCAAAAGATAGAATGTAATCTATATATCTGTATTTAAAGATCTGTATATCTGTATATCAATTTGACTGATTTGCCGATAACATATTTTCAAAGTTGGACTGTCCAATTTCTTCAACATTATCTATCCTGGTTTTTTTAATGATAAATCTGTGGCACAAGTCTTAAAAATAATTAGGTCTTCTGAGTAAGTTCAACGATTTATAACTTTGAGATATTGCACTATCTTTTTTAATTGGGTTTGAATTATTACTTAAAACGTACTTTAGCAATTGAGTTTCCTTTGTCATTTGCATGTTGTAATCCATTTACTGTAACAGTAAATAACAATTCAACAATTTTATCTATTTCTGTTTCATTATTTATGGATACAAAGTCTGTACTTAAGATAACCCAATTTTAGAATAGGTTTCGACAAACTGGTTTAGTGGGTAACTTATCTTTCTTCTCAGTACAAAAAATGCTTTACATGAGCTTTGTTATTGTTTTACTAGAAGAACATTAATAAGATTTATTTGTTACATAAAGATATAGAAATAGTGCAATGGTGTGTTTGTAACAATTATCACACTGAACAGCTCTATGGAATGATAGAACATGATTTGATTCAAAATAAATCTGCTTTCAATTACATTTTTGTCATTCTCTTGTCATTGTATCGAAATATAACTCAATATATGATAGATGTTCAAAAATGTAGCTATGTGGTTTACACCGATGTTGTGATATGTAGCCTATATTAATGTTACCTATACATTCAATATACATATGTTTTATCATATTTTGCATCTACAAACCCCGCGAATACGTTAAAGATGTCTTAAAACATCAAAACAACTGTGATCGTGTGCCGTTTTTTCCTAACAAAGGCAACCCTTTTTGACGAATTAAGTATGAGTTTTAAAACGGTGAATTAAATATTTTAAATATTTTTGGTTCTTTGATAGCACTTATAAACCAAAATTAAAAAAAAAACGAATATTAACAAATGTACTCGGGGAAAATTGTACTTGTTCCGCAATGAATTAAATGATTTCTAGCGAAAATTAATCTTATCAGAAACAATATCACACTAAGGGTTACTATCACATTTCATTAACTTTAAATTGAAACGTATAACATTCTGCGCTAATTTTGACAGTTTTGAAGTAACAACTAACAGAGTTTATTGTTTCTCACTGTTTTTATAACTTTGCGATGTTTAAATTGATTGTAGCTATTCAGATCATAACATAAAAAGGGTTATATCAATTTTCACAGCAGCTTTCCTTCTGAGAAATGATTTATGGTTATGAAAACATTGCATGATGTACTCTCTACTAATGCGATTTCTGTTAATGACGCAGAAGTATTTGTACTTCGTGTTACTGTAAGTCATAGTTTTTGTTGTTCGTTGTGTTCGTTAGTTAAAATTATGTTTGCTTAATTTCAGCAATTTTTTTAATCACACTGTGCACATGATCATCTATTTTAATTGTGCCCTTAATGTATTTTTCTACATAGGACGATATAAGTCATCCTGTTTCATTTTTTACGGGAGATTGCTCTTTACATTAGGCCACTTGAGTAGTGTTGACTGTGGCATTAACAAAAAAACATTGAAAATATATATTCACAACGAATACAATACGAATACAATTTGTTTTTAAAACATTATATATTGGTATTATTTTATAATGCACATACGACATATGGATATTTGAAAAAGGCATATCATTTATACAGTTTGACGTATAAAGTACACCACATATGCAACATCCCTGTCTCAAATACCTTTATCATTGAAAATAGCCAAGTTAAACATGCACAGTTCATATAAAGTACTATATATCTAAAATATCAGGTGAACACGTTCCATAAAAACATTATGTAATGTTTAAAAGGCATAGCTTTACTACAATTTGACGTATATATTACACAATGTATGTACATTTTTAGTATATATTGCCAATAAATAGCCAAGTTTAATATTGAAAATTTAAAGATTTATTTTTATGTGCACAAAATAGGAAGTGCACATGTGGTATGAATGCATACGTTTATATAAACTCCATCCTTAGATGTTATATATTACTCTGGAATCATTTATATCACTCTCGATTATATAAGAGTGGGATCATCAAGAGCTCTTCAAATGCAATAATTGCTAAATAGAATTAAACTCCTTTTCTCATCAGACTTTTATTTAAGTTTGATGCTGTACTTGTCCAGAAAAAAACATATTTGTCACCTTTGGGCTAGTGTGTTGACATTTTATATCACATGTGAACAATTTAAATGTTTTAAGTGATTTTTCTCATCGTGTCGATATATACTGTTTTAACTGCTCGTAGTGATTTTTGTCGGGATGATATGTAACAATCTCGAGAATTAGATTGAGATTCGTTAATTTTCTGCATGATACTTGAAAGATAAATACAATTTAATTACGTCAAGAACAAAAAGATGGTTTCAAGTACCAACCTTATAAATAGCTATTACTCAATACATTACCGAGTATAAATCTATTTTAGCGTAGAAATTACTAGTAGCAAGTATTCGTTGCATACATATCTAGATAACAAACAATGAATACTGTAAAGCACTTTATTTTCGCGGCATGAAATTTTCGCGATATCCCGTTGTGAGCCCGATCCCATCGTGAGCCCCTCATGTAAAAGTCCATTCATATTTATTCGATCAAATTTATTTTTGCGCATATTATTTTCGCGATTATTTATGAACTCGCGAATTTCGCGAAAATAACATGCACGCGATAATTTCATGTTTTACAGTACCTAATATAATCCATCTATTGTTAGGCAATAATAGGAGATAAATTTACATTAGTAGTGTATTAACAGCCGATGTCATGTGATATTAATGTTAAATGTTATTGTTAAATGTACTTTTTTCTTATAAACAATATCTTTACATATATACATCATATATGAAATAGCAAAATAATGATTGCAAGTAAAAAATGTATTTTACAAGAACAAATACAAATTTATTAAACCAATAAACATTGTAAACATTTATAATACAAACAAGAACATGAGGCAACGAAGAAGAAGAAAAACATACTCACAGAACAAATAGAAAATTAATAAACCAATAAACATTATAAATATGTCTAATATAAACAAGAACATGAGACAACTTAGAAGAAGCAAAAGACTCCCATTGCAAATTAATTTTGAAAAATGTATTAAAATAATATCAGTAATGTAATTTGCAAAACACTTACAGAAGGTAACAAGATATATACGCTTGATAAAATTCCAAGCACATACTACAATGCACTTCAAGATACTTTGTAAGTACATGTATTGCTTAATACATATTTCTCACTATATTCAAGAACAAAACAGGTTACAAAACATATTGTAAAATGATTACAAGAAAGACTTTTTCATAGGAGTAGGTATAACCGCTTAGCTTGAAATATGCACGTGTCTGTTTCAATGGCTGAGAGATTTCATCAACAATAAATAAAATGGAAAGGAACAAAACATATGCCAACAATAACCATTGTTTTCTAGTGAACAATATAGGGACGAAAATTAAACTACTTCAAAGTCTTAGATCTAACTCTTGTATAGAGATTTAATATCTAACAATCTATACAGATGTATTTTAAAAAAACGATTATTATCCATGCTTGTCACAAAACAATATAATATTATAGATAAACAGACAAATAACACAATACAAGGAGAAGGTAAACATATATTTGGACCACTTATCATAAATTCCCGGCGACTTTAGATCTGAACTGATCTCATAACTATTGAAGGATCCGTAAGCATTCCGTTTGTATGTAGATCATTGATAAGCTTTATTGAATACGCACATTTAAGCCTTATTCAATGAAGCAACAGTCCTTGTATATGAAAAAGCTCCTTCCGGAGTACCCGACCTCACCTCTCCAGTGGAAATCCACGTGCTAACTTAATTCACCTCTTTTTAAGTTTTCTTCTGTATAGTGATTTGGACATGGATTGATATGTTGGTTTTCAATTTATTTCTAAATAATCATTAGTTTTAGAAACAAATGATGGAATATTGTTTTTAGCGATTCCGACCCATATATAGACATTATAGTAATCAGGACCCATCCACCTATTTAGTACAAACTATACGTTATAGTATAACATATTCTTAACCGAATTAGATTCCAACACCCAATGATAATTAATAGTTATTATTTAATAAATAAGTTTCTGTTTAGTGTATTGACAAGGTTAATACATTTCGGACGTCAATATGACATATCATTACGTCTATTAAAGATAATATCAGTATTTGAAATTTAACCCAATTACAATCGTATCTGTTTGCTGAATTGACAAAAATATATGGCTCCTGTCATTAATATAATTGATTTTCATATAGTTTCTATTAGTTTTATGACCGTCAATACAATATTGTTGATATGTTTCAAGTTTGCATATTATAAATTATCTTGGATACATTTTAAGTCTCATAGTCACATGCTCTCTTCGTTCTCACTCAATTCTGATTACAAGATGTGCTGACCTCTCTCGATCACCAGGACTTACTTCCCTGTTGGAAAATTGCGTATTTAACTTCCAATGTTTGTTTAAAGTGGACTTAAGTTTTTGGATTATTATTTACATGGATAGTGTGTGTGTGTGTGTGTGTGTGTGCGTGCGTGCGTGCGTGCGTGCGTGCGTGCGTGCGTGCGTGTGTGTGTGTGTGTGTGTGTGTGTGTGTGTGTCATTTCCTAATTTCACATCCATAATCTTTTGTAGGTCCCTAAAATTTTGTAAAAGCTATGGTTACAAACACTTAATTATGCAAAAAAATGGCAAAGCAATTATGATAAATAGCAATACTTTGAATATTATTAAATGTAAATCACAAAAACTTCAAAATATATGATGTCAATTAATATACCATATGTTCGAAACAAACTTTAAGCTCCTGTCACAAAGTACTCTTTTTATTAACATTCTGCTTTTGTCTCTTAAATAGTTCTCTTATCGCATAATAAATCAAAATATATGTTTTCTTCGTGGGAGCAAAGTTTCTATACGTGTAAGCAATTGTACGACATATTTCGATTTGACATAAATTGTTACTTAATGCTTATTTTAGCAAATTGGTCTTTTGAGTCTATTTTAACATAATTGGCTACATGCTGTAATCGCCTTACAACAAGTGATAACAAAATACTACAATAAATAACAATACAGACATCGTATCTATTTTTGTTATATCAGTGATAAATTTGGCTTCTTTACGAAAGATAACCCAGTTGTTAAAATTGGTTAGAAATAATTGTTTCAAAAGCTGAATTATCTTTTTTGTCAATATCTTAGTACAGAAAAGGCTTCACACAAGTTGCGTGTCAACCTCTTTGATACAGCGTTAACATTAAGACTATTTATTATCTAATTTAGATCTAATATCAATAGAAATTACCTTCTCTATGTCCATGTATTGTAGGATAATTGTTGATATATTTCAACTGCCTGAATTGATTAGTACGCTTGAATGCGTGTTTAAGATTTCAACTGTATTTCCGATCAGTTTTATGAACATTTAAAACGTATAAGCAAAATTAAGATCTACACACTAAAACTTAATCGTGAATTAACTTAGTTCAAGCTCGTAAAATTAAGTATTCGCGAATTAATTTTCACTTGAGATGACACGAAATTTTCTACGTCATTTATTAATGTTTAATATTTTTCATTTTACATAATAACTTAATCTTAAGTCAAAAGCTAACATTAAACTTTATATCGCTTATGACGTAACAATATTAGAGGGTATTTAGTTACTTAGTACATGTCAGTGTTTCATCTCCAATAAAAACAAATATAATAAGATTTGAATTGCAATAAGAAATGTTTTGTTTTATTATGTTCATTTTAGATAATAAAGAGGCAGCAGGAGCAGGTATATATGTTGCCTTATGGAATATTTCGACAAGTAGAACTCAGAATGAAATATTTAGAAAACGCCGGAAAAATAGTTGGTTCTTGCAATAAAACTGATTTTTTCTGATTGATTGCTGATAAAATTTATGCCTCGGTATTATTGACGATTAGAACAACAGAGCTGTGGCAGTCTCTTAAAAACACTGAGTTTAGATAAAAAAAAACAGAATGACAAAGTTTGAACACTTCTTCATCGTGCTAGAGTTGTTATTCAAGTAACATGTGTTTTTACGAAAGCTGTTAATTAGCTTGTCTTGATACCAAACAATGCCAATGTAAATCACTTCTAAATGAAATGTATCTGTTTTTTCGTTCTTACTATTATTGTTTTAGGGATGACTCTTTATGGAAATGAGGGGATGACGTTTTTGTGGAATGACCTGTATACTACTAAAACAGCGACAGACACAAACACAACGCTTCGAGTTTACGATACGATGACGTTTAGGTTTGCAATTTTACCAATCTTATTAAAATATCGTCAAAAGCATGACGTTATTACTAATATTTGTCATATTTTCGTCTTTGAAATTTATTTGAAAATCGAGCAACGGGACATGTTTTAGTGACGTCACAATCAAAAGACAATTACATGACGTCATTACGTGGGGAATATGACGTCATCTTGCGGGAAATGACATCCGATTCTTTAAAATTTAAAAATTTGAGTGCGTTTCAAATGTTAAAAATTGCATTTTTTTATAATAGATGATTACTGCACACTGTGCAATAATCATCTATTATAATTGTGTCCTTAATGATTTTTTTTCTATATTAGACAATATCAGTCATCCTGTTTCATTTTTACGAAGATTGTTCTGTACATTAGGTCACGATTAACTTGAGTAGTGTTGGCTGTGGCATTAACAAAAGAACATTAAAAATATATATTTATAACGAATACAATACGAATACAATTTGTTTTTAAAACATTATATATTGGTATTATTTTATAATGCACATACGACATATGGATATTTGAAAAGGCATATCCTTTATACAGTTTGACCTATAAAGTACATCACATATGCAACATCCCTGTCTCCAATACCTTTATCATTGAAAATAGCCTAGTTAAACATGCACAATTCATATAAATTACTATGTATCTAAAATACCAGGTGAACACGTTAAACATAAACATTATCTAATCTTTTAAAGGCATAGTTTAACTGCAATTTGACGTATATATTACACAATATATGAACATTCCGTGGTATATATTGCCAATAAATAGGCAAGTTTAATATTGAAAATTTAAAGATTTATTTTTAAGTGCACAAAATAGGAAGTGCATATGTGGTATGAATGCATACGTTTATGTAAACTCCATCCTTAGATGTTTTATATATTACTCTGGAATCATTTATATCACTCTCGATTATATAAGAGTGGGATCACCAAGAGCTCTTCAAAGGTAATATTTGCTAAATAGAATTAAATTCCTTTTCTCATCAGATTTTTTAAGCTTGATGGTGTACTTGTCCAGAAAAAATGTTTGTCACCGTTGGGCTTGTGTATTGACATTTTATACCACATGTGAACAATTTTAATGTTGTAAGTAATTTTTCTCATTTTGTCGATATATACAGTTTTAACTGTTCATAGTGCTTTTTGTCGGGATGATATGAAACAATCTCGAGAAAAAGATTGAGATTCGTTTATTTTCTGCATGATACTTGAAAGGTAAATACAATTTAATTACGTCAAGAACAAAAAGATGGTTTCAAGTACCAACCTTATAAATAGCTCTTACCAAATGCCTAATATAATCCACTCCATCTATTGTTAGGCAATAATAAGAGATAAATTTACATTAATAGGGTATTTACAGCCGATGCCATTCGATATTAACGATGATCAAATGCACTTTTTTTCTTATTATACCTACATTCATAACATACGAAATAGAAAAATAAGTTTTGCAATTAAAAATTACGTTTCACAACAACAAATACACAATTAATGAAACAATAAACATTATAAACATTTAATATACAAACAAGCACAAGCGGCAACGAAGACGAAAATCAGACTCACATTGCAAATTTCTTTTAAAATATGTTTTGAAATATTATCAGTAATGTAATTCGCAATACACTTACAGAATGTAACAAGATATACACGCTTGCTAAAATTGAAAGAGTTCCAAACGCATACTACAATGCACTTCAAGATACTTTTGTAAGTATTGCTTAATACATATTAGAACAAAACAGGTTACAAAACATATTATAAATTAATAACAAGAAAACATTTCTCATAGAAGTAGGTATAATCGCATTGCTTGTAATATGTACGTGTCTGTTTCAAGGGCTGAGAGATTTCATAAACAATAATAAAATGAAATAAAACCAAAACATATGCCACCAATAGCAAATACTTGTCACAAAACAATACAATATAATAGATAAACAGACAAATAACACAATACAAGAAGGTAAACATATATTTGGACCACTTATCATAAATTCCCGGCGACTTTAGACCTGAACTGATCTCATAACTATTGAACGATCCGTAAGCATTCAGTTTGTATGTAGATCATTGATAAGCTCAATTGAATACGCACATTTAAGCCTTATTCAATGCAACAACCATCTTTGTATATGTAAAAACTCCTCCCGGAGTACCCGACCTCACCTCTCCAGTGGAAATCCACGTGCTTAACTTAATTCACCTCTTTTTAAGTTTTCTTTTGGAGAGTGATTTGGACATGGACTGATATGTTGGTTTTGGATTTATTTCTAAATAATCATTAGTTTTAGAAACAAATGGATGGAATATTGTTTTAGCTATTCCGACCCATATATAGCGATTATAGTAATCAGGACCCATACACCTATTTAGTACAAACTATACGTTATAGTATAACATATTCTTAACCGAATTAGATTCCAACATCCAATGGTAAATAATGGTAATTATTTAATAGATAAGTTTCTGTTTAGTGTATTGACAAGGTTAATAGATTTCGGACGTCAATATGACATATCATTACGTCTATTAAAGATAATATCAGTATTTGAAATCTAACCCAATAACAATCGTATTTGTTTGCTGAATTGACAAAAATATATGGCTCCTGTCATTAATAAAATTGATTTTTATAGAGTTTCCATTATTTTTATGGCCGTCAATACAATATTGTTGATACATGTACGTTTCACGTTTGCATAATATCAATTATCTTGGATACATTTTAAGTCTCATAGTCACATGCTCTGTTCGTTCTCACTCAATTCTGATC
Organism: Anadara kagoshimensis; assembly: GCA_021292105.1. Taxonomy (NCBI): domain Eukaryota; kingdom Metazoa; phylum Mollusca; class Bivalvia; order Arcoida; family Arcidae; genus Anadara; species Anadara kagoshimensis. Next base: position 68,790,003 of record CM037861.1, on the reverse strand, counting down.
AGAAGATGTGCTTACCTCTCTCGATAACCAGGCCTTATTTCCTGGTGGAAAATTGCGTATTTAACTTCCATTGTTTGTTTAAAGTGGACTTAAGTTGTAGGATTATTATTTAAACATGGATAGTATATATATATATATATATATATATGTGTGTGTGTGTGTGTGTGTGTGTGTGTGTGTGTGTGTGTGTGTTATTTCCTAATTTCACATCTACCACCTTTTGTAGGTCCCTAAAATTTTGTAAAAGCAATGGTTACAAACACTTAATTATGCAAAAAAAATGGTAAAGCAATTATGATAAATTTCAATACTTTGAATATTATTAAATGTAAATCACAAAAACTGCAAAAGATATTATGTCAATTATTACACTTTATGTTCGAAAAAAAACTTCAAGCACCTGTCACAAAGTACTCTTTTGATTAACGATCTGCTTTTGTCTCTTAAATAATTCTACAATCCCATAATAAATCAAAACATATATTTTCTTCGTAGGTGCAAAGTTTTTATACGTATAAGCAATTGTACGACTTATTTCAATTTGACATAAATTGTTACTTAATGCTTATTTTAGCAAATTGGTCTTTTGAGTCTATTTTAACATAATTGCCTACATGCTGTAATCGCCTTACAACAAGTGATAGCAAAATACTACAATAAATAACAATACAGACATCGTATCTATTTTTGTTACATCAGTGATAAATTTGGCTTCTTTTTGTGAAAGATAACCGAGTTGTTAAAATTGGTTAGAAATAATTGTTTCAAAAGCTGAATTATCTTTTTTTAATATAGTACAGAAAAGGCTTCACACAAGTTGCGTGTCAACCTCTTTGATACAGCGTTAACATTAAGACTATTTATTATCTAATTTAGATCTAATATCAATAGAAACGAGTATTCATGTAATGATGGATGCATCATTACAGATAAGGCGCCCAAACAAATAAAAGTCAAACCCTGTTTTCAGAAGTCATATTATTAGAAATTAACAGTTTTTTTACTTCAAGGTTTAAATGAAATAAAGATTCAAGAGATGTAACCTTTTTGGTCATTTAAAATATATACTTGGAGCAAGCGTGTCTATGTATGGTCTCTCTCTCTGAAATTTTATTCTAAAAAAATATTGTCTTGGTGTCAAATGAAAGTAGAAGTAGTACATGAATCCAATTGGTTGAAATTCAAACAATAGACAAAGTTGACTGACATCACCTATACCAATATCACAACCTGTTGTTTTGATGAGCTAATGATGTGTTGATTTTAAATTAATCCAAGCATTTACCAATGTAATGTCATATTGATAACTAAATACAGCTACTCTATCGAATGGAATAATAAATCATGCCCCAGGGATAAATGACCATTAGTGTTGCTTATAAAAAAATTAGCTTGAGAGCTTTTGGACATGGATCAGTGATTACTTAAGTATCCTTTACAATGAAAATTCAAGCTTATGGTTTTAATTCTTAAACAAAATGATAGCAGCCATCCCATGAAGAAAACTATAGTTTGAGGGTGGGGATCTCAAAGTTAGTACCTAAACCTACCTGTCCCCACCCTCCTATTGAATGACCATATGGGTTTACTTAAGTATCAATCTATTCAACTTTTCATAAAGAATAAAGAAATATATATGTTAGGGGTGGGGATATCAACTGATCAAAAGTTAGTACCCACCCCCGCTTGTCCCCACCCTCCTCTGGAATAACGTTATTTGTATTTCTGCATTATTATTCTATTCAACTTTAAAAGCCGAACCGGAAAATATATAGTTTCATGATTGGGATATCAACCATTTAAAAGTTAGTACCAAGCCCCGCCCATCCCCACCCTCCATCAAGAATGACCCCATGGGACTTTTTTTAGTATCACTCTATTCAACTTTTCATGTAGAACCAGAAAATATATAGTTTATGGGTGGGGATATTAACCGTTTAAAAGTTAGCACACTGCCCCACCCATCCCCACCCTCCCTGATACCCCCGAGAAAATTTTGCGATACAGACTTGTACATCTCGAGACACTGATCATGAATATATATGGTTTTATAGTACAAAATATAGTATAAATAGCAAAATTGAGCATTATTGTATTTAAGACCCCGCCCCCTGCCCCTCCCCTAATGACCCCTTGGGCATTTAACCTCGGCCTCTGAGGAAGGAGATGGGGATCAACCTTCATATGAAGTGTGCTTAAGATTGGACCAACGGTCTTCGAGAAATTGGTTGGACAAGTTCATGGCCGGAAGAAGAAGAAGAGGAGGAAGAATAATAAAAATAATAATAATAAGAAGAAGAAGAAGAAACGGTGCAAAAACAATAAGTCGCCAAACTTTGTTTGGGCGCCTTAATTACTTTCTCTATGTCCCTGTATTGTAGGATAATTGTTGATTCATTTCAACTGCTTGAATTGATTAGTACGCTTGAATGCGTGTTTAAGATTTCAACTGTATTTCTGATCAGTTTTATGAACATTTAAAACGTATAGGCAAAATTAAGATCTACGCACTAAAACTTAATCGTGAATTATCTTAGTTCAAGCTCGTAAAATCAAGTATTCACGAATTAAGTATCACTTGAGATGACACGAAATTTTCTAAGCCATTTGTTCATGTTTAATATTTTTCATTTTACATAATAGCATGATCTTAAGTCAAAAGCTAACATTAAAAACTTTATATCGCTCATAACGTAACAATATTAGAGGGTATTTAGTTACTTAGTACATGTCAGTGTTTCATCTCCAATAAAAACAAATATAATAAGATTTGAATTGCAATAAGAAATGTTTTGTTATGTTCATTTTAGATAATAAAGAGGCAGCAAGTATATATGTTGCCTTAAGGAATAATTCGACAAGTAGAACTCAGAATAAAATATTTAAAAAACGCCGAAAACATAGTTGGTTCTTGCAATAAAACTGTTTGTTCTGATTGATTGCTGATAAAATTTATGCCTCGGTATTATTAACGATAAAAACAACAGAGCTGTGGCAGTCTCTTCAAAAGCACCGATATCAGATCAAGAAATCAAAATGTCAAAATTTGAACACTACCTCATCGTGCTAGAGCTGTTATTCAAGTAACATGTGTTTTTACGAAAGATTAGCTATTAATTAGCTTGTCTTGATACCAAACAATGCCAATGTAAATCACTTCTCAATGAAATGTATTTGTATTTTCGTTCTTACTATTATTGTATTAGGGATGATGTTTTTTTATGGAAATGAGGGGATGGCGTTTTTGTTAAATGAGCTGTATACTACTATAACAGCGAGAGACACAAACACAACGCTTCGAGTTTACGATACGAAGACGTTTAAGTTTGCAATTTTACTAATCCTATTACAATATCGTCAAAATCATGACGTTATTACTAATATTTGTCGTATTTTCGTATTAGGCTACGTCTTTGAAATTTATACGAAAAAATCGAGCAACGGGAGATGTTTTTCTTCACATTTTCAGAAATTTTTTTAAAACCTTTTAGGACAAATTGTTATTTTTCTACACTTTTCCAAAAGTTCAAGAGCCTGAAAAAATTCCTATTAAGCCTGTGTTGAAATTCAACGATTTGTTAATTTTTTGACGCATTATAGCTAAAAAGTAAAAAGGTGACCCTATGTGTTTTTTTACATTTTCAGTTACAAGTTCAAGAGCCTGAAAAAATTCCTATTAAGCCTGTGTTGAAATTCAACGATTTGTTAATTTTTTGACGCATTATAGCTAAAAAGTAAAAAGGTGACCCTATGTGTTTTTTTTTACATTTTCAGATACGCCTCAAAAGATTTGCCAGTATGAAAAAATCAGAAACTTGTAGGATAGTGTCCATCTGTACCACTGGGCCTTGAGTAGCAATTATTGTCACATTGAGATATGTCGGACACGTGCTTCTCGTTTAAGACACTTTAAACCCACTATGAAAACATACAATTTGATTAATGACTAGTGTGCGGTAGTAGCATTATTAAATAGATAAGACTTTTTTTAAATAGTACTTTGTGGCAGGTGTTGAAACCTAACGTTTTAAGAAATAATTTGTAATTTTAACAATTGCGACTGCTTTGTTCGATATAAACATTGTAGCAATTTAATAGTTTATTTGCGAATAACGTCAGCGCAGATCGTGCAGAATTATGACATTAACAACAAGAAGCGTAGGAATACGTCAGAAAAAATGGAGACCTTTCTACAAAAAGACATGTGTCCACGGCTCATGATTCTGTTCATATTGCGAGAATACGTTGTTACCTGTAAAATATTTTTTTTCAAAAGTAAATTAAACAAACCGAGTAGCTATAGAATTTCTTTCAATTTTATTTTGTTTGGTTAACCAAACGCAGGTCCCGAAACAGCCCATATATAGCAGTTGAAAAACATTAAATTAGGCCACGATGAAGCATCAACAATGTACACTGCAACGTGAAAGGACTGACAGATTATGTTTAATTTGCGTGGGCTCCACTGTCATTGATAACCTTATAAACGATACAAAACTGAAGTGACCATGTCTATCACATTTTTGTATGCCATATTTAAAAAATAACAAAATAACATTCCGTAGTTTATCACAATATTGTTTGTTAGCGTGTCTTAAATAACCCTGAATACATTTTTATTTCTTTTATCCTCATTGAGAATTTATTTCGATTTTCAAAATGGCGTATGAAGCTATCTAAACAGAAGTTTACACTTCTGAAGCACCCGGTTTCACTTTTTCGCTGTAATTGCGCGTGTTAAACTTAATTTGCCAGCTTTTTAATTTTTTAATTTGCTTTTGGACTGTGCTTTCGAGATGGATTGGCATGTTTGTTTTAGATATCTCGGTTCTAAAATAATGAATTAGAATTGCTTAATGCATGCATCTTTTTATGAAAGCATAGATTAATATATAATCAAAATTTCGTTTTACCCGACACTCATCAATGATATTTCAGAATTAACGTTTCTTTCCCAAGAATGGTTTTGCTCCATGATAGATGATACCCTTTCGTGTCAGAACCAAACTCTGTGAACCACTCCGCGTTTAACTGTCTTTACTCCACCGTCATCGTCTGCTTCACGTCTGTAAAAAGTTCAAAGGAAAATCACTCGTTTTTCATCAAAAGTTCATTAATCTGTTATTTTACCTAATATATATTAAAACACATTATATTGGACGTTTTCAATCACGTGACATGCAACAAATGAGACTTTCCTCAAAATCACGATCAGTGTCTTTTTGTCACCCTGCGGGTGGTACATGTTAAGCATGGCGATGGCCATGGGTGACAACCTTTCTGATGGATGTCCATATACCTAAGGGACATAATAATGTTGGATAAACCAACACCTGTATACAACATATATAATGTTTAGCGCGTCTAAATTGAAGAAAAAAGTAAGTTTCAGATCAAGGATCAGTGAGAAAACTTGCGTTTAGCTGAATATCTCAACATTTTCAGCATTTTATATACAGTCGAACCTTCCTTAGAGACTACCGCTATATAAGAGCCACCTGATTAAAAACGTTAGTAGAATTGTATCCCAATTGTTCTTTATTTATAATATGAACCTGCATTTTAAGGCTACCTGCCCAAAAAAGGCTACTTCTACTGGTTCCCTTGGGTGGCCTTTATAGACAGGCTTGACTACAATACACTTGTCATTAGATAAATGTGAACTGAAATTGGTGAATATAATTAAAACTTACAAATATTCAAATTTTAGGTCTTAGATAAAGGAAATTTCAGTTAAGGACGCGGGCGGATACCAAAGCTTAGGTTTCCACATTTAAATGAGGTTTTGAATATTTGCTGACAGTATGGATCTACGTTTACAACGAACAAAAAAATGACATCCATAAAGAATCATTATCAACAATGCTGTAAAATTTCATCTTCTAATGTAATACGCCTTTAATTCGCGTTATTGTGCCTTTTTTTGCGTTATTACGCCTTTTAATTTTTTAATATTTTTTATGTCTTTGGCATCATTGATTGAAAGCTCTGCTCACTAAAAATCCAAAACCTAATGAGCGTGTAACTTCTATCCGCAATTTAGATACTTCACAAGGTACAAACACATCTAAGGTCAAATTGCAATTAGGCTTGACAGGTTATAGGATAATGATTTAATCAGAAGTAAACCGAGAATGTTTGTTACTCCTGATTGCAACTTTGTATTCTGATGTAAAGATATTAAAATGATAAACGAATATAAAAGTTACCACAGCGGCCTGTTTCCTGGAGTATGATTTATAGCTGCATCAATATGTATTTGATTGATGCCTTACATAACTACTGTATTTGTCGTTGTTATCGACTCACAAAAATTTAAAAAAAACTGTCCTGAATTTACATGCATTCATGTCAACAAGAGTTGAAATTATTCGATTTCCCATTCCGCAATCACACGTTTTTGTGTCTAAGTTTAAGTCCATTACATTCTACTTTCTACTTCATCTGCCCCCTGTTGTTAGTAAAATCTATACCTAGAAGACAAGGCATAGTAAACCAATAATAAATAATTCTTGACAAAGGAACAATTTCATTTCATCCGTCGTCTATTGTTCGTACATTTTGACCATGGAAGACATGTTAAATTACATATTATACCACGTTTAATTTTTTTTTTACAGCACTAGAAGGCCGTTTTGGAAAAGAAACTAACGCAAAGAACCAATAACAATAAATCCTGACAAAGGTGCCTACATATGCGAGTCAAAATAAGTTTTGTTATCTTTTTATTTAACCTCGGTATTTGTGAGTTTTGTTATCTTTTTATTTAACCTCGGTATTTGTGAGTTTTGTTATCTTTTTATTTAAACTCGTTATTCCCAAAATCCATTTTGTTTATGTTTTATTTTATCCGGCTCCTCCAATTTATCGCCAAACCCCTTTATAATGCCAAACTTTGACTGAACAAATAGTGGCAATGAATCGAGGTTTTACTGTTTTCAATATCAAAGAAAATTTGTTTTTGCTGCATAGCACTTATAATTTTTAAAGGTTAAATGAGCGTTTGTAATCTATTTTGACAGCTTCAAAGTTGTCACTTTGTCTTTGAATTGTGATTTAGACATGGATTGGTATGTTTGATTTTGATTATTAAAAAACAAAAACAGAATTGTTTTAATAAATTATATTTTTATTTCATTCAAAATTTTATCACAATCTTGGTTATAAAGGAAGGGGAAGAATTTATAGCACATACATTTTATTGCTTGAAACAAAATAATTCTACAAAACGGAATCGTTGATATTGAGGAATTTACAGCCGTGGTGATACATCAGTTATTGATTAGATGAGATTGACCTTTAACGAATCTATTGTATAAAATAACAAAAAGTCATAAAAAATGGAAATGATGTGAAAGTGAAAGCTGAAGACGTCTTATTTATGAACAATCGAGTCCTCATAAGATGTTTGATATATAAATCTACATACGAAGAAGTACATTAAATCATTCGTATAATTCAGTTTGAATATATAAATGATAAAAATCTAATCTCAACGTGACACATCTCAGACATATCACTCATATTTTTATCTCTGTTGAAATGAAACGTTAGCTGTAGGAGAAAACAATTACTTATCAAATTCATATGGTCATTATGCCAATACAAAGCTGTGATTCTGTAACCTGACATGTAAAGCGAGTCGCAAAAGTAATAATAGAGAATATTCATGGAATTGTTAGTCTATTTTCCATTTACAATCCGAAATTTGGAAGATAACACTCTTCTGTTTTTGATCCTTTGTCGTTGTACAAAGTTCATATTTCAGTTATTTAAAAAATGGCGAAATATTGCTATGTAGGTTGGTTTTTTGGTGTTTTTTAAAAGATACTCTGATTTATGTTTTATATAAATAATCTGCTTCTTAAACTGTGAAATCCCTACATAAATATGGTATTCTGAGTTGTTCATTTGGCAATATACTTTTTGATCATTCTATTTTTCTCATTTATTCCAAAACGGTTCTCAAAATTAAAAGGCTTTTATGTGAATATTTGCGATCTAGAAAAATAATCTGTCAGAATATTCTTTGAAAATCTTTCAATTACAAACAATTTTATTATGCACATATTAAAAGCATTGATATACTTATTGCGCAAATAGTTATTTTGCTTTAATAATTTTTTTATGATATTTCGTTTATTTAAGACCATTTTAAAAGTATAATTTATAACATGTGTTAAACATGATAAAATCAAAATCTGTACTTTTAGAAGAGGGCACCATATTTTATGGTTGGAACTTATGTTGTTATTGCTGTTACTAAAGTAAATAGAGAGAGGATATGATATCCTAGATCAATCCCATCTTCAGGAAACCAAACCAAAATATTTGTTTCGTTGTTATTCCATCAAGTCTGATGACTTTTGCTGAGTAAATTATAAGGTCTAAACACAAAATGTAATCAGTTGTATAACTGGTTTTTGAGATTGAAGTAGATCTGCCAATAATTCCGAAATGTGAAGAACGTTGTCTTAGAACACGAATACATCTATTATCGCTAATATTGGATTTAAGTGTTTGTCGTACCATTTCTTTTGTCCGTTCAATTCTAATAAAAGGGACTAAGATGGCCGATGGTCAAGATTGATGTTGTAACTGCCCATAACATGTTGTGAATTACCTAGTTTTTACTGGGCCAGGAGAGATATGATTTGGTATGTTAGTAGATGAATGTATATAGATTTCATATCTGAAAGACATATCAGATACATATGTTTGGCTATAGTGTATGGTACAGATACATCGTAAGAATACGTTTGAGCGAAATCCCGATACATAGACGGAACAGCATTATAAATGACTATGTGTTACATCAATCATTTGTGGTGAAATACACATTGTGACATATTAAACACTATCATGACATATTTCATAGTAATAAAATATCTGATCGATATTTTTCACACGTGCTGCTTAATTGAAAATTATCTAAGGGAATTTGCAACTGAAAAACACGTACTTGAGAACATCCAATACAACTAAGAACATGAAATAAAACAAGATAAAGATAAATTAAGACAACACACGGAAAAGAAAACATATATTGGGACCATTTGATTTTAATATTTACGAGGGGAGTAAAAAAATTCATAAAACGGGGTATATATTGCCGCAACAAACCATACATCTTATTATTATTTTTCAATATACATGTAGTCCCCATTTAGCCAAATGCATTTAGCCAACTTTTCTTTCAGACTGTCTATACATTTGAAATAGAAGTCTTCGGTTTGGTCCTGAAACCATGCCTCTGTAGCAGCCTTAAATCCATCATCATCAGGAAATCTGATTCCCCGTAAATGGGACTTCAAATTTCTAAATAGGGAATAATTACTGGATGACAAATCAGGACTGTAGCGTGGGTGATTAAGTTGTTCGAACTTGCATTCACGAATCGCTGCTTGTGCAATCCTTGACTTGTGCACAGGAGCATTGTCGTGAAGCAATACCCCTCGGCTCAACTTTCCCCTCCTTTTTGATTTAATAGCAGCTTTCAGCTGCTTCATTAGATCAGCATAGTAAGCCCCAGTGATAAAGATTCCAGCAGGTTTATAATTGATTAACAGAACACCCTTAGAATCCCAAAACACAGTGGCCATCACTTTGCCAGCTGATGGTTGGGTTTTGAATTTCTTTGTTGGGGTAAGCCAGGGTGCTTTCATTGCATGGACTCTTTTTTTGCTTTCTGGGTCCCAATGATGAATCCATGTTTCATCACCAGTAAACGTAAATGGAAGCTCTCCCGTTATCATTATAAATACCAAGAAGCTCCTAACTTGACTGGAGTCTTTGGAAGCGATCATGCACATTAAGGTTTCTGGGGACCCATCTTGCGGAAACTTTTGACATCCCAAGATGCTCGTGGATAACCGTGTACACACTTCCATGTGAAATGTCACACTCCCTAGCTATGTCATCAATCCTAATTCGACAATCATTCATGATGAGGGTCTCCACAGTCGTGACAATTTCCTATGTGATGGCATCAGCTGACCGACCTGACCGTGGGTCATCCTTCAGTGAGGTGCGCCCACGTTGAATTTCAGCTGACCATTTTCCCACTGTGGAATAGGCAGGACCACTGTCACCGTACACCTCGGCCATTTGCCGATGAATTTCTTTGGCATTTGATCCCTCTACTGTGAGGAACTTTATTACTGCTCTAAACTCAACATTTTGATTTTCCATCATTGCTTGATGGTCACCAACTTTGAATGCTTTTGAGAATTACACAAATATGTTGTGACAAATAAACTTGATATGTTTAAAATGTCGGAATGTTGTGTTGTCTAAATAAGTAAAGAAAATGTGTGTTACGCTTGGCTGAATACGCTGTTCTATGAACTTTCTGACGTCCCCTTGTAATACTAACCACTTTTGTTAATTTTAAAATCATTTTTAAACTTAAGAACAATTTTTTTCTTCGAAAATTTAACATAGAATATTTAATTCATCATCATAATCTCTAATAAGTATTATCAATGAATATAATTTCAATCAAATAGTATGTGGAGAGATATTGAAATGATACATCTACAATCATGTACATTTACTATATTTATAATTCAGTTAATATTGAATTTGAAGCTTACTCTGCGTTCTTATTTTTCTGTTTTTATAGATAACATAAATCTTGCTCCTAACCTTCGTAAGTCATTTATCTTAACTTTACACGTGGCGGGTGTAGCTAGCTAAACAGCAAGATTTTACACTTCCCCCCCCCGGAGCACCCGCTCTCACTTCACTATTGTAAGTTCACACGTTTAACCTATTTTACCAGTTTCAACGTTGCTTTAGGATTTTAGTTTGGACATGACATGGATTGGTAAGTTTGTTTTTCATTTCTACAGTTAAATCAAATAGAAATCATTCTCATAACCAAATGAGATACATAATGGTGTGTTTTACACATTTTCTTCAAATGTAAGAATTCACTCACTGATTATGTGGTATTTGCATAAGACAACATTACATACAAAATGTTTTGATTGACTTTGTATATTTTAGATCTTAATAAATTTCAGTATCCTTCAAGTTATTAAGGTCAATGTGACCTTAATTCATACTTTCTGGTATAAAGATTCCTAGGGGGTTAAATACATAAGCTATTCTTAAGAGAACTGGCTGGACATACCATTCAATTCAAGTATATAATTACAGACCATTGTATCACTAAGTGGTCTCCTGTTAGGTATTTCTCTTCTCGGATACAATTATATATGTTTCGCGGTAAAGGCACGCAATTTGCAAATATCATTACTGCACTTTTAGACTAATAATACACTTGAGTACTCTATAAACGACATAAAACCGTGGAATTCTGCTTCAACTACAAACTTAAGGATATCAAATCGTGTAATAAAGAGTTATTGAGTTTATGAATTTAACATATCATTGTCACTGAATTTTCTCCACGTACAATGGTACTATTGTACCTTGTCTTTATTATGTTTATGCCAGTCCATGTTCAAATCAGACAAAAATAGCAACTTTAGTTCAACACGTGATATTTCATTAGGGATATGAGGACGTGTGCTCTAGAAGGGGGAAGCTCCTACTGTTTAGTTTGCTACACTTATCACGTGTGAAACTATTAATACCGTCGAATGACTTTCCTTGATCAGATTGCATTTCTAGTTTCTGCGTTAATTGAAATCAATATTCACCTCTTGAATGAAGGACGTTCATTAATAAATTACACGCTTTACCATTCACTTTTGTATGCGCAAATTATTATTTTTTATATTTTCCTAAACAATGAACTATAGGTCCAATCATGTATGTGCTGTGCACAAACATTTAAGAATTTGAATATTTTTATTTTTCATTATTAGTGTAGTTGGATGATACACTGCAGGGATGCATAGTGCTCTAAGATGCTGGTTGCAAAACAGTGTTGGAAAAAGCCCGATCAATATGCAGATGGGGAAGCAGGTATATCGCTGCAAAAAAGGAAAGTTGAAAAATAGAAAAATTGGAGTCATAATGTTTGTTAGATACCTTCAGATGTCGCCTACAGTATCTTATGTATAATATTTTAGGTATGATTCCAAATATGAAACACAACTAAAAAAATAAGTCGTGTCTCAATTAAGATTGAGGCTGCAAATATTATTTTCAACCTTTAGAAAGGTTTGCCTATAACATTTCATCATGCTCCGTATATAAAGTTTTATGATATCTACATTGACTATAAAATAATAAATGACATATTCAAGACAAGATCGTATGAAGTATTTGAGATTTTTCGTTTCATGTACTGATATTTAGAAAGTTTGCCAAATTTTAATAGAAGGGCTTTATATTTTTGAAACATATACCTAAATTAATGATTTTCTTTGTGATAACATTATCCCTTGGATAACAATTTAGTAAAAGTGTCTGGAACTTAAATCAAGCACGAGCAAATTAATCGAAGATATTGAGACTGCAGTTAATATAAGAGGAAGCTATGGTACAGGATATTGTGAAAACGATTTATACATATTCGCTTTTTTCAAATCTGCCTGATTTATATGGCTACGATACCAACAAAGAAGACAAATACATGACGTTATTAAATAAAAAGTAAAACTCAATTAAACTAGAAATACATTTGCGTCAAACTAAATATGTTTTTGGGTTAAGCAATGATTTAAGGAGTATACAAGGATATAATTTTGTTTTCGGGTTTTTCTTTGTTTTTTTTTTTTTTTTGTTTTTTTTTTTTTTTTTTTTTTGTTTTTTTTTAGAATGGGCTTGTTTGTTTGTCTGTGCTTGATTTCTAACCATAACCTATGTACAGATTATATTGCGCTTTTGTTTGTAAGTATTGCACATGAAAACAACTTGGCATAGATTATGTTTTTATTGTGCCACTGAAGACAACTTTTGTGTATTTACCAACAGTAACTTGATGAAAAGCAAAAAACTGTTGTCACTTTTCTAAATAAGACAAATGATATAAGACATGTATCAAACATAATTACCAGTTTCATTTAAAACTTGTACACTTAGAATATTTTATTACGTTTTTATGCAAACATAATTACAGTTTTACCATTAATTTTCTATATGATTAATGAGGAATTATGAAATTATTTAGTCTTTCCTCCTAACCATATTATGTAATATTTCAACATTACGTAAGTCAGAATGCTTCATTCGTCGAAGGAAATTAAATTTATTTCATTAAAATGATATGGTTTCAAACGCCTAATACATCATTGCAAAACAATTAACACAACTAATGTCTAAATTTCTAGCATTATCTTTTGTAAAAGAATACATTGTTTCTATAACCAAATGGTCTTTTAAAACAAAATGAATAACAAATGTATTTCAAATAGTTTGGAAATAGCTTAAATCATAACTACTTTGACTTTCAATTATAAGCTTTATCAGATTATAGGCATGCTATTGAAAAGGCACCCCAAGTAAATTCGTAAATTCCATTGAAGCTGTATAGAATTATTTGAGATCCCTCAAGTATCTAATCAAAAACTAACATTCTTATCCATGTCCGAATCACAATCCAGAAGCAAAGTAAAAACTTTGGAACTGACAAGTTAGGTTAGACACGTCAACTTCCACCAGGGAAGTGAGGCCTGGTGCTCTGGAAGGATAAGCACCTCCTGTTTAGCTAGCTACACCCGCCACGTGTGTAATCAAAATTGTGTGAAAGGAACATGTAACTATGAGACGTCAAATATGTCAATACGCACAATTAATACTTAAATTAAGGTTATTAAGCCTTGGTTTTTTCTAACAATAAGAAACCCCGATAAATGTTTATATAATCCCCTCAAAAAGTTTTATGGCCGTCATCACAGTATTGTTGATAAGTTTGATGTCTCTTGCCCAGTATTGCCCTGGGTATATTTGACGTCCATAGTTCCGTGTTCCTTTTACACAATTTGGATTACACATATGGTGGATGTAGCTGCCTAAACATGGGGTGCTTACCTTCTGGAGCACACTTCACTGGTGAAAATGCACGTGTCTAACCTGACTTGCCAGTTCCAAAGTTTTTGTTTTGCTTCTGGATTGTGATTCTGACAAGGATTAGTATGTTTGTTTTTTACCATAACGGTATATAAAAGCCACATCACAAAGATAAAGATACTATAATTCTGTTGTATACACATGGAAATAAAACACAAAATTACCGGTCTATGTTCACAGTTCTCATTTAAAGTATTTACTCAGCTAATGTGGTAAAATATATTTTGGTATTATAGGTCTCTTTTCAACATCTCGATAGAAATTTTGGTTTACAAAATGTTGTTCTAAGCACTACCGATGAGGAATTGTATTCCGAAACGGTCGTCTTGTGCTGTAAAATTAAAACTGATATAAAATACAATTATAACTATATTCCATACACATGAAACACAAACATACCGACCCATGTACAAATAAAACGCATGAGTAAAATCTAGCAATTTAAGTTAAACATGTGAGTTTTGTATCGTTATGGCATACATTAAACTTTTCAAGGACTATGATAAGTCTAAGCTTGCAATAACCCTGATTAAAAATGTATTTGTAAAGAGATTGTTTTGTTGAATGCAGTTTCCGTAGTGGGAAGAAGCTCTAACACATAAATGTTATATAGTAAAACCTTCAAAATAAAATAGTTCGTTCCAATACAATCACAAATGTCGATCTATTGAAAATGACAATTTCAAATTGTATCATCAGTGAAATAAAACAGAGACAATTTAAATGGCTATGACAAGTCTTTAGAATGGAAAGAAATAAAATAACTAAAGCTGCCCTTAGATTGACAAATACGGGAAAAACACCACAGGACAGACCTAAACAACGTAGAACAGTTGAAGCAGAACTAAAAGAACTGAACCTGGCATGGAGGGAGAGGCAGAGGGTAGTGTCAAGAATAGAGCTACGTGGCAATTCAGTGGAGGGTAATGTCACGAATAGAGCTACATGGCAATTCGGGTGGAGGGTAATGTCAAGAATAGAGCTACGTGGCAATTTAGGTGGAGGGTGATGTTAAGAATAGTGCTACGTGGCAATTCAGGTGGAGGGTAATGTCAAGAATAAAGCTACATGGCAATTCGGGTGGAGGGTAATGTCAAGAATAGAGCTACGTGGCAATTTAGGTGGAGGGTGATGTCAAGAATAGAGCTACGTGGCAATTCAGGTTGGGGGTAATGTCAAGAATAGAGCTACGTGGCAATTCAGGTGGAGGGTAATGTCAAGAATAGAGCTACGTGGCAATTCAGGTGGAGGGTAATGTCACGAATAGAGCTACGTGGCAATTCAGGTGGAGGGTAATGTCACGAATAGAGCTACGTGGCAATTCAGGTGGAGGGTAATGTCAACAATAGAGCTACGTGGCAATTCAGGTGGAGGGTGATGTCAAGAATAGAGCTACGTGGCAATTCAGGTGGAAGGTGATGTCAAGAATAGAGCTACGTGGCAATTCAGGTGGAGGGTAATGTCAAGAATAGAGCTACGTGGC
The DNA here is from genome assembly GCA_021292105.1 of Anadara kagoshimensis. Classification (NCBI taxonomy): domain Eukaryota; kingdom Metazoa; phylum Mollusca; class Bivalvia; order Arcoida; family Arcidae; genus Anadara; species Anadara kagoshimensis. The sequence continues at coordinate 68,774,534 of CM037861.1, read as the reverse complement.
AATTCAGGTGGAGGGTGATGTCAAGAATAGAGCTACGTGGCAATTCAGGTTGAAGGTGATGTCAAGAATAGAGCTACGTGGCAATTCAGGTGGAGGGTAATGTCAAGAATAAAGCTACGTGGCAATTCGGGTGGAGGGTAATGTCAAGAATAGAGCTACGTGGCAATTCAGGTGTATTGTTCCAAAATGGACTCGGGAACTAGTCCATAAAGTCGGTATTCCCATCGCTGGTATAATATGGAATTTAAACCACTGGGTTGTTTTATCTGTTGGTGAACTAAGCACCCTAAAACAACTCATAAAAGCAGTAGCCAATGCTCTTGTATTGTCAGCAATATACTACTTTCTAAATTAGCTACCATGCCAGTTAAAATTTAACAATACTAAAAACTTAAGGCATACTCCCTTATGCAAAGTATTTCCTTAGCTAAATTTGGTTTAATACATTTTGTTGTTTTGATATTTTTCAACCCCTTGGTCTCAAGAGGTTTTACAGTTTTGATTTAAGCAATACTGATGATGAATTGTATTCCGAAACGACCGCCTAACGTTGTAAAATTAACACTGGTATTATATGTAATTACTTGTTTTTTATAACTACAATCTGTAAATTTATACTCCAAATTCAATCAACATAGTTCTAAAGACAAAATGATTTAAAAACGGCCTCTTAGGCAATTATTTGACCATATGTTGAATTGTTGAGACTATATGTATAACTGGTTCAACTAGCTACAGCTAGCTGAATTTATGCCTGTGTAAATATTACTCTTTGTCTCTGAATCTTCTGGACCAAATCATATAAAACATGGTGATGACGGTCCCCAGCGTAGGTAACAAATTCTCTCACTCATATCGTCGATTTTGGTTTTTTAATCGATTGTCGGAACAAATTATTATCCACTATGTTATACTAAAAACTACATGAGTCATTAACTATATTTCATGTTAATAAGTAAAAGAAACTTTATCAAGATTACATTGCTTCATTAATTCTTATGCTTAATTTTTGTCTCGTATACTATACTCTCCCATATAATTAATTAGTTAATGAATTTTTCATTTCTTTCATGTTTACATGTAATCAATCGAAATTTACCTCATCTATCTTTCAATTCAATAATGAGTTGTCCTTTCTTATCAACATTAGCGTTACTGTTCTTAAAGATAAAATAAAACTTATCTTCTTTGTCGTTTTCGATTTCTTAACTTGATCAATCAAGAAGGTATGAAATAATTTGACAATATATCAACCGTTTTATTGTGAAAGCTACATTACAAAACATCTTAAGAATCGGTGTAATTTTTTATGTTTATTTACTGCAGCAGACGGACTTTGATAAAATTCCATGTTTAGTACATGTGTACGAAACTTATCTGATAATTTCTAGATAAATTCACGAAAATAGTATTAATTTTCCAGCCTTTTCTCGAGACATTATTTCATTTAACATGAATTCTAATTAATCACTCACATTGCACTAGCTATTCGTTTCAATTAAGACCATCTAAATATTTAATTTAATTAACCAATTTTTCTTTAATTACCTAAAAAATGTTCTTTCAAAAAAGAACCATGCTTCGATTATTAAACTTTACAGTGAGTTTTTTTAATTGAGTTTGAGGCATGAGTTGGATTATCAATTAATAAGTTGTAACCAATTCACGCAAATATCTTTAAATATCTAGCCTTCTCTCAAGACATTATGTTATTTAACGTGAGTTTTAATTAGTCATTCACTTTACATTGACTATCCTTTTCAATTAAGACCTAAATATTTAATTTAATTAACCCATTTTTCTTCAATTACCTTTAGAATGCTCTTTTAAATGAAGAATTATCCTTCGTTTATTAAACTTTCCAGTGATTTTTTTAGTTTGATCATCAGCAGCTGTGGTCGTATTAAGGGAAACCTTACTGATTTCTCTTAAATTAGCTCTTCTCTAGCTAACAGTTTATTATATGGTTGTCTACAAAACTTGAAGACTTATAATTTCTTTTTTTGATTGATTATACCACTTAAACTGCAGTTGTAACGGGTCTTTGTGGTCAAATGCACTTTTGTTAATTCAACATAACTGACTAGATAAATATTTTAGTCAAGCTGGAGGTAATACAGACTTGTGGCATGTTCAGATTCTTCTTATGATAACATACGCAACATAAAGCTTAATGTTTCGATTCATTGCGATTATGTTTCAATTCTGAAGTTGGTTTGTCGACCAGTGTTAGCATTAAGTTCACTTCCACTGATGTCCTAGAAGCATTTACGTATTCGTTTTTAAAATTAAGTAAATTGTATGCGTTACTTTTTAACTGAAAATGACCCGTCTCGTACAATGGTCTACGTTGATTTTTACAATAAATCAACCGATATTCACCTCATCTATCTCTTATCAAAAATTTTTTTTTTATTTTTAAATGTAAACATGAGACATCTTATGGTCATAACATTACAAGGCATCAGAAAACACCAAACCGGTACATTCCAATAAAATAATTAGTCGTTTAAATGTAATCAACCGAAATTATCTCATCTATCTGTTATTCAATAATTCAATTATGAGTTGACCTTCTTTATCATTAATATATTAAAGAAAATATTAAACCCGTCTTCTTTGTCGTTCTCGATTTCTTAATTCGATCAATCAAGAAGTTTAAAAAAAATTGATGATATATCAACCGTTTTATAGTGAATGCTATATTACATAACATCTGAAAAATCGGTGTAAGTTTTATCTGTTTATTTACTGAAGCAGGTGAACTTCAAATTCTATGTTACGTACATGTGTACGAAAATTATCCGAAAACTTCTAGATCACGCAAATATCTTTTATTATCTAGATTTTTCTCCTTTCACGAACACGCAAATGATAAAACAGTATATTATAATATGTCATTTAACACGTATTCTAATCCATCATTCACTTTACATTGGCTATTCGTTTCAATTTAGATCATCTAAATTAACCAATCTTTCTTCAATTAGCTGTTTCATTTTCACTTTACTAACAAATCATGCTTCCTTTTTAAATTTTCCAGTGCTTTTTAAAATTGTTTAAATAAAAGGTTATCATTTAGTCTGATGAAAACACTGGTTTATCACCAGCTGATGATTACTTAAAGTGAATTCTTACTGATTTCTTTGTTAAAATTTATTTTTATTTCTTGCCAGCAGTTTATTATATAGTTGCGTACATTTTTATATATATATATATATATATATATATACTTTTTTTTCTTTTATAAAGCTTAATCTGCAGTTTTAAGGAGCGTAGACACACAAGTGCTTAAATACACATTTGTCAATTATTCACCACTGACAAGATAAACATCGAATTGGTCAAGATTAATGTTTTGTGACTTGTTCTGCTAAGCTCATGTTTCAAAACTTTTTTCTCATTCATAATGTGAATATAATCTTATTTTTTTTTCAGACCTAACGCGAACCTTAATCTTAAGACCAATTAAAATTATGTTTTCAGTGGTTATCATTTGAAATATTATAGTTAGTTTGTTGACTAGTGTTGACATCGACTACAGGCTCATCAGATATATAATTTAGTTTTGTTTTATACATTACGTTTATGTGTACTCTTTTACTTGACATATTACCGTATTCTATTAAACAGAAAGTCTTCGGAATAGTTTTACGACATTGGTAAAAAGAGCATCGTGAATTTGTTCAGAAGAGCTTCAAGAAATTGCTCAAATAGCCTCCCGATATAATTAATCTGTGTCGTTTTTAAAATTATTTGACTTGCAACTACAGATGTTCTTAATTTTTTTTTTTTTTTTTTGAGATGCGATTATAAATATTTAAGATGCATACTTGTAAGGAGCGACTCGATAATATCGTAAATAAATTGAAGATAGCTAATTTTACTTATGTTAGCATACTTTTTTACCAAGTTGTTCTATTTCAGTATGTCTTAAATCAACAAATGTTTTATCAAGTTATTTTAAATTGTCATCAATCATTTGAACTATTACATTCTTAAATTAAATTTAACTCAATTTAACCCAAGCAATCTTTTATTCCCATTTGATCTCCCGAAAACACATCAATCTGAACTAAATATTAAAATACAAAAAAAAAAAAAAAAAAACAACTCGTCACTGAAAAACATGAACATGAAATTAACAAAAACACACGAACAAGTTACTTAACACAACTTCATTCTTCGATTAATTATTTTCCTCTTAAGTACCTTTCCTATTTTGCTTATTGTATTTTTGGCAAGTCAGGATTTTTATTAATTCTTTCATTACTAGTTTGTTTTAACGGATTACTAACTGAAAAAATGTTACATACAATAACATCATATTATTTGAATCTACAGTCGGTTAAATTGATCAGTACTTACGTTGTTTCCAAAATACATCCCACTTTATATAATCAAAAACAAACACTTATACATGTCAAAATCACAATCCAGAAGCAAAGAAAAAACTTTTGATCTGACAAGTTAGGTTAAACACGTGTTTTCCACCAGGGAAGTGAGGCCGGGTGCTCCGGAAGGTTTAGCGCCTCCTGTTTATAACCTATTCTTTAGTTTTCATATTGCAAGAAATTATAAGATTAAATATGGCCGAAATGGCTTTTAAAAAAATAACAATATAGAGGGAATGGTATATAATAAGATATTCGTCTTTTGTAACATTAGTTCATAAAAATGGCTTCAATATAAAGACTTTGAAATTGTAAGTTTGTTATCAAATTGGATACATTGTTAATTCTTAGTTAGGTAATTCGAAGCCACCTGATTGGTAATGAATACGATTAACATTTATAAGCATAAAGTATTCGTAACCATTGAGATAGCTTTGAGTGATGCAGTCCTGGTTCATTTTTTCATGTTACAACAGTTTAACGACAGTTTTCGGCAGCTTTTTTGGTCACAAGCTATCCATATCATAGCCAATCGAGCCGCGAATCCTTTTCGTTAGCTACTTTTCGTTGTACTGTACAACTTTTATATATCGATGCTCCTTGGTTGTGATTCGGACATGGATAAGTATGTTTGTTTTTGATGATTATATCTGAAACTGACAAACAAATGTGATCAATACTTGTCGTACAGTTGGCAATCAAGTAACTAATTACTTACAGTGTAAGCATAATTAACCCTAACTCGCAAAACCTTATATATGTATTACTTTGATCCCTACAATTCCTAATTATCTTACTTGATAATAGGTGCTGAATCATTACCACTGCACGATTTGTTTCTCGGAGTCATCCACCTAACTCAACATTATGTAGCATCTGCAATTTCGCAATTAATTAAATACAAAATACTTGAAAGATCTTGAAATTTATTGATGTGGCGATTTTTCGCTTTCTTCGGGGTAAATGATGTAACATTGTTACTGAAATGGAAAAACATGTATCGTAAACAAATAAAAATACTCATATCATAGAATTCTCTGAATTATCCATCTAATTCAACATAATATAGCATTTGCATTTTTGCAATTAATTAGATACAATATACTTGAAAGATCTTGAAATTCACTGATATGACGACTTTCTTCTGGGGTAATGATGTAATATTTATTGCTGAAATAGAAAAAAAATTGAACAAATAAAAATTACGAATATCATTAAATATACTTGAAAGATCTTTAAATTCAATGATGTGACGGTTTTTTATATTCTACGGGGGTAAAATGGTGTAAATGATGTAATATTTGTTACTTAACCGGAAAAATATATGGACATATAAAAATACTCAATTTGACAAATCTTTAAAATAATTGATGTGACCATTTTCACATTCTACGAGAGCAAAAACAATTGAAAATATTCATATCGTGGATTCTTCCAATTCCTCTAGATGATTAATGACGAACATTGAGTAGTACTTGATATTTTATCAACCTTGTTCAGTATTAGGATGTGTGTTATATAAAATCCGTTCCTAAAATCTTGCAAAAAATATCTCAATTCTTCACATTGCATAAAGCTGTCATATAGGCCATAATTAAGTCCACATAATTTGTCAGTTTTCAAAGTTTTTACTTTGCTTTTGTAAGCATTCGGTTTCACTTCTGTGATGGAAGTTTACGTGTTGAACTCAATTTACGATTTTTTTATTTGCTGTGATTTGTGATTTGGCCATGAACTGGCATGTTTAATCATAAATCAACTGAAACATGTAGTTTCGTGTTATTTCTGGCAATAGAATACTGTATATGTATTTTTAATTTTCAGTAACCTTAATTTCTCTAAATTACTGTGTACAATTACTTTTACTTTACTAATTACAAATAAACATAAATGATTTTAGTGTTTCCAGTTTTGTTCGGTCAGTAGGCCAGTAAGTGAGGGATTGCAATATTTGATATGCAAGTGTGACTATTTGAAGACCATATGTACATAATTGTATTTGGTTCCAGATGAGTATACTTCAAGCAATTAAGATTTACATGTATTTCGTGAAGGCATTCTCAAAAACTTATCTACTGGTGTTTACTTTCTATGGACCTCTTACAAAACTCAATATATTCTGGTTAATTTTGGCAACAGACACCATTCTTAACAATATTGTGATGAAGGTAATACAATTTTTTGAGGGCTTTAATAGGCCTAGGCCATTGATATCCTTGCGTCAACAATTTTCTGCAACAAGCTTGCTTTGTTGTATAAAGTCCAAGTAGCAGGTACGAGCTCTACCAGAGCATATAACCTTTGAAACAAGTATACACCATAGGCAGATAATACATCACAATATAAGTTTGTAGCGTATTATTCATTGTCATCTTCGAATACCTCGTGCTGCACTATAATGTCTGTCGGGTACAGAGCTCCCGCATATCAAATGTCTATCGGGTACAGACCTCTTGTTTTTCTCTCTCAATTTAGGTATCAATCAATTAATTTCATATTCATGCATCTTTCTCAAAAAATCACTTTCAAGATTTAAGCCTCTGGAGTACTGAAGCTGTAATAAACATAATTCCTTCTCATTTTTTATATTTTCGTAATTAGAACATTTCAATTAACTTCATCTCTAGGCAATTCTGAGAGAATCCTTTTAATAAAGTATATGACTGTGGTAAGTTGTTTTCAAAATAAAACATTAAACATATTTTCGACAGGTGTCAAAAACTGATATTGTTGATTTCCAAAATTCAGGAACTATAAAAACATTGGATTGAACTTGCTGAGACATCAACTATGTTTAAAGATGTATCATATAACATCTCGGCTCAACTTGGCAATAAGTCTACTCGTTGCTGCAAATAAATTTCAACAATGTTAAATAAACTATGAATAATGTAAATAATGCTTATATTAAATGATGAACATGTGTGTTTCAGGCCCACTGATTGCAATCAAACACAGACGTACCCAGGTGAATATTTGTATTTAACTTGGTTTATTCATTTTCAGTTTAGTATGTTTTTTTTAGATTTTGGTTATGTTTGTGTTTGATTTAGAAACACACATTTAAAAAATTTAAAACAGGTTTTCCTGATATTTTATTCATAAAAAGCTCCAAATTTAACAGGCTTGGCATTTTATTTATAGCATTGAGCAGTATTTACTAGGCTTTTGGAATTGTGATTTTTCATTTAAGGAATCAATTACTTTCTTTCACAAACATGTATCTGTCTCAAAATCATTTTAAAGATTTTAGCCTCTGGAGTTCTCGTTAATGAAGCTGTTTCAAACTAGCGGAATTGATTTTTCCTAGAAGCTGGAACCAATTAGATGATATATTATATAACATATTAAATTAGAACTTTTTAATGATTTAATTTTTCTAATTCTCCATTTTTTACATTTTCGTGATTTTAATCAACTTCATCTCTCTTGACGATCAAAGAAGAGATAACTCTTTTCTTAAAGTAAATATAAGTGACTGTGGTAAGTTGTTTTCAAATAAACAAATAAGACGTATCTTGGACAAGTGTCAAAAACTGATTCCAAATTTATTAAACTCGTTCAATAATTAAATATGCCACTCGTCAAGGCTCGTGGCATATTTAATTAAACTCGTTTAATTAATTTCATAGTAAACCCCCACTCGTCAAGATCCTCTATTTTTGTTTTTTCATCTACAACGTCCATTAAATAATGAGCCATTGTTTGCTAATTAAGTGGGAAGGTTAGGCCTCCAGTAGTATTATCAATACGTTACAAACTCCGTCATAAATCAGGCATTTATTAATCAGTTCTTCATGTATATTTTGTATGTGTTTGTTTTTACTTCATCATTTACTTGTATTCTGACGTGTTTTTTGTTGTGCTGACTCTTGCTAATTACATGTTTCCGTTAAAATTAATTTATTCTTAGTTTGTGTTAGCTTTTTATAATTGAAACTTATTTCCTAAATGAGATGAACTATCACTGATTTCATAATTAACGTTATTGCCAATGGTAAAACAACACTTTTTATGATTCATATATTCGTTTAATCATCTTGGTGTTTATTCCACTTTTCAGTAAGTTTTAATTTATTTATGGACTTCCGGTATGGACTCTGACCAGTGAGGTGTAGGTGTAGCGGCTCGTCAATGTAAATCCTAATTGTATGATATATTCAATGTATATGTAAGTTTAGAGTGTTGTCGATTAATGAATAACAAACAGTGAACACATAGTGATTTGAATTTTTTTTTGAAAATTCAAAATTAGTGACCTTTTAGTGATATTATTTCTATATTCTACGTGTCACCGGTTCCCGCCCTTGTAAACAAAGATGAGTTTCGAAAGCATTAGAAAAGAATATGAAAGCATAGACATAAAAGATTGCTTTGCAAGGTTAGAAATGAAATTTTGTTCTCAGATAAGTGAAATAAAATCTGAAATTATAGCCACAAACAAGAAAGTGGAGTGTATAGAAACATTCATGACCCACATTGATGAAAGTGTGAAAGAAATACATGAGAAATCAATTCCTAATGTAGAAAGTAAACTTGAAGGTGAGCATAGAGAAAGATTAAAGCTTGAGTTATGGGGAAGGAAATGGAACCTAATAATTAGAGGGATAGAAGGGTCAGGGAAGGAAAGTGCCAGAGAAACAGAACAAAAAGTCAGAAATTTCCTGTTTGAGAAAGTTAAAATGTCTCAAACTTTTGCAAAAAATGTGCTATTACAAGCAGTTCATAGGCTTCCTGGAAGTATTGAGGGCAAGAAAAGTATTATTGTCAGGTTCATGAGTCTTTTGGATAGAGATGATGTCTTCCAAGCTGCAAAGAAATTACAAAAAGGTTGTGGATACAGTATTGTACCTGATTTGCCACCTGAGGCAAGTAAGGAAAGGTCTATCTTGCTACAGAAGTTGAGACAGATGCCAGAGCCTGAGAGGAAAAAGCATAGACTGGTGTATCTTAGAGAATACCCCTTTGTACTGCTTCATAGAAAATCAGACTGAATTATATAACACCATATAAACTTTGGATAAACTTTACATAACAAAAACTTGAGACTCATTTCAAATACATAAATTGTTTGTTTTTGATAACACATAAGTACTGTTTATATTCCCTATGTACACACATATCTTAGCCATTTGGTAGCACTGTTTACATTCCCAATGTACACACATATTTAGCCATTTGGTAGTACTGTCATGTGCTACTTTTGAATTTTTGTGAAATAATACATTCAAAAGTAGCGCTACTTTTGAATGTATTGTTTCATAAAGGTTCAAAAGTGGCACATGACAGTACTGTTTACATTCCCTATGTACACACATATCAATCATGTATGTCCGTTTGTCTTGGTATATAACATTATAAATACATGAATATGAATGTATTACGATCATATGACAACGAATTAGCAGAAGTCCTGTATAACAAATTTTGAAATTTACTAGAAAAATCTAAACACTCCCCCATCAGCTTTACCTGTAGGTATGTAACTGACACACGTGGTTATGTTTACATACACCCACATACAGGTAGAGATTGTTCACGATCTACAACGCAGTCAAAGTATATATACGCGATTGTATACATCGATAACGCGTATTCTTATATACCCGTGATTGTAAACACGGTCATTAGATCGTGAGCAATCTATACTTCTTTAGAAGCGATGGCAATACCCATTTGTTTACTTTTACCTGCAGATATAAGATACCTGTAGAGGGTCATACTAATTATTTTATTATTAACCTACATATATAGAAAACCTGTAGAGGGTCATGCCCGTTTATGTTCTGCCCCCAGGTAGATAAAATCGATTTGTTGTACCTGCAGTGTCATGTTTGTCGGTACACAGTAAATACATACATGTAAATGTTTCTTTTTACGACGAATAACGAATATATTTCTGTTCACGGTCTTTTTCGGAATTTATTAAGAAAAACCTAATAACTCTAAACCCGTGATGCCTTTCGGTAACTAATTATAACGCACGTGGTTATATTTACATCCTTGCAAAAATAGAATATCGATCTTTCTACCTGTAGAATGTTATGTTTTACATTACATTATGTATATAATATTATATACATATAAATAAGTGCACATTCTCCTTAAGCCTTGATTAAGAATATTTAGAAATTTAAACTTACCGTTTACTTCTGCTACATCCTAAATGTAAATATTATGCCATGCCATGTTGGTTTGTTTTACCTGTTTATACCCCGTGGTTATACCCGTTATACATTGTGTATCGATGATGTCTATAATTAGCTCACGGTGTAATCTCACTTTCAGAATTCTGTCTGTTTAGTTGAAAGACTGTCATGTGCTGTTTTTTTTTTTTTTTTTTTTTTTTTTTTTGATTTTGTTTTATTATTACTTATTTTATAAAAATCTGAGAATTAGCACACGACATAATTAGAATCTTACTCTATTATGATTTCCGGAACCTAAAGGCCTGTCTAGGTGTAGTTTTATATGGTATAATTATATATGATATTAAATATAATTTTTTTCTTGCAGATACAGATCGGGTTTATGTTAAAGGGCCATCCTGTAAACTTTCCAATTTTTATCCGTGTATTTTAACTTACGAAAATATAAACTTTAAAAGCGCGGAACATATTTACCAAGTTAAAAAGGCACTTTTTCACAAACAGGAGAGCTTAGCAACATACATTTTGCGATCGGAATCTGCAAGAAGCGCCAAATATTTATCACACTTTATCGGGAAATCGGAAATAACATATGAATGGGAGAAACAAAAGTATGACTTTATGTACAGAATTGTGAAATTAAAATTTGAACAAATACCAGAGTTTCGATCGGCCTTGCTTAATACAGCAAATGCAAAAATCATTCACAATGTAGAACATGAATTTTGGGGCACAGGAAAAAAAGGGGGTGGAATGAACAAATTTGGAAAGATTTTGATGTCAGTCCGCACAGATGCGATGTTATAAATGTTTCTTTCGACATCGGGTTATCCTAATAATACAAATACAAGCCCTATATATCTCATTTTTAAGTATTTAACCGTAAAGGCCTTTTTGTTTCTGTCACATGCTTGATTTCAGACTTTGGTCATATGTATTTATTTAATTTATTACTCAAACGAGGATCTTGGTAGATACAAGTTTCGTACTTCCTAGTTTATTCTAGCGTTTAATAGAATCATGTCGGAAAATATTTCTCAATAAAGTTGATTGTAGTTTAATAACATATCTGTGTCTACCAAGACCCAACTTTGAGTTAGCAACACGATAGTATTATTATTATCAGTATTATTATTATTATGAGCCGGTATTATGAGTAACTAGTATGTATTATGCTGGAAGTACAAGTACACATTTTAATACTCATACTACACATTATTACACACATTACCACACACATTACACACTCCGTCAGCTTATATAGATATTACATGTGCAACTGCTTATGTACAGTTGATGTACTCTTGTTTTTATATTATTTTTGGAAATATTACAGTGTTATCTTATTGTGTTTTAAGTATGCTATATCCCTGTATATGGTGTTGAAATTTAGTTCATCTATATATGTTAAACCTTGTATATTAATTAACTTAATTACACTCCCATGGTTGGCAGTAAGTATTGATATCCTGATTAATTCTTTATTTTTATATTACAAACGTGTACTTTGCAATTATATAAATAGCGTCACATAATGCATTGTCCATACTCACTGCCAACTGTAGAGGTTTGAATGACTTTAATAAGCGCAAAGATGTGTTTGAATATTTGAGGAAAAAATCGCAAAATATATATTGTTTACAAGAAAGTCATCTTATCGATAATTTATACCCAGTGATAAGATCAGAATGGGGCGGTGAGGTCATTCTTAATTCAGTGTCTAAAAATTCGAGGGGGGTTTGTATTCTCTTTAATAACAATTTTGAATACAAAATACATAGAGTAAAAAAAGATACAGATGGAAACTCTTTAGTCGTTGATCTAACCATTGAAGGTAAACGGATTTCTCTAGTTAATATATATGCCCCAAATGAAGATTGTCCACAATTTTTCTTAAAACTATTTGAAACTCTTGAGGATTTTGAAAACGATTCCTTTATCATTACTGGAGATTTTAATTTAGTTCAAAATCAGGAATTAGATACGTTTAATTACAATAGAACAAATAATCCAAGAGCAAAAGAGACCCTTTTAGCTATAAAAAACGATCTAAACTTAATTGACCCTTTTCGAGAATTATTCCCCAATGAAAAAAGATACACATGGCGAAAAAAAGATCCTGTCAAACAAGCAAGACTAGATTTTTTCTTGTGTCAGAAGATTTAATGAGCAGTATAACTGATGTAACCATAAACCCCAGCTATAGGTCAGACCATTCATCTGTATCCTTATACTTTAAGTTTAATGATTTTATAAGAGGGAAGGGTCTATGGAAGTTTAATAATTCTTTACTAAGTGAAAAATCATATGTAGAAATGGTGAAATGATTCCTATATATAACATCGAAAATTTAGATATGATTGACAATGACAACATTCAATTTAATATAACTGACCAACAGTTCTTAGAGACTGCTTTGTTAGAAATTAGGGGAAAGACTATATCGTATTCATCATTTCGAAAAAAACAATTTCTAAAACAACAAGAAAATCTTATACATGAAATTCAGCTATTAGAACAGGATTTAACAACCGATTATGAAAAACTAGAAAACAAGAAAAAAGAGTTAGAAGATTATCGAAAAGAAAAAATTAAGGGTAGTGTAATTAGATCTAGAGCTAAGTGGCTAGATGAAGGGGAAAAACCAACAAAGTATTTCTACAGTCTTGAGTCAAGAAACTATATTAATAAAACCATTCCAAAGATTGTTAAGGATGATAACACAAGTATTACTGGTCAAAAAGAAATATTAAATGAAGCTAAAATTTTTTACTCTAATCTTTATAGTCAAAGAAACGATGAAAACGATATGGACTTGGAAAATTTAATGAAAGATATGAGGGGTATTCAAAAATTAACCGAAGAACAGAAAAACGATTTGGAAGGGGAGATAACCAATAATGAAATTCTACTTACATTGAAAAAAATGAAAAATAATAAAAGCCCTGGCTCAGATGGGTTCACTGCCGAATTTTTTAAATTTTTTTACAATGATCTTGCTAGTTTTATCCGAAGATCTATTAACACAGGCTTCCAAACCGGGGAACTATCTATTACCCAACGTCAAGGTATTATCACTTGCATTCCCAAGGGGGATAAACCAAAGCAGTTTCTTAAGAACTGGAGGCCAATATCTCTCCTGAATGTTATTTATAAAATAGCATCGGGATGTATTGCAGAAAGACTTAAACGTGTATTATCCTATATTATTTCAGAAGACCAGACAGGATTTATTAGTGGCAGATACATTGGGGAAAACACAAGACTCATTTATGATATAATAAATTATGCCGAAAACCAAAATATCCCGGGATTATTATTAATGATTGATTTTGAAAAGGCGTTTGATACAGTCTCATGGCCCTATATTGATAAAGTTTTGCACTTTTTTAACTTTGGTGAATCCTTTATAAAATGGATAAAATTATTTAGACAAAATATTACGTCTTCAATTCTTCAGAATGGATGGTTATCTGATTTTTTTACTATATCAAGAGGCTGTAGACAAGGTGATCCTCTGTCACCTTATATTTTTCTTATCTGTGCTGAAATCCTGTCTGTTCTCCTGAAAAACAATAGCAATATTAAGGGTATAAAAATAGGTGATGAGGAATTTAAGATATCGCTTTTTGCAGATGACACCACTGTTTTACTTGATGGATCTGAAACATCATTAAGAGAAACTTTAAACATTTTGATCAGTTTGCGGTGCTTTCTGGTCTAAAGGTCAACAATTCTAAAACAAGAGCTATATGGATAGGTTGTAAAAAACACAGCGATGAAACTTTCAATCACAGATTTAAATTGGACTGGAATCAAGGTCACTTTACTTTACTCGGTATTAAATTTTCCACTGATTTAGAAACAATTATTCGAATTAATTACAAAGATAAAATCCAATCAATTGAAAATGATCTCAAACAGTGGTCAAAGAGAATATTAACCCCTCTAGGTAGGTAGGATAACTGTATTAAAAACATTAATAATCTCCAAATTAAATCATTTATTTATTGCTCTACCCAATCCACCTGCTGAAATCATCACTAAGTTGAATAAAATGTTTTATCAGTTTATCTGGCAATCTAAAATTGATAGAATAAAGAGGGAAACTTTAATACAAAATTATGAAAATGGTGGCTTAAAAATGATTGAGATTAAAAGTTTCATTATGGCTCTGAAAATTACATGGCTTAGACGTTTAGTTCAAATCAATCAAAATACAAAAGGCTATTCGAAATTGTGTATGCAAAACTCGATAAGATCATTAATAATGGAAACCTATATACTCTTGAATTAAAGAAAAAATATAGTAACAATTTTTGGAATGACGTGTTTGAATCTTGGAATAACTTGTGTTCCAAACAAATACCAAAAAATATAAATGAAATAAAAGACGTAAATTTATGGTATAATAAAGAAATATGTATCAATAACAAACCAGTTTATTATAAATCCTGGGCAGATAATAATATATTTTTTATTAAAGACATTTTAAATGAGGATGGTAGCATTATGTGTTTTGGAGAATTTTCACAAAAATTTGTATTTGTCAAAACAAATTTTATTAGATATGCAGGTATAAAAAGAGCCGTGGAACATTATATAAATAAACTAAATATAAATAACAGAGAAGAAGTTAATCGTGTCCAGTTAGATTTACCTTTCCTATATAAAATACTACTTAAAAGTCCAAAAGGCAGTAAAGACTTTTACAATATTTTGATTTTAAAAAATAGGACACCAAAAAGTGAAAATAAATGGAATTCTATTTACGAGATACCTTTAGACTGGAAGGCACTGTACAAATTACCATTTAATACATGCAAAAATACCAAACTACAATGGTTCCAATATAGAATTAATCATAGAATATTATCTACAAATGATTTCTTATGCAAAATTAAAATACGAAATGATAATTTATGTACATTTTGTAAAGAATCTTCAGAAAAAATCGAACATCTATTTTGGGAATGTAAAATCGTTAATGACTTTTGGTTAGAAATTGATAATTTTATTCTTGCAAATATTCACCGTGTTATAAATATAAATAGAGAAAGCGCTATTTTTGGAATTAACAGTAACATTAAAAAGTCGATACCCCAAAATTATATACTTTTACTCACTAGATACTATATATACACATGTAGAATACAAAATAAAATGCCAACGATAAGTTCATGGAAAAGTCTGGTCAAAAACCAAATCCAACTAGAAAAAATTATAATGATAAAAAAAGACAAATACGGGACTTTTCTTGAAAATTGGAAAAACTGGCTTGTTGGATTTTTTGATAGTTAATGTAGAAACCTCAACTTAAACTAAGGTGTCATCTGTAATATTATTATTATCATTTAGTATAACAAGTATGCAATCAAGCTGACGCAGTAATACTATTATGTAGTATAACAAAATATTATCACTAGAGCTGACGGAGTAAGTGCAACACACACACACACACACACACACACACACACACACACACACACTTTTACAAAAAAAACCCAGACTTAATATTTAGATTCAATATGTAATGAAGAATGAATGTCATGTTGATATGTCTAATATATATATATGAAATTGTACATTATAATTCTGGAAATAAAAATTTAAATCACAAAAAGTTTTAATTTATTTTAAGGTCAATAATCGTCAGTAGTAAGTCAGGTGTTGTAAGTACAATGGTCAAGATAAGTGGCTGTCTTTTTTCTTGTTTGCTTTCACGCTAAGTCAAAAACATGTTTTTCGGCTACAAAATTCGTTCTTCTATTTTCAATAAATAATTTCAGCAAGTATGATTTCTCTAATTGATAAATGTATTACTTCAGTGCTAATTTCAAATCAAAGTTTTGACATTTCTAGTAGTGAAAACATGTAATCCACAATTATATGTTTTCAATATTTCAATGTTGCAATGTGTATAAAGATTTAGCTGTAAAAGTACATTTAGCATACGTTTAGGTATAATACATCGTGTTAACAGTTCATATTTTGCTGTAACAGTACATTTGTAAATATAATGCATTATGTTAAAAGTATATTCTCCTTTATGTCCTTCTAATTAAAGCATAAACTAAATAATTAGAAAATATTCTGTTATTTTAGTGACCTATTAATTCCAATTTTCACCTCCAGTGTCGTTGAAAAACGTTGTTTAGTAAGTATTGGCAAAATCTTCATTGAGATACTTGTGTCATCATTCTAATATCAGCATTTCAAACACATACATATCGGACATATATGCTCAAGTCACAATATCAAAACTATAGTAATTTTTAAACTGGCAAATCAGGTTAATATATGTTAACTTCCACTAATGAATTAAGGCCGGGTACTTCAAAAAAGAAAAGCTCTCATCCCTATAGCTAGCTACACCCGACACGTGTAAAATAAAATTATGAATGAAAGGCACATGGAACTATGGGACGTCAAATATATCAAGGAGAATTTTGAATAGAGTCATTATACTTGTGAACAATATTGTGATGATAACGGCCATAACACGTTTTGAGTGCCAAAGCCTAGGCTTGCAATATTCCTACGGCAATAATATTTACATTTCCGCAGCTTGTTTTGTTCTCGCAATTGGAACTAACTCTACCATTGCGTATCTACTGTAAAATAAACAATAAGTAACAGAAGCTGGTATATCGTTGAATTGACAATTGAAAATTTGAAGTCATTAATTTCAATTCAAAATTATGCTATGAAATAATTACATTATGGTATTAACATTTTACTTTCAGGAAAACAACCATAACATCTATGATTTATGTAATCATTGATTTTTAATGTGAGACAGAGATAACATTTTATAGAGATAATACAAAATTATACATCAGTAGTGCCCGGACCAAAATTGTGAAACCAAAATAATTAAATTCCTATATATAAATATGAAGAAAAACATTACCCATCCATCAACGGATTGGAAGGGTTTTAATAAAGAAATTCAAGTTTCTCTAATACCATCAGCAAGAGTGTTCTCTTTGTCAAAATTAAATTGGTCATCAAGCAACCAAACATTGAATTCGACATCTATGATCACTATGACATGTGAAGTAAACACCGATTCCAATGTTAAAAATAGACAACGGTTATCACGTGACCACCTAGGCAATGGACGCTTTTTGCTGACCGCCGGTCATTATGGTCATAATTGGACAAAATATCATGTTATTAGGGCAGTAATACGATCAATGATAACGTCTGGTAAGAGTAAAATATATGTGGAAAGTATAGGATGAACGATAAAGAAGAAAGGGACGAGGATAGAAAAAGGAAAAGATCTGAAAGTGGCGAAGTGGTCAGTGAGATTGAGAACAAAGGAAAAATGGCGAATATTGCGACCATCGAAGAATCTCAGGAAGAAGTATGCAATTGGAATGAAGGTACTGATAAAACAAATGACAAACTTATGAGATTAATTCTAGATGTCCAACTCACTGTAAACAAAATAAATGTAAAGATAGACAATCAAAGTGATAAGGTCAATGAGCTCTCGAATGACATTCATCGAGCCGGGGGGATCGAGGATAGGCTACAGTGTACTATAGATGAGAGTAATTATGTAGGGGGTGTAGTCAACACTTTGCAAGAACAAAACAAGATGTTAATACGAGAGATGAACATAATGAAAGGTTATATTGAAAGACTAGAACAGAAAGTACAATCACAACAAAAACAAATAACCGATATAGTAGGGAGAAACATGAGAGAAAATCTAATAATAAACGGGTTTGAAGAGAAGGAGGGGGAAAATCTCAAAACAAACTTCTTAACATTTATCAGTCAAACACTAGGTATCAAGAAAGAAATACGTATCGATAGAATCCATAGATTCGGCCAAAAACAAAAGAAAACAAGCCCCCAGCCAAGACCAATTGTGGCGAAATTTCATGATTACGGTGAAAAAGAATTAGTTTTAAACACGGCGAAAGAAAAAAGGTCAGAAATATCTCCAGTTAGGATTAACCCACAGTTCCCCGATGAAGTACGAGAGAAGCGTAAAAACTTATATGCTTTGCAAAAAAAATACGATGAACAAAACGTAAAAACGAAAATTGTAGGCGACAAACTGATATTTACAGATAACGGAACGGCGTACAAAGAAAAAGTAAAAATCCCACGAGCGGCGGAAGTACTGGATCCAGAAAAAAGTAAAATAAATTTCGACAATATCTCAGAAAGTGAACCTCTATTTGACAGAGGAAACGAATTTACCGGGCGTGCAGTCACTGTCAAAACATATCAAGAAACCCGAGAAGCTCTACGACAAATACTACGTGACCCGTTAACAATCCGATCCGACCATAACATCGCTGCTTATAGATTTGTTGACAAGGATGGAAAAACACACGATGGCTTCGACGACGACGGAGAATTCGGCGCGGGTACTACTTTACTTAAGGGTCATTTAAGTAGGAAAATTCAAGTGAAAACCATTTGGTTGAAAAGCGTGAAAGAGGGTTATAATTATGAAATTACCTACAAAAGTGTGAAGATTTATAAATAAAAATAAAGTAGGAATTGATAATTTAAGCAATTTTAAAATATTTGTTGCATTTTTTAAAGAAAATTGTGCAAAAATACGCGTGTTGGGGAAAATAGCTTACACCTTGTATAACGAATTAATTTTAAAAAATGAAAAGATATTAAGATAGTCAACATCATAGAGCAGTGCAAAGGGGCCAGAGTTTGTTAAAGAAATACGAGGTTTTTTAAAACTCGACAATTTACGCTTGAGGTCATCTACGATTTATTTTCCTTTTAAAAATGCGTGTACCAGGCGTGATAGTTCATATGCTAAGGCTACCAACGATCCAAGGGAAGATTATAAAAGCTAAGTTTGAATATTACTTGATTATTGCTGAGGCATATTCGGCTTTATATAGTTCAACATTGTTGAAACCAAACAATATTTACCTCAATTTAAATAGAACAGTATTGTGTGACCGTGCACTTTTAGTGACTTGTTGTATTTTGGATTAGTAGTGGCCTTAGAATATAAATATCACGCCTGGTACACGCATTTTTAAAAGGAAAATAAATCGTAGATAACCTCAACCGTAAATTGTCGAGTTTTCAAAAATCTCGTATTTCTTTAACAAACTCTGGCCCCTTTGCACTGCTCTATGATGTTGACTATCTTAATATCTTTTCATTTTTAAAAATTAATTCGTTATACAAGGTGTAAGCTATTTTCCCCAACACGTGTATTTTTGCACAATTTTCTTTAAAAAATGCAACAAATATTTTAAAATTTCCTAAATTATCAATTCCTTCTGTATTTTTATTTAAAAATCTCCACACTTGTGTAGGTAATTTCATAATTATACCCCTATTTCACGCTTTTTAACGAAATGGTTTTCACTTGAATTTTCCTACTTAGATGACCCTTAAATATTTACAAGAAAATGAACTTATAAACGTTTTAATAGTTGTATCTAGAAAGTCGGGAGATAAACTTGGACCGCTGAGATTCAAGCACATAGTGGAAGTAGGCAGAGCAGCTGTGCATAAAGTGTAAGAACAAAACATTTTTTGATATAACTAAACTGTAAATATAATCTGTACTTTTTGTTTGTAAATACATTCAACCATGTGTGACCGCATTTTTACGTTTTTATACGTGCCCTCTATACAGGTAAAACAAAAACTATGTGTCCCTCTCTTTATTATATAGTCCGTTCACGATCTGATGGCAGAGATACAACGAGTCTATTTTGAAGTTAGGTTAGCTTTTAATGAATATACCGCGAGCCAGCGTGAATATACACATATCCTATAGAAAAACACTACCTACACCTCTATATGTTGTTTGGACCCGTCTGTGTTTATCAACACACTGTCATCGGGTCGTGGACGGCCTTTACACCCCATTTAACGCTTATACCCACTCACGCTTCTTCACGGTTGATGTATTGAGGAATAGTTCGATTGAGGTGAAACGGCGCACGGAACATAAAAAAAATAAACAAACAAATAATAATAATTAATTTAAAAAAATCAAATGTTCTTTGGGTCTTAGATGTTATATTAAAGTATTAATGATCTATTAGGTATCTATATATATTCCTCCATAGATACTAGAATGACTTATATCGTGTTGTCGGTTTATATGTATAATATATATATATATATATATATATATATATATATATATATATATATATATATATATATTGTATATATATATATATATATATATATGTGTACATGTGTATGTATATGTATATATATATATGTATTATATATATTTATATGTGTATATGTGTGTGTGCAATATATATATATGTACAGTGAGCTGATTCCCCTCGATCGAACTATAAGAATTGGTTAAAAACGGTAATTGTGAAAATCTATCGTGAAATATTGGAAAACCTAGACACTGATGTAGCTGGCTGTTCGTGACCACGTTAGTCACTTACGCTATCAGAGCTGAGCATCCTGAAAAAAAACTTTTGTAAATGTGTATTTTATGTATATGCATGTAGGCGGGCGACATTGACCTCTCCGCTTGACCTTTAGTTTAAATATTACTAGGTACCATAATATTTCGATACAGGGTACATATGTTTATTTTGGCTGTAAACATTAGTGTAAATCATAGATTGCTTACTCTTATATAACCCATATACCAAATAGATAATTAAAAGATCAAGCGGGGAGGTCCGTGCTGTTTTGCGTATATACTCTGGTATGGACCGTTTGTGATAAGGTGGCGGAATGTTTATAAACACGGGGGAATATAATTTGCATTGACGTGTTGTCGCGCGAGTGCACTCCTGCCTCTGTGGGGTTTTTTGCCATAACCCATAATAGTAAAATATATAGACTTTTCCGTGTTCAAGGACGTTCTGCCAAAATATCACAAACGGACTTTTTCTCAACGGAATTGGTAATTTGTTTAGAGTGTAGATTTATGTATGTATGAGCGATAATGGTAAATGAAATAGCTATATGACACTACATCCGAATTCATAGATACAGAAAATTCAAAGGGACAATGTCCACTTTTACTCACATTTGTCGGATGTGGTGTCACATAGTAACCAAATATATAAGCCCAATAGTTGAATTGTTTTTGTAAATTAATATTTGTCCTAGTGTGACCATGTCTTTGCCAACTTCACACGTGGCTCACAGTTTCAATAATTTCCTCTTTCTCTCTTTCTATTATTTCCTCACTCTATCTCTGCAACTCTATTCTGATTTCCTTGCCGGTATGTACGTGCCATGCGTATACATGTTGAATATACTATATACAACAATCCATTATGGAAACCCTTAAGATACTATCAGTGAACTGTCAGGGACTGGGAGACCCAAATAAACGACGAGATGTTCTAAATTATTTAAAAGATAAACAATACAGCATATACTGTTTGCAAGACACGCACTTTGACAAAAAATCAGAATCTTGCATTCAAAATCAGTGGGGATATAAATGTATCTTTAACTCTTATACAACAAACTCTCGGGGAGTAGCAATTCTTTTAAATAATCAGTTTGAATATAAAATACACGATGTAAAAACAGACAACAGAGGAAATTCATTGATTTTAAACATTACACTAAATGATAAACGATTTACTATCGCAAATATTTATGGACCAAACGAGGATAATCCTACTTTCTATGAACAGCTGTTTTTTGATATAGACAATTTCAATAATGATAATGTTTTAATCTGCGGGGATTTCAACCTAGTTTTAGATCAAACTTTAGACACATTTAATTATAAACATGTAAATAATCCGAAAGCAAAAACAAAAATTTTGGAATCTAAAGAAATGTACAATTATATTGACCCATTTAGAGAACTTTACCCTCATAAACGCTCGTATACTTGGAGAAAAAAAACCCAACAAAGCAAGCACGACTAGATTTCTTTCTTATAAGTAATCATCTGTTATCTAATATAGAAGCAGTAAACGTGACGAGTGGCTATAGATCTGATCATTCAGGCGTTCTCTTAACATGTAAACTAAACGAATTTAAAAAAGGTCCTGGGATATGGAAATTTAACAGTTCTCTTTTAAAGGATCCTATATATGTTCAAACAATTAGTAAACTTATTGATGAAGTTAAAAAACAATATATGCTCCCTGTGTACAATCCAGATAATATTAACAATATCCCAAACGAACAAATTAAATTTCAAATTACTGATCAACTATTCTTAGAAATATTACTTCTCGAAATTAGATCTAAAACTATTTCTTATTCGACATACAAGAAAAAACAAAATATACAAAATGAAACAAAATTGATAAAAGAAATAAGTCAGTTAGAATGTCACACTGAAAATATTGACTTTGAGACCCTTGAAACAAAAAAGAAAGAACTTGAAACGCTTAGGCTTCAAAAAATGAAAGGCAACATAATTCGATCTAAAGCTCAATTTGTAGAAGAAGGCGAAAAACCAACAAGATATTTCTGTGGCCTAGAATCACGAAATTATACCAATAAGTTAATAACTAGTTTAGAAACTGAAACAGGAAAAATAATAACAGATCAAAAAGAGATATTACAAGAAACTAGAAGTTTTTATAAATCATTATATTCTGCAAAGGATAAAAATTCAGAAATCAATCTTTCTAAGATTTTACAAAATCATGATCTAAATATTCTAAATGAACATGAAGCTAACGATTTGGAAGGTGAAATTACATCTAATGAAGCTCTAATGTTTTTAAAAAATATGAAAAACAACAAAAGTCCTGGATCAGACGGATTTACGGCTGAATTTTTTAAATTTTTTTGGAAAAACATCGGAAATTTCGTTGTTAGATCAATAAATGAAGGCTATACTAAAGGAGAATTATCGGAAACTCAAAAATACGAAATAATTACATGTTTACCAAAACCAAACAAACCAAAACAATATCTTAAAAATTGGAGGCCTATAAGTTTATTAAACTGTACGTATAAAATAGCCAGTGGATGTATTGCAAACAGAATTAAAAAAGTTTTAAACAAACTAATAGATAAAGACCAAACAGGTTTCTTAAAAGGCAGATATATAGGCGAAAATATCAGGTTAATTTATGATATAATGCATTATACCGAGGAACATAATATACCCGGTATGCTACTGTTAATTGATTTTGAAAAAGCTTTTGATTCGGTATCTTGGCAATTCATTATAGAAGTTCTTCGCTTTTTTAATTTTAAAAACTCAATTATACACTGGATAAAAACCTTCTTTAATAAAGCAAGCTCTGCAGTGCTACAAAATGGAACTCTGTCTGAAAAAATCTTGCTAGAGAGGGGTTGTAGACAAGGGGATCCTCTCTCCCCTTACATTTTTATACTATGTGCAGAAATTATGTCCGTTCTTATAAGAAATTCCAAAGAGATTAAAGGTATTAAAATAGGAGGTGAAGAATATAAAATTTCGCAATATGCTGACGATACAAGTCTAATCTTAGATGGGTCCCCCGAGTCTCTGACAGCGGCGCTGCAAATACTTGATATTTTCGATAAAATCTCTGGACTTCATATAAATATAACAAAAACAAAGGTGATATGGATAGGTAGCAAAAAGTTCTCAAAAGAGGTGTACCATCATGACAGATGGAAACTTGATTGGGGTTCTACAGAATTTTCAATGTTAGGAGTACTTTTTTCACTTGATATAAAGAAAATGCCTTTATTAAACTATTATCCAAAACTTGAAAAAATGAAAACACTCTTGAAGCAATGGTCAAGAAGAAATTTAACAACCATAGGAAAAATAATTATCCTTAAAAGTCTAATAATTTCTCAAATTAACCACCTTCTACTTTCACTTCCAAACCCCACAGATACATTGATGGCTGAGCTAAATAAGCTTTTCTTTAATTTTATCTGGCAAAATAAACCAGAAAAAATAAAAAGAGATATAGCTGTGAAAGAATATTCAGAAGGGGGGTTAAAAATGATAAATATAATAAACTTTTCAACTGCCTTAAAATCTACCTGGATAAGGAGAGCGATAACAAATGATTCAAAATGGATAAAATTATTTGAAACAGAAATAAAAACGAACACTTCTTCGCTGATACTTTTCGGAAACGATTACCTAACAGAAATTAAAACGAAAACAAGGAATAAGTTCTGGAAAGATGTTCTTCATAGCTGGGAAATAATACGAAGTAAACAAAAACTTTTAAACAATAACTTTGAAAATCAACCTATCTGGTATAATCAAGATATAACAAAGGGCGGGAAATCATTTTTCTATGAAACATATTGGAACGCAGGAATAGTGTATGTTAATGATATTTTAGATGAAAATAGTAATATACTGGATTTTGAAACATTTAAAAGAACTTACAAACTAAAAACAAATTTCTTAGAATATGCATCTTTAAAACTTTCAATTAGAGATTATAGGTCAAAAAACCACCCCCAATATAACTTTGCACAAAAAAAGCAACAACCTATTATCCCTGTAGATGTACAGCTTATAAATAAACAGAAACCGGGTTGTAAACATATCTATAATTTTCTGAATAGTAATACAAGCAAGCCCAAATCTCAAAAGAAATGGTCAAATTTAGGTTATAAATTCACACCGGAACAATGGACACACTACTATAAGATTCCCTTTAATTGTTGCCAAGAAACTCAGTTACAATGGTTCCAGTATAGAATTATACATAGAATCCTTGGTACAAATTCTCTGCTAAATAAGATGAATGATAAAAATTCTAATTCATGTTCGTTTTGTAAATTATACCCAGAAACCATCGATCACCTCTTTTATGAGTGTGAAGTGACATATAGATTATGGCTTAAAACAAAACAATGGATACTAGACAAAACTCAATGTGATATAAATGTTACAAAGAATACAATCATTTTTGGTAAAGAAGGTATTTCAACAACGAATAACTTTGAAAATTGGCTTATTATCAATACAAAATATTACATATATAAAATGAAAATGCAAAATAAAAAACCCAACTTGCTGGCTCTCAAGTCATTTATAGAAATGAAATTTCAAATTGAAAAGTATATTTTATTTAAAAATTGTAAATCCGAAGAATATAACACTCTCTGGTCTAGATGGTCGCCTCTTATTGATTAATAACACAAATACACAATCTTCGCAGGACACGTGTCATCCCGGCAACTTTTTTCTTTATCTCTGTCTTTTACCTCTAACTTTTTATTTTCTCATATACTTAAAAAAATAACATTCACTGAGATAGTTATGTATGTTTATATATGTAATTTGTATATACTTTTGCAATGTAGTTTGCTTCAAATACCTCCGGATCCTGTCGAACAACAACTACAAAAAAAAAAAAAAAAAAAAAAAAAAACTGTACATACTCACCCGTGAATAAAGATGACCATTGTAATCGCTTTGTCCGTGTAAATTCACATAGCTGTAATTCACATTTTTGGTTTCATATTTAGCTCCAAATATAATCCCAACAAAATGTTTTAGTCCGTCACCGATTTTATGGCAGAGCCAACGGTTATGTAAACACGAGCGAGTTCATTGTGCACCAATAGGTACTATATATACCATGTTGTCGTATATATGTGTTCGCACCTTCATGCGTACGTTTGGCGGCTCCACCTTCGTGTATGTCCCTATCGGTGGGCTATATAAGCTATATGGACTCTTCCATAGTTATGGACGCTCTGCCACATTGTCGCTGACCGACTTTTCACTATATCATTATTGCACGTGATAAACAGTATAATCTTTCAATCATTGTCCATCAAGTTCAAGATAACAATCACGCCGGTTAACGAATTAATATTGTCTAGTAAGACAGGATCCCGGGGACTTGAAATCAAACGGGAAAATATTTTTGTTTATTAACCTTATCATGTTATTTACAATGTTAAAGTTGAATGTTATATAAAAAAAAAAAATAATAATAAAAAAAAAAAATAGACAACGTTAACTGTTTTTGTTTATCTTTTTTAAAAAGTTCTTTCCAACCATAGGGGAGTTCTCGAGTCTTTCGGTATCAATCATAAAGAATGCCTAAAGACTTGTATTGGATTCCTAAACTCCATAAAAATCCATACAAGGAAAGATATATAGTAGGCTAATCTAAATGTACTACTAAATCATTATCGGTAACTCCAACACAAATTTTGACAATCGTCAAAGATGGTCTTCAGTCTTATGCAAAACAGTATATTGTACATCTGGAATCAACCAAATATGGATTCTCAAAAATTCTAAAGAATTACTTGAACAATTTGCTTCTAATACTTTATCGCATGTAAAAAGTATAAAATATTCTAATTCTAAATTCAAAGAACGTCTTAAAGAAATTATTCACTTGTCATTCTTTTACAAAAACGGTAAGCCAAGATAGAGTGCTGGTGCTGAACAGGGTTACTGGTTATTTTGTCAAGCATCATATGGATTCCAAACAAAAATATACTGAAGATACCATCAACAAAATGTTGGAGTTTCTGATAGATATTTTTTGGTTTGGTATATAGTTTTTCAGCAAACAATCGGTATACTAATGGGTACAAACTGTGGACCATTGCTTGCTGAGTTGTTTCTTCATTCTTATGGAGCAGA